>QLOH01000754.1:0-454601 GCA_026901365.1 Sesbania bispinosa | reverse complement strand
CCTGCTGAAGATCAAAGAAAATCTCTCAAACAAAAGCAAGATTATTATCCTATCTACAGTGTGTTAGAACTAATTCATCTACACACCTAATCTGCTTAAGATTATACCTGAATGAGAAATTACTGTCACAACAGCTCTAAGAGCATTAATCATATTTTCTCAACGGTAAACTCAAAGCATTCCTCAACGACTATATTTTATCAGAACATATAAATAGCCTCACGAAAGACTTTGAAGATTGGCGAACCTTTGGTGAACCCTGGGATAGAATGCATCTCAAGATAAACCATAGTCAAGCCCAAGAGAGAAACGGCTGAAGCTCAAATTAACATCCTACCAAGCCAATTCTCTGAGGAAGTTATCCCTCATACAGAGATGAGATTGAACCTAAATTCATATACTTGTATCTCTGTATTTCCTTGTACTTAGATTCTTTAGTTGTATCCTGAGTTATACTCAGCTATCCCTATGTACAAGAAGAACCTGTTGAGTCTCAAAAATATCATAAGGAAAATTATGATGTTTTAGATAGATCACTTCTCAAGTTTTAATGCTTAACAAATTTGGGTTAAAATACTTATCATAGATACATAAATGTTTAATGACTTATCTATGATTTCAGCAAGCCATTCTGAACTTATAAAGACTGTCTAAAGTGCTTTCAACCTGTCTAAAGTGGAAAAGCCTTCTGAAGGTTCAACCTGTCTGAAGTGTTGAAGCCGTCTGAAGTGCACAACCCGTCTGAAGTGTTGAAGCCGTTTGAAGTGCGTAACTCGTCTGAAGTGTTAAAGCCGTCTGAAGTCTCATTAATGACGTGGCACTTTTGTTGAAGTATGTGAAGACATCTCTGAAATTCTGCTGAGTCAAGCGTTCTCTGCTGCACGTACCTTTTCAAACATATTTATGGCAAGGAACATAGAGACCTTTCCTGGTATATTTGAATTTCATACACCACTGAGGAAATCCCTGCAACGTAACCTTTGCAGCAACAATAGTGGCAGCTTTATGGCAGCAACAACCTGGTACTTGTGTCAGAAAAATCAGAACTCTCAGAAGCATGTCTCGCAACGGATTAAATAGCATTTAATGCTATCTCTAAACGGTGGTATTTCAACGGATTGAAGATTGGTTATAAATAGCTCTTCATGAAGACCATCAAGATAGAACAACATATACAAGAAAGTCTAAGAGAAATCACACTGCAAGTTTTTCTGTAAAAACACTCTGATTTCATATTCATTTTACATCATTTGTATATCCTGAGTATACCTCAGTTTTATTGTACATCGTCTCAGTTTAAGCTTCAAACTTGTGTAGTTTAAAAGCTTAGACATATCTCTTTGTAAAAATTGTCTTTGAGCCTGGAGAGGCTTGTCTGTAAAAGAATACTTGGTTGTAGAGCCTGAAGAGGCTTGACTATAAAGAATACTTGTAAGCTTGGTGAAGATTAAGAGAAAATCCAAGTGCTAGTTGGCATTGGGACTGGACGTAGCTCACAGTGGTAGTGAGTGAACCAGGATAAATTCCTTGGCTAAGTTTTCTATCCCTTATCTCTTGTCAATTTATTTATACTAACTAAAGGATGTTGAAAACTGTTCTGATAATTTTAGAAAAGCAAGAAACCTTTTTAAAGATCTTTTCAGAAGCCTTCATAAGAAACTTCAGACAACATCTTAAACTTGTCTGAAACTGTTGTAAACTTAACCGTTTGTGAAAAGCTTCCATAAATTATTAAGAAACACTATTCAACCCCCCTTCTAGTGTTTCCCTGTGTTTCTACAGAACCTAAGTTTATGTTTCTCAGAAACTTAAACTTAGTTTATGTTGTAAACACTGATAAGTGTCTGAGAGCTTGGAGAGGCTTGGTGGAAGAAAGAATACTCGCTGATCCTGGAGAAGCTTGACTGTAAAAGAATACTCGCTGAGGCTAGAGAGGCTTGACTATAAAAGAATACTCGTTGAGCCTGGAGAGGCTTGTCTGTAAAAGAATACTGCTTAAGTTGCCTGGAGAGGTAGTTGAAATCAAAGAACAATCGTTGAGCCTAGAGAGGCTTGTCTGTAAAAGAATACTGCTTAAGTTGCCTGGAGAGGCAGTTGAAAACAAAGAATACTCATTGGGCCTGAAGAGGCCAGGTGTGCAAAGAATAATGCATGAGTTGCCTGGAGAGGCAGTTGAAAACAAAGAATACTTGTTGTTAAGCCTAGAGAGGTTGGGGTAAAAGAATACTTGTAATCTTGCGGGATTAGTGGTGATTTGCCCTGGAACTGGATGTAGCTCACTGGGTTAGTGGGTGAACCAGGATAAACCCTATGTGTAAATTTCTCTCTATCCTTAACTCTTTACATTCAGCTATTTTCTGCTTATCTCTAACCACGAAAGGGTTTGAAAAGTGAATTTACAATTAACATAATAAAACTTCTTTTATTAACCAAATCAACTTTTAAAAAGAGTACTTACTGAACCTTCTGAAGTGGATTCAGCAGGTTATCTAATAACTCAGTTTTCCAGCAAGTAACTGAATCTATTATATAATAGTATAAAACATTTTTGAACAATTTGTTTTATGTTTTGAAGTTATTATTTATCAAAATCAAATTTAAACAAGTTTCTGAAAATGATTTTATTGAACCCTCTGAAGTGATTTCAGAAAGCTCATTTGTTTTCATCAAAGTTCAACAAGTCTCAGAAAAACTTATTTTCATAGCTTCTGCCAAACTCTGATAATCTTTATTATCTGCTAAATGAGTTTTTCATAAAAACCTGCAATAGTTTATTTGATGTTTAGTAAAGGGTTTCCGAAAATTTGCGTAAACTTTTAAAACACTATTCAACCCCCCTTCTAGTGTTTCCTATGACTCTAACATTATATTGCTGCGATATTGGTACGCTTGCCAAGATCTCAACACTCAAGCGAGAGGCCCCTCGCTTGAGCGAGAATGCTCTAGAGAGCACCTCCTCTCTGGATGATTCTCGTTTGAGCAAGGTCCTTCTCGCTGAAGCGAAAATCTTCTAGAGAGCACCCTTTTCCTCCCCCGTTTCTCACTGGAGCAAGAACCTTCTCCCTCAAGCGAGAATATCAGAATACAAATTCCTTATTTTTACTGGTTTTCTCGCTCAAGCGAACCCATTCTCGCTTGGGCGAGACTGCTTAGGAATGAAATCCTAAATTTCCATTCTAAGCTTTCTCTAATACTCTTTACATTGATTTCCTTTTCCTAGTTCATTTTAACCAAAAACACTGTTCTATACCTATTTTCTTATAAAATTGATTTATAAAATTGGGATGTTACAATTCTAACCCTTTAAATTAAATTTGTCTTCAAAATTGACTATTATGGTTTAGTAACCTCAATCAAACAATTCCGGATGAATGGCACATACTTCCTATTCTTTCTCCCATGTAGCCTCATGTGTCTGCTCTTCCCAAACCACATTCACCAATGGAATGGCCTTATTCCTCAAGGTTTTGACACTCCGGTCAATGATTTGTGCAAGCCTTGTGGGAACTGATAGGTCGTCCCTTTATTGTACTGATTCAGATTCTAAGATGTGTGAAGGGTCGTGGACATACTTTCGGAGTTGGGACACATGGAACACATCATGGATATTGGATAGATGGGGAGGCAAGGCAATTTTTTAGGCTAAGGGACCAATCCGTTGAAGGATTTGGAAGGGACCAATGAACCTTAGGTTGAGTTTCTCGGCCTTACTGGCTCTACCAATACCTGTGATGGGAGAGACCTTAAGAAAAACATGTTCTCCCTCCTTATAATCTAGGTCTTTTCTCCTCTTATCAGTACAACTCTTTTGTCGGCTTTGGGCCGTCCCTAGCTTCTCCCTAATCCTCCTAATCCTCTCAGTGGTCTCTTGAACCAACTCCGGACCTAACAAGTGCCTCTCCCCCACCTCACACCAACAAAGCGGGGATCTACACTTCTATCATACAAAGCCTCATAGGGTTCCATACCTATACTACTGTGAAAATTGTTGTTGTAAGCAAACTCTATGAGGGGTAGGTACCTATCCCAACTACCCTTTTCCTCCAAAACACAAGCCCTAAGCATATCCTCTAATGTTTGGATGGTCTTCTCAGACTAACCATAAGTTTGAGGATGGTAAGCAGTACTAAACTTCAGTTTAGTACCAAAAGTTGAGTGCAAAGCATTCCAAAATATAGAGGTAAACCTAGGGTCCCTATCTGATACAATTGATTGAGGTCGTACTCAACCAAATATTAATACTCAAAATATGTAGTTAATGGAAAATTAAACAAAGTCGTCTCTCAAGGAATTCAATAGCAAATCCGAAATTACTCACAAGAATTGTTGATTCAACAGCAAGCAAGGGGGTTTTTGTTTGGTTGTTTACTAGAATTCAAGAACACAAAAGTAAAATTCAAAATTCAGAAATATGCATGAAAATGGATGAATTCTCAAGGTCATTCACATATGATCTTTCATTTATTTACAGAAAATTATCAATTCCTACACAAATTCGAATTAACCACTTAAGCATCAACCAATTCTTCAATTATCTCATACAAGGATTAAGCAAACTTATGTGATAATTCTAATCCCTAATCTATTGAATTAAGCAAACAATAGATTCATCTTAGAATTAAGCAAAATAAAATTCGAATTTAAGATTAAGAGGAGAAGAACCATGAAGCATGCATTCCAATTCAAGATTCAAAATCCTAGAATTCTAGAGATTAGGAGAAGAGAAAATGTGCAGAAAATTGAAAAACGAAATTGCATAGATAAAATCTCAAGATCCAATGCTAAGAACACTTGAGAATCAACCTTGAATTCAGCCTTCCATGGAGGTTGAAGAGGAAAAACGAAAATGGAAGAAGAAGAAAAAGAGAGAAAATGAAGAGACTTCAAATCTGAATTTTAGAAAATGAGAGAGAGTTCCTTCCAAAAGAGTAATTGCCCCTATTTATAGATCTACTCCTAATTAATCAGATCTAAATGATGTTTGGTCCTTGATTAACAAGTATCAGGCCCAATACACTAATACAAGTTTTAACACAATGCTGCTCCTGTGTCAGTTTCTGTAGCCCAACTTCAAATTGCAACTGCTCCCAATTCCCTCATGGGAATATAGTCATATAGCATATCAAATTAAAGCCCCGGATCTTAGCTTTCCAATGCCACTGGAATCACCCAAACTGGATACCTATAGCTCCAGATATCATCAAAACAAGACATGTAGGTTAGTAGGCTTAAAAACCGAAATTAAAGAACATTTATAGTTAAAGCCCAATTCTGTAAATCCCAATTAAAATAGTGGATTTAATCACAATTACCGTCCAAAAAAGCTAATATTAATTATGTAAAGTGTGAATAAAAATGTGTTCATCAACAATGCTGGAGGTTACACCGTGGAGTTTGACGATCTCCTTGATGTACAAGTCTGCTAATTTATAAAGTTGGCTGGATGTCTCTAGAAGGGCGGTTGAATAGAGACTTTTAAAAATTTGTTCATGAAATCACAAACTTAAACTCAAGCTGAGACTTGTTCTCAAGTTAGACAACTTGGATGCTCAGATGGATTAAGTTGAGATGTTGTCTCAAGTTCAATGTCAATAATTTTTAAAGATACAAATTCTTGATTTTGAAAATGAACTTGATTTCTTATGACTAGGGTTAATTTAATTTGAAAATTAAGTCTCAGATATAAGTTGTGCAAAATAAATAGAGAGATAGGGAGGAGAGATGCACATTGATCTTATCTTGGTTCACCCACACCTTGGGCTACGTCCAGTCCTCACAACTTGTGAGATTTCCACTATTGACAGCCTTGTCAATTACAAGTATTCTTATAGCCTCTTCAGGACGTCTCTCACACCAAGCTTAGGCACCCCTACCTTGGTTGAGTTACAAGTATTCTTACAGCCTCTTCAGGACGCTCACACTCACACTAGGATTAGGCTCTTTCCTATCTCAGTTGAGACTGGTTACAATAGTTTGGGAAATTTTGATAGTTTCTAGCTTACAACATACAATGTATGAATGGACAGTGAGTACAACTAGGTGAATCTTCTCTCTTACAGGGATAGAGATTTAAGGTCTAAAAGAGAGAATGAGTAAGACTACTAGTTGATCTCAAGTTGAGATGGGATCTGCGATGAGTTTGACTTGAGATGTACAATGAGATGCAGAAGGTATTCAATGTGCAGCGTAGTCTCTCTCTCTTTTCATTGTTGGTCTCTTGCTTTTTATTTGAAATGAAAAACTAGCCGTTATGTAGCCGTTAAGAGCTGTTGCAGGCGAGAGAAGATCTTTTGCCAAAAGGTACTGTGCAATTGCTTTATGTCATCATGTGTAGTGTCCTTGCTTTGACTCTTGTGCCTTGAGTTCTTAAGCTGAGTTTGAGTCTCAACCCTTGGCAGCTCTTGCATCTGAGTTCTTATCTTAGACTTGATCTCTCATCTGTATCATGATCCTTCTTTGTAGTCTTGCATCTGAGTTTCTTGACTGCAACTGAATAGGATGTATAAGTATTTGTCTCAAGCTGAGTCTGAGTCTGAGTCTTAGTCTGAGTTTGCATGTGAGTCCGAGTCTGCGTCTCAAGCTGACTCTGGATCTCATCTTTGCTTAGCATCTTTTGATTTAATCTTTCCTTTGGCAATCCTTGATTCTGACTTTTATTGCTTGAAGTCTTCAAGAGTAGTTCCTTGAGCTTTCTTGTCTGAATGTTACCTGCAATTTTAAAGTCTAGGATTTTTGCCACAACTTGAGCACACAGTCAGTAAATAACAAGATGCATCTCAGCTTTTGCTTTTGTGATCATCTTAACTTAATGGTTTGACTACATTAAAAGCCTTAGGAGTGAGTTTGTCTTAACAATTTACTCAAAGGGTAGGTGGCCCTGATGGGTAGGAAGTGGGCCGACTTGGTCAGCCGGTCCGCAATGACCCAAATAGCATCGAATCCTGCTGGGGGTAGCCCCATGACAAAGTCCAAGGCAATTACCTCCCATTTCTACTCAGGAATCTCTAAAGGCTTAAGGGTACCTGAGGGCTTCTGATGTTCAATCTTAACCTATTGGTAGATCAGACACTTAGAGACAAACTCAACTATTTCCCTCTTCATGCTTTCCCACCAAAACATCTTCTTCAAGTCTTGATGCATCTTGGTGGTGCCAAAATGTATCGTAAACTTGCTTCTACGGGCTTCCTCTAGAATTAGCTGTCGCAGACTACCCCCCTTAGGGACGCAGACTCTCCCTTGGAAGAGAATCATCCCATCCTCTGACTCAGAAAACCCTGGTTGCCCCTTTCTATCTTATAGTTCTACCTCAAAGTTATAGGCTTCTCTAATCTAGCTCCTCAGCTTACTGGCAATTTCTATCCTATGCAACCTCATACTACATTCCCCAAAACTCACATCTAAGCTTAAGTCCCTAAACTCCTTCACTAGTTCTAACTCATGCACCATCATCAATGATTCTTGCAAGGGTTTTCTACTCAGGGCGTCAGCCACCACATTGGCCTTTCCCAGGTGGTACCTAAGCTCAAAATCGTAGTCCTTAAGGAACTTTATCCATCTCCTCTACCTCATGTTCAACTCTTTCTGATCAAAGAGGTATTTGAGACTCTTGTGGTCACTAAACACCTAAAACTTCACCCCGTAAAGGTAATGCCTCCAGATCTTGAGGGCAAATACCACGACTGCTAGCTCTAGGTCATGGGTTGGGTAGTTCTCCTCATGAGGTCTAAGCTGTTGAGAGGCATACGCTACTACACGTCTCTCTTGCATCAAAACACACCCTAATCCCATACCTGAATCATCACTATACACCTTAAAGGACATAGATAGATCCGATAACACCAGTATCGGGGCGGTGGTCAACCTATCCTTGAGCTCAATGAAGCTTTTCTCACACTTCTTGTCTCACACAAAAGCTTGTCCCTTCTGGGTTAGCTGAGTGAAAGGCAAGACTAACTGGGAGAATCCTTTGATGAACCTCCTGTAGTAACCTGCAAGTCGTAGGAAGCTCCTGATCTCTATTATGGTTTTAGGTCTCTCCCACTCAAGAACCACCTCAATCTTACTGGGATATACCGGCACACCCCTCGAAAAATTACATGACCTAAGAAGTGTACTTTATCTATCCAAAACTCACACTTCTCGGGGTTGGCAAAAAGTTATTTATCCCTCAGCACTCCCAAAACTACCCTCAAGTGTTGTTCATGTTCCTCTAAGGTCTGGGAATAGATAAGAATGTCATCGATGAACATGACAACAAACTTATCCAGGTAGGGCCTAAAAATTCGGTTCATGTAGTCCATGAACACGACTGGAGCATTGGTTAAGCCAAATGACATCACCAAATACTCGTAATGCCCATAACGGGTCCTAAAGGCAGTCTTAGGTATATCTTCACTCCTAATCCTAATCTGATGGTATCCTGACAGTAAATCTATCTTAGAGAATATCGACTCTCCCCTAAGTCGATCTAACAAGTCATCAATCCTAGGTAGTGGATATTTGTTCTTAATGGTTACTTTGTTCAACTGCCTAAAGTCCACACATAACCGCATACTCCCATTCTTCTTTTTCACCAAGAGCACTGGTGCTCCGCAGAGTGACACACTAGGTCGAATAAACTTCTTCTCTATCAAATCCTCTAATTGGTCCTTAAGCTCACTCAACTCTAGTGGTGACATCCTATAAGGTGCCTTAGATATAGGTTTCGTGCTTGACACAAGCATTACTTGGTTTTGGGATAACCAATTCATGCCCAAGATGACATCCATTTCTTTTAGGAAAAAACAAATTAAATCAACCTCGAAGGCCTTCCCTTGAATTTGAATAGGACACTTCAAACATACAAGGAAGTGGGGATTGCCTCCTTGGCAAGGGTACAAACATTTAACTGGTAGGGTAAGGAAACAAAAGGCATGTTCATGTTCTTCACACAGTCATTAGAAACAAAAAAATGGGTTGCCCTAGAATCATAAAGTACAATTGAGGTAGATCCTTTATACATGCACGCACCTCACAACAGATCACCAACCTGAGTAGCCGTCTCCCTACTGAGGGTGTAGACCTTCCCGATAGCTTGGGGTTTGGGAGCCTCCTGTGCCCTCTTTGGGCATTGGTTTGCCTTGTGCCTCGCCTGACGGAAAAATAAGCACTTCTTTTGACTAGCTAGGCACTTTCCTTGGTGGCCTTTGCCACACTTGGGACATGCGGGAGTGGATGATGGTGGTGTTGACTGGACCACTGGTTGCTTGCCCTTCCCTCCTTGAACAAAGCCCTTGGGGTTTCTCCCCACCTGTGTATCCTCTCTCTTCCTCTTGCCTTCATCCATATTCCTCTTAGCTTCTTCCTCTAGGATGCCTTGCTTTATGATTAAGCATTTGTTAACTAGAGCGGCAAAGTATCAGATCTCTAAAGCCCCCAAAATCTTCTTAATTTCAAGGCTTAATCCCGCCCCCACGTGTTTGCACTTCTAACCCTCATTGGGATTGAGTTGGAGAAGAGTGGAGTACTTCGAGAGCTCCTTGAACTTGGCCACATACTGACCAACAGTCTACTCCCTTGCTTCAGTGCAAGGAATTCTTCCTCCTTCAGGTTTTTGACGATCTCCGAAAAATACTTCTCAAGGAACAAGGATCGGAAGCCTGCCCATGATGAAGGGGTCCTGAGGGGTGCCACCCGGGCCTTGACCCCTTTCCACCAATTCTCAACTTCTCCCTTTAGCATGCAAGTGGCAAACCTTACCTTCATGTGGTGCTCACACTCCATTACCTCAAAAATCTTGTCCATGACATTATTCCATGCGTCCGCCGGGTCGTAAGCTCCAGTGAAAGAAGATGGATTGTGCTTACGGAACTCTTCTAAATCGCGGGAAAAGGGATCCACCACCACAGGTTGAGGTGGGGGCGTTTCCCTTGGACTTTGGCGTAGCTCCTCCAGTACAGCGACATTGGTAGCCATTTGCTCTCCCATCATTGCGGTAAGAGTTTGAAGGGCCGCAATAATAGGATCGGGACTCGCAACATGTGGAGTAGATGTCGAACCACCCCGAGGTCTGCCTCGTCTTCCTCCAACCATAATCCTATTGCTATTGAGTCTGAAAATATTATTAAGTGATTAATAATGTTTAAAGTCTCATAATCCTAAGTTTTAATGAGTAACAAATTTGGTCAAAAGCATTCTAAGAAAAAGTATAAATTCTCTTAAGGGTATTTTCCATGTTTCAGCAACCCTCTGTAGTGGTGCAACCTTCTGAAGGAGTAGAATCTGCTGAAGTACATCAACCCTCTGAAGAGATGTACTATCTGTAGTAAGAAGACCCGCTGAACACTTCCTACGTGGCATTTGTCTAAAATCAGAAGGCTTTCTGCTCAAGACTTAAATGCATCCTCAACGTCTTCTGCAAGCTTGTCTCTTTTAAGGAAAGATTACAGAGACCCTTTGAGCGTTTTGATTCATTTTACCTAAAAGGGAAACATCTGTATCATAGTACCTACAAACATGTCAGAACTGAATCAATGTCTGCACACCTGCACTGCTCAAGTCAGAAGCTATCAGAAGATTGTCTCACAACGGTTCTCACAGCATTTAATGTTATCTCTCAATGGTGGTTTTAGCAATCTTCAATGGACTTAATTATGTTCCTTTATATAGCTTCGTGAAGGACTTTAAGAGGCAGAGAGAAGATCTTATATCAAGCCAAAACGCTACAAAAATATTCACTGCATACTCTCTGATTTATTGTACAACA
Organism: Sesbania bispinosa; assembly: GCA_026901365.1. Classification (NCBI taxonomy): domain Eukaryota; kingdom Viridiplantae; phylum Streptophyta; class Magnoliopsida; order Fabales; family Fabaceae; genus Sesbania; species Sesbania bispinosa. The sequence continues at coordinate 443,857 of QLOH01000754.1, read as the reverse complement.
AATTTCATATATACTGAGTCATACTCAGTTACCTTGTACAAGTTTGTTCCAGTTTAAGTTAGGAACTTGCTTTGGTTCTATAACTTAAACAAATTTCCTTGTAAACACTTTCAAGTGTCTGAGAGTCTGGAGAGGCTTGGTGGAAGAAAGAATACTTTTGATTAAGCCTGAAGAGGCTTGTTGATATACAATACTTGGTTTAGAGCATGGAGAGGCTTGACTGTAAAAGAATACTTGGTGTATAGAGCCTGAAGAGGCTTGACTGTAAAAGAATACTTGTATCTGTTCAGATAGTGGAAAATCCATAGCTAGTTGGCTTTGGGACTGGACGTAGCTCACAGTGGAAGTGAGTGAACCAGTATAAATCTGTGGCTAAGTCTTCTTTTACCCTTATCTCTTTATATTTGGTTTAAGCTAACTTGGAGGGTTCTGAGTATTCTATTTTATAACGTTGAAACTAAAAAATTAAATTAAAATGTTTTGAAAAACAAGTTTACAAAACATTCTTATTATACCTGCTGAAGTAACTTCAGCAAGTACCTTATCCTCAGTTTTAGCAAGTTGCTCAAATATCTTTGTGAAAAGTTCTGCTTGTTAAAAGTTTTCCTAAAATCAGTTTGAATTTATAATACACTATTCAACCCCCTTCTAGTGTTTCCTGTGGTTTCTACAATTGGTATCAGAGCTCAACCTCGGGTTGAGCATCTAATAGTGCCGAGGGAGAAGATCCTAGATGGAAACCTCAACAAGCTATGGTGTCTACATCTCTAAAGGAGCATCTGTAACCAGGCCACAATCTGGATATCTGGGATATAATTGCTGATGGTGAATATGTTCCTATGAGAAATGGAGAACCCATCTCCAAAGCTGAGTGGTCCTATGAGCAAAAAATTAAGGTTCAACTCAATGCTCAAGTCAAACTCTACTTGATCTGTTCTCTGACCAAGACTTAGTATGAGAAGGTTCAAGGATACAACTCTGCTAAGGAAATATAGGACTTGTTGGCTTTATCTATCCATGAAGAAGCTGTGGATATCAAATATGTTCAATCAGATCTAGATGACTCTACTTCAGAAGATGAAGAGAACTCATCTGAAGAGTCAAATCTATGCTTAATGGAAAATCAACTCTCTTCAGAAGGTATAGAATCCAAGGTAATATCCCTAACTCTTCAAGATGAATATGATGATTTGGTAGATAGTTCCAAGGAACTTTTTAGAAAGTATAAGAAACTCTCCAATGCATACACTGTTTTGTGCAACAAAAACAAAGATCTTGAAAAGGAGAATCTTATACTTAAAGAAAAGATTCAGGAACATGAGAATAGTAATTTCAAAAGTTTATTTGAAGAAAATCAAAACCTTCAAAGATAGAGTAAGGAACTTACTATAGACCTAGCCAAATTTTTAGAAGGAACTAATAATCTTAATAGATTATTAGGAACTCAAAGAAGTTTCAAAAACAAAAGAGGCTTGGGTTTCTCTGGAAAATCATCAAAATCATCAAAGTCTGATTTTCCCAAAAAGGCTAAAAAGAAGGTAGATGGGTGCATTTACTGTGATAAACCTGGACAACATTTGTCTAAGTGTAAACAGAAAGAAAAATCCATACCCAAAACTAACCTAAGTGGACTCAAGAATGTATGGGTACCAAAAAAACTCTATTGTTAAACTTGCAGATGTCATAGATAAAACAAAGAAGACACCCATAATCACAACAGTGGAATGGATGCGAGGAATCACTACAAGAAAAACACTCATTAGCGTAGGCCAAAAGCCCACGCTAAACTGCAAAAACGGACGCTAAACACCATATTATCGTCGGCCTAGCGTCGGTGTCGTGGCCCCCGCTAAAACCCTCGAAGCAAAAATTTGTGTCCAGGCCGACGCTAATTAGCGTAGGCCAGCCGACGCTAACTGGGACGCTACGTAGAAGCTAACAAATTGCTAAAATGGCCGATGCTAATGTAGCGAAGGCTAGGCGGGCGCTACATTAGCGTAGGCCAGCCTACGCTAATGTAAGCCAATGCTAGATTAGTTGAGGCTGGCCTACGCTAAAGTTAGCTAGGGCTAGCCTACGCTAATGTCAACCAAGGCTACCTTAGCTAGGGCTGGCCGACGCTAATCAACTAGTTTTTTCTAAATAAACTTTTTATTTTATTTTATTAAACCATTAATTTATAATATTTATCACATAAAACTTGCCAAATGCTTTTAAACACATCAGACAACATAATTGTCCATAATAAAATAACTAATTAACTAACATGAAAGAAATACATAATAACTCATGATAGTAAACTAAAACATAACATCACATAACATAAAATATATAATGTCACACCCTATTGAGATCAGCTCTCCACTAACAAAAAAAACAAATTATGTAACAAACACGTGCACAATTTCTAAACAATCAGCACACAACTAGCATCCTGCTTATAAAACAGGATCACACCCTGTTTTCTAAATAATCAAAATCAACCAGCATCACACTATTTTCTGCACCTAAATGGAGTTTTTCTTGTAGTGAATTCTTGATGGAAGGAAGGTCTATGTGCCCAGACCTAAAAGCAAGAGCTGCTAAAATATTAATCCCTAATATATTTTAGAAAACAATGTTGAGTCTCAGCAAAAGCAACACACTTGAAGATTCTCTGAGAACCCCTGTTGGTAACACTTTCTATTATTGCAAATAAATATCTGAGAATATATGCTTTTTATGAAAAACTGTGAAATGTGTTTTGTGTGAACTTTCTAAAATATGTGAAACCCTCTGATTTTTGAACTTGTTGAAATATATGTTCTTGCTGAAATAATTAAACTTGCTGAACACAATACTCTCTGAAGTGTCACTTGATGACGTGGCTGTGTGAGACGGTTGGCCTTTCACCTATCTTCTGATGTGTGCACGTCGCACGATTCCCTATGTTTGTGCAGCTAGTAACTGTCATCATTAATGTTGTTATGAGTCTATTTATAGAGCGCGTGGAAAGCCTCTCAGTTACTCTCTCTTTGCTCCTACTCTATCAACTTCCAGAAACTCTCAATTTTCTCAAGTTTTTCATTTTCTCTCAAGCCCTAATTTTATCCTAAGTTCCCTGCAACTGCAATAGCACCAAAGAAAGGAGATGCTGCTTTAAAGCTGGTGGGAAGATCGTTCCTACTAGATGTGTGAAATTTGTCAACCTTGCTGAGCATGGTCATGATCTTGCTGGATATTTCGAAGATGCTGGATGGATGCCTTGCTTTGAAAGTATTTACAACTCTTGGCCTGAAGAAAGTGTCTATGAGTTCTGAAGGACCACAAGAGAAGTACAAGGAAACATAAAGATTTTTCTCAAGGCAACTGTGATGGGTCATGAAATTGTTATTGATACCTCAGTCTTGGAAATTGTAACAAATGTCAAGGCTGAAGGAGCTCAGTACGTCCCTGACTGGGAATCAAACAATGGAGGACCAAGGATGTACAACAAGATTCTTTTTGGTTCAGAAACTCCCTTAAATATGAATGGAACTGGGTTGTTGCAAACTCCCAGGCTGCTGCTTTCTGTACTTGGCTGCTGTATGCTGCCAAAAGGAGGAGGTAAAAATCATGTTTCTGAACTTGAAAGGTTTTGTCTCATCCACCTGCTGCAAAAGAAGATAAGCATGCCTTGGATCATTCTCTACAGTATGATCAGAAGGTCAAATGACTCTGCTGCAAATCTTCCTCATAACACACTGATAATGAAGATTATGCTTCACTGCAAGCTACCAATAGACAAGAAGTTTGATCAGAAGCCCCCAACCTTCTTCACTGCTACCACCATTGTACAAATGGGGATCAATATCAACAAACTTGTCTCTGATCCATCTGTTAAGAAAGCCCTTGCTGCTGAGAAGGCTTCTGCATTCCAAAGATCTGTGCTAGAGATTTTGGAAGATGAATTACAAGGGGATGCTAGGAAGGAAGAGTTCCAACCAGCTGCTGAAACCTTTGAGAAGAATGTGGTGAAGAGGAAAAGAACTAAGGTTTCCCAGAAAACTCTTACACCTGCTGATTTGGAACGTGTAAGAGAAGTTTAAGCTTCTTTTCAGAAGGCAACACCATCTGAAAAAGTGGCTGAGGTAACACCACTGCAAGCTTCTGAACCTACTGAAATTGTGGGTCAGGTTGCTGAAGTGACTGTTACTGAAGTCACTTAGCCTACATTAACCCCTAAGGGACAGGCTGTGATGGTTGATGGCCCCAGTGGCAGTTCATCTGAGAAGCCACTCATTATGATGCCTCTTGCATCAAGTCACCTAGATCCTGAGTTACAGGAAGTTGCTGCATTGGCTAATGCTCTAGAAGAAGAAAAGGCTAGAAAAGCCAAGGAGCAGGAAGATACTGATAGGGAAATTGCTATTGTTGCACAGCAAGCAATACTTTAGGATGGGAAGCTTGAAAAATCCTCAGTTCCCAAAAGAAAGAGACTCTCCAAGGCTGCAAGGATGAAGAATAGACGACTGCTTCCTCCTGTGAGGGAAGAAGCTCCACCTCAAATGATTACTAGGAGCAGATCTATTCCCAAGGATGATTCTGAAATCTTTCAGCAAGCAGTGAAGCAAATGAAGTCTCAGAAGGCTTTGGAGATAAAGAAGTTGAAAATTAAAAGACAATCTATCAAACCTGATGCTATTGAGAAGGTTGTTGAACCCATACCTGTTGTTCCTGTAGCTTCTGCACCTGCTAATGTATCTGTTCCATCTTCACCCCACCTTCATCATCTTTTGAAGAGGAATAAGTAGATGAAAGAGTATCTACAGAGCTTGCCATTGTTCCAGTTTTATCCAGTTCTATTGACTGGGGAACTAAAGGAAGCTATGTCTGCAAAGGAAATGGGAAGTTTGTTTGGGAGGGTGATCTTACCCCAAGGGAAATCATGTGGAAGCCTAAGTCCAGAGATCTATCAAGAAAACCATCTTTTGACAAAATGGATCCTATCATAAGTTTTAAGGACTTGCTGAAATCTGTTGAATTTCCACACAAATTCTACTCAACGCCCTACAATTAAAGAATCAGAGTGCCCAAGTTTCCCAACCTCTATGAAGAACTGCTTTAATTCAAAAAGCATCCACCCCTACACAAGCATACTGGTCTGCATGTGGACTCACTTGATGATGCTAGGGAAAAGAGGTTTGCTGCTCAGGAAGATATTGATGGTGTTGTTCTATCTGACCAATTGGAAAGGATAAGGCAAGGAGTTCTTCCACCCAAGCACTTTTGGAAGAAGATTGATGTGTACTCCTCAGACCATGTCAGGATACCTGCTGAAGACTAGATTTTCATCAGGCATCTCAACCTGGAAACTGAGTTGTATGCTAGATATATAGTTGCTTCTGCTGGGTGCAAGAATTTCAAGCCTCCTAAGCCTCTTACCTTGAAGCCAACCACCAAGATCTACTAGCAACCTGAGAAGATTGTTCCAAGGTTGCCATTTGCTGAAGGGGCCAGTGATAAGAAGAAGGAGCCCAAATTTTAGGTAGCATACTTGGATGACCCTGAGCCCATGACCAGAGAGCAATGGGAAAGAGTTCCTGAGGATGTTGAAGCCTATGGTGGATTGGATCACTCCTACAGAGAATGGTTGTATTCTTGCTCTGGAACTTGTTAAGACAAACTCATTTCTAAAGGATTTTAATGTGCCAAACCACTAAAGTTTAAAATGTGCTTAAATGAATGAGTTGCATCTTGTTATTACTAACTGTGTGCTCAAGCATGTTGCAGAGTTTTCTAGACTTTGTTTTGCAGATTTTAACCAAGCATTTGATGCTCAAAGAAGATCTTTGAGATACAAAACATAAAAGTCAGAAATATGAAATGCCAAGGAGCAAGGCTTGAAGCTTTAACAATAAGCAAGGAAGAGATTCAAGAACAGCTTGAGACGCTGTCTCAAGATCAGATGCAAGCTCAAACACAAAGGTTCATCTCATGCAAAGAAAAGATGTTTTAGAAAATAGTTTAATCATCATGTACCCAGAAGTCAAAACAGATGAGACTCAGATCCTAATTATATAAGAGATCAGATCTAGTAACTATCATCTCAAGAAGAGACTCCAGATCAGCGTGAGACGCAAGCTCATGAACAGACGCAAGAGATGAGATCCAAGCTCAGATGCAAGAGATGAGACCCAGACGCAAAGATAAAGTTGAGACTCAAGTACAGCTTGAGTAAACAAGGCATAAAGTCAACACAAGGACCAGACAAAGTAAATTGCGCGCTGACACAATGACATCGGACCTGAAAAGTAAGCTCACTTCTTGTCCAGCAGAATCCTCTCTCCTACAACTAGTTCCAACGGATCTTAACTGTCAAAGACAACGACTAGTTTCATTTGGAATAAAAGGCTGAAAGCTACAGTGAAGCTAAGGGAGAGACTAAGCTGATCATTGAACATCTATTGCATCTCATCTCACATCTCAAGTCTATCATCTACAGTTCTGATCTCAACTTGAGAACTCTTGTAGTCTCATTGTATTCTCTCTTCTCAGCCTGTAATATTCTTATCCATATAGAAGAGATACACTCTAGCTAAGACCACTGCACATCCATACTTTGTATGATTATAAGCTAGACCTATCTTAACCCACCAATCATTGTAATCTGTCTCATCTGAGATAGGAAGAAGCCTAGTCTCAGAGTGAGTGTGTGCGTCCTGAAGAGACTGTAAGAATACTTATGGCTAAGCCAAGATATGAGTGTCTAGGCTTGGTGTGAGAGACATCCTGAAGAGGCTATAAGAATACTTGTAATTGACGGGTTGTCAATAGTGGAAATCTCACATGTTGTGAGGACTGGATGTAGCCCAAGGTGTGGGTGAACCAGGATAAGATCATTGTGCAATCTCTCTTCCCTATCTCTTCATTTTACATTGTTCTTAGCTCATCTCAAAATCTATGATTAATCAATTAATTGAATTGCATTAAATTGAATCAGATTTGATAGATTAATATAACTTATACTTGATCAAATTAATTGAAACTGAAACTACTTGTCATTCATCTTAACTGAGACTCCAAGTCATCAAACTTGAGATCACGTCTCAACTATCAGTTTAAGTGTGGAAGTTTCAGGAACAAAAATTTAAAGAGTCTCTATTCAACCCTCCTTCTAGAGACATTCAGCTAACTTCAGTTGGTATCAGAGCTCGGCCTCTTTGGGGTTGAGCACACCTACGTGTGAAGAGGCAAAGATTCATGGCTGGACCAAATACAAGCTTGTTTATTCCTGAAGGAGCATCCACCAACAGGCCACCAGCCTTTGATGGAACTGATTATTACTATTGGAAGGACAGGATGAGACTGTTCATTGAATCTCAACAAGTAGATCTATGGGAATTCATTGAACAAGGTCCTTATGTGCCTTACAGTACTGATGAGCTGGGTCTGAGAGAAGCCAACCCCAGAGGAGCATGGATAGATGCTAAGAAGGCAAGATATGTTCTGAATTCAAGAGCCAAGTACCTGCTTACATGTGCTTTGAGCCGCAGTGAATATGCTAAGGTAGCAGGATGTGTATCAGCCAAAGAAATATGGGATGCACTTAAAGTAGAACATGAAGGAACCAATCAAGTAAAGGAAGCCAAAATCAACATACTGGTCAGACAGTATGAGCTCTTCAAAATGAATGAAGATGAAGGCATTGAAGATATGGTGAGACGGTTCACTGTCATTACAAATGATCTCAAGTCTCTTGGAAGAACTTACTCAAATCAGGATATGGTGAGAAAGATCTTGAGAAGCCTACCTAAGCCCTGGAGACCTAAAGTCACAGTTATCCAAGAAGCCAAGGATCTTAACACTCTCAGATTAGATGAGCTTCTTGGATCACTAAAGGTTCATGACCAAGAGCTGATGGAAGAAGATCTCATCAGACGTCCAAAAATAATATCCTTAAAGGCATCATCTAGCAACTCCAAAGGTAAGAAGGTAAGCTCATCTCAACAGACTTCATTTAACTCATCTCATGATACAGAAGCTGAAGAAGGTGAAGATGATGATGGAAGTGAGATGGAAGATGAACTGGCCTACATCTCAAGAAAGATCAGACGCATGTGGAGAGCTAGAGGAAGTGGAAGAAGAAACTTTCCATCAAGAAGAGGAGAAATCAAGTCTGACAGAAAAGGTCAATTCATCTGCTTTGAATGCAGAAAACCTGGACACATCAAGTCTGAATGCCAACTACTCAAAAAGGAAATAAAGAGAAGTCCAAAGAAAAAGGCAATGATGGCCACTTGGGATGACACAGAAGGATATGAGAGTCAAGATGAAGAATCTGCTAATCTGTGTCTCACGGAAAATGGTGACTCATCTGATGAAGAGGTATATGAATCTGACTCAGAACTCTCCTTTAGTGAACTTAAGTCTGCTTTTGAAAATCTTCTATACGATTCAAACCTTCTTGTATCAAAGAGCTCCTTATTAAAATCAGAATTAGACACAGCTCTTGAAAAGGTTAAATTTCTTGAAAAAGAGAATGAAAGTTTGAATCATAAAAACAATAGTCTCATGTTGTCTCACATGAGACTGTCTGAACTTGTTAAAGCAAAGACTCAAGCTCATGATGAGCAAGAGCTAAAAAAATCTTTCTGAAGAAAACCAGAAGCTCAAAAAGCAAAACAAAATTCTCATAGATGATCTAGCAAAATTTGTAAAAGGTACAAAAAACCTTGAGAGACTCATTGGGTCCCAAAAAGGAATTTTTGACAAAGCTTGATTAGACTATGAAAAATCTATTAGTGAGATCTGGTATAAAGATTTTTTTATTCCTGCAAGAAAAAGGAAGAAGCAAAGATGCTCTTGTTGTAGCAAATTTGGCCACAAGACCACAAAATGCCATTTGAGTCAGGTAGCATCAAAGAGAAGGGTAACTAACCATGAAGGACCCAATATATAAGTGGGTACCTAAAGCTAAATCTCCTGTTGTAACAGATGTGCCTGGCAGCAGCAAAATCAAAAAGAATGTGGGTGCTGGACAGTGGATGTTCAAGACACATGACAAGGGACAAAAGCAAGTTCCTGTCACTTGAAGAGAAAGCTACAGGACTTGTCTCCTTTGGAGACAACAACAAGGCCCAAATTAAGGGCATAGGTAAAATTGGTAAGACAAACTCAGCTCGGATTGAGAATGTATATTTTGTTGAGGGTCTGAAACATAATTTGCTGAGTATCAGTCAGTTATGTGGCAGTGGTTATCATATAAATTTCCAACCCACTTTCTGTGAAATCATAGACTCTAAGACTGGGAAAATAGCTTTTTCTGGAAAAAGAAACCAAAACCTTTACTCAGTCTCACTTGAGAGCCTATCTGATCTCACATGTCTCATGTCTCATGACCATGAGAAGTGGTTATGGCACAAGAGAGTTGGACACATTAACATGAGAACCATTAGTCAACTTACAAGTCAGTCTCTTGTCAAAGGATTACCAAAAGTAAAATTTGACAAAGACATGATATGTGAGTCTTGCATAAAGAGTAAGCACAACAAATCAAGTTTCAAACCCAAGTCTCATGTCTCAACCACCAGGCCACTTAAGATCCTCCACATTGATCTGTTTGGACCAACTAAGACTGCAATTCTCAGCGGTAAAAAATATGGTTTTGTAATTGTGGATGATTACTCAAGGTTCACCTGGGTTCTGTTCCTTTCTCAAAAGGATGAGTCTTATGAATCTTTTAAAACATTCTGCAAAAAGATCCAATCTGAGAAAGAATATGGAATTGGTACTGTGAGAAGTGATCATGGAGGTGAATTTGAGAATGCAAAATTTAAGAAATTTTTTGATAAAAGTGGCATTACTCATAACTTCTCATGTCCAAGAACACCCCAACAAAATGGAGTAGTTGAGAGAAAGAATAAGATTCTTCAAGAAATGGCAAGAACTTTATTATGTGACTCTGGAATTGAAAAATATTTTTGGGCAGAAGCTGTAAACACCTCTTGCTATATTATAAACAGAGTCACTATAACAAAGATTTGGAATAAAACTCCATATGAGTTGTGGAAAGGAAGAAAGCCTTCAATCTCCTATTTTCATGTTTTTGGATGTCACTAAAGATTAGCTGGGTAAGTTTGATACAAAATCTGATAAAGGAATCTTCCTTGGTTAATCTCTTACTTCCAAAGCTTAAAGAATATATAATTTAAGAACAAAAACTACTGAAGAATCTGTGCATGTAGTCTTTAATGAGATGCAAGACAATTGTCAGAAAAAGGTGGATGAAAAGATTGAGGAAATGATGGGAGAATTGAAAATCTCAACTCAGGAATCTAAAGAAAGATCCACTCCTGAACAGAATCAGATGAGATCCTCTTAAGCAGAATTAATGAGAGCTGCCTAATGTGAGATAGGATCTCACAGGAGCATTCAATTTGAGATATCCAATGCTTCACAAGATGAAGACAAGCCTGAGAGTCAAGCTGAGACCAGAGGAACAAGGCAAGGACCACTTGAGATCCAGAATGAGCATGCATCTGAACTACCCAGAAGCTGGAGACTGGTGAGATCTCATCCTAGAGATCAGATCATTGGAGAAACTTCTGATAAGGTCAGGACCAGATCCTCCTTCAGAAAGTATGAAAACATGATGGCACTACTGTCTGAGGTAGAACCAAAAGATATCCATGAAGCTCTCAGTGTTGAGTCTTGGGTCAAAGCAATGGAAAAAGAGTTCAACCAGTTTGATAAAAAGCAAAGTCTGGGATCTGGTCCTTCCTCCATCATATCAATCCATAATTGGAACCAGATGGGTCTTTAGAACTAAACTCAATGAAAAGGGCAAAGTCATGAGAAACAAAGCAAGATTGGTAGCTCAAGGATACAATCAGCAGGAGGGCATAGACTATGATGAGACCTTTGCTCTAGTTGCCAGACTTGAAGCAATCAGAATTCTCTTAGCCTTTGTTGCCCACAAGAACTTCAAACTCTACCAAATGGATGTGAAATGTGCATTATTGAATTGAATTATTGAAGAGGAAGTCTATGTGAGACAACCCCTGGCTTTGAAGACCCTCATCATCCAGAATATGTGCTCAGACTAAAAAAGGCCTTGTATGGTCTCAAGCAAGCTCCAAGAGCTTGGTATGATAGGTTAAGTTCTTTCTTGACTGAAAATGGGTTCACCAGAGAACAAATTGACACTACACTTTTCAAAAGGGAATTTAACAAAGATTTATTAATTGTTCAAATTTATGTGTATGATATTATTTTTGGGTCTACTAATGAATCTCTTTGTCAAGAATTCTCAAGTCTCATGCAGGGAGAATTTGAGATGAGTATGATGGGTGAGTTGGGATTCTTCCTTGGTTTGCAAATAAAGCAACTATCAGATGGCATTTTCATCAGCCAAGAGAAATATGCAAGAGACTTGCTGACTAAATTCAAGAAGAAGGATGCCAAGCCAATGAAGACTCCAATGCACCCCTCCACTCAGATTGACAAAGATGAGTCTGGTAAGGCCGTCTCATATAAGCTCTACAGAGGTATGATTAGATCTCTCATGTACCTAACTGCCAGCAGACCTGATATTCAATATGCTGTAGGCATCTGTGCAAGGTATCAATCTGAACCTAAAGAGTCTCATCTTACTACAGTTAAAAGAATTTTAGGGTATTTAATAGGAACCGCTAATCTTGGCCTCTGGTATGAGAAAGGTTCTAGTTTTGATCTCGTAGGATATAGTGATGCTGATTTTGCTGGAGACAAGATGGATAGAAAGAGAACAAGTGGAACATGCCAATTTCTGGGAAAATACCTTGTCTCTTGGTCTTGCAAGAAGCAGAACACAATAGCTCTATCCACTACTGAAGTTGAGTATGTCTCAGCAGCTGCTTGTTGTACCCAGATTCTATGGATCAAGTCTCAAATGCTAGATTATGCACTCAGGTACTCCAAAATCCCCATATTTTGTGACAACACTAGTGCAATAAATCTGGCTAAGAATCCCATTCATCACTCTAGGTCTAAGCACATAGACATAAAGCATCACTTCATAAGAGATCATGTGCAAAAGGGAAACATTGAAATTATTTTTGTTGACACTAAGAATCAGCTTGTTGATATCTTCACTAAGCCATTAGTGGAAGAAAGATTTGTTGAGAATTTAAAATTATTGAATATGTGTTCACTTAGTTAAAATTATTAATTTAGAAACTGTCTCATAGATGAGATCAGCACTGGGTCTCATAAAGATGAGACCTATGATAAATCTGTGATGAGATGATAACTCAAAGGAGCCCAGATGAGATGCATCTCATGACGAAGTCTCATGTCAAGGGTCATCTAACACTTAAAAGATGCTGCTTGAAAGAGAAATAGAGTCGTTAACAAACGGATAGTAACTCCCCACTAATCACAACTAGCCGTTAGAGTATAAAAATCAGTGCCCAACCACCTCTTAACCGTTCATTAACTGCCCACTCATCATTATTCTCTCTCTTTCTCTCTCTCTCTGAACTCATCTCTCTATTTAAGGCAAACTACAAACCAACATCTCATCTTCTTCTTTCCCTCAATGCGCATCAAAATCAAAGCCATTAAACTTCCTTACTCTGATATTTCCTCATCATCATCTTCTCTAGAAACGAATATGTCTTCTTCAGACAATTCTAACCCTAAGGGTAGCATTCACTCAAGCCAAGAATGTCTCAATCGTTCTCCCTCTCCTCAACCTAGCACAGAGTCTGAATCATCTCAGACTCAGTCTCAAACATCACCTTCTTCCAAATCCACTTCCTCAAAGAAAAGCACTCCCATTCCTCGCAGACCAAAGTCTAAGAGGATTGCCTCCAACGTAGTTCAAACCTCTGGACCTAAAAGCCCAAAATCTCCCATCCATATCGACCTCACCAAAATGAGCCTCCGAAGAAAGGAAAAGGGAAGACCACTGCAGAGTCTAAGGGAAAGAAACTCTCCTTCCAGTCTGACCTTTTTGAAAATGCAGAGATAGAAGAGAAATTTACGAAAAAGTTCACTGAGAAGAAAATAGTGATAGAGAGAGTCATTGATATGAAGGAATTGAGTGAAGAAAATTGGGACATTGGTCCCTATCTACATAAACAAGGGTGGGAATACTATCTGTCTATGACAGAGCCAGTCTTTCCAAAAATAACAAGAGCATTCTATGCTGCTTGCTCCAGAGCCAAAGGTTCCTCTCAAGGGCTACCTCATGTCATTGCCAACATTAGAGGGGTTCACATAGAGCTCACTGAGGAGTCTCTTGGGGCAATCATTCAAGCCCCACTTGCTGGAAACATGTTGTACAACGAGGAATAATGGTGGAACCATATAAGTATTCCAACAGCAAACGTGGGAACCTCTCTGTTCAAGGATGCCTCTATAACTCATACTACTTCCTCCATCAACTATTTTGGTAAATTCCTGTTCCATCTGGTGGTCAAATGTATTATGCCAAGGGCTGGTACCTTCAATAAGGTGTACACCCAGGACTTGATGGTCATGTACCACCTGAAACATGGAATCCCTCTCAACCTCCCCTTTCTCATTCTGAAACACATGGAACATGCTTTCCATAACTCCAAAGTCACAGCTTATCTACCTTTTGGAATGCTCACTACAAAGATCATGAAACACTTCAAGGTTGACTTCAGCGGGTGTGAAGAGACCAAGGAGAGACCTGAATTCATTGAAAAGTCAAATCTCAAGTCTCTCATCTTGGATGATAAGTCAATTCCACCCCCCCCCCCCCACTTTTCCACTTGACAATCCTGCTCCTATTCCTCCCACTACACAAGCATCTCCTTCTTCAAAAATGTCTGAGACCCACAAAAGGAAGAAGAAGAAGAAAGTTGCTAAGGAAGCTACTCAGGGATCTCAAGAAGGCTCTGAGATCCCTAGAGAAGAAAAGAAGAGAAAGTCTCAACCCTCTATCTCTACTAAGACTGAGACTAGGAAAAAGAAGAAGTAGAAGACAAGATCAGAGCACGTCTCATCTGCTCTGACTCAACCAGAGCCTCAACCAATCAATACTGAAGCACCTGCTGTGGAAGAGCCTGCACAAGAAATGGAAAAGCAAGTTCCTGCAATGGAGGAACCATTAACTAACCTCAACCTGAACCCCAACAATCTCCACACCAACAAACGCCACCACAATCACCTCAGTAGATTGTTGCTCCATCTGAAGTCTCTCCCTGCACAAAGAATGTGGCTGAGACTCTTGTAAGCTTAGAAAAGGAAACTAACACCTCAACCCATGAGGTTATGCAAGAGGCACAACTCACCGCTAATGAGACTATAGATGTCCCTACTACTCAACAGCAAACTCATGCTAGGTATGAACAATCTCACTCATTGTAGACCTCATTTCCTGGAGTAGGAAAGTATGATCATTCTGCACCCCCTACTGATAAACCAGAAGCTCCACAATCTGAACCTTCCATTCCCACACACATCTCCAATTCAATCAATACCTTTCTAAATCAGCTTCAAGAAGAACAACAACAATGTGACACTCTTCTACCCCAAACTCTTATACGCTTAATAAATTGAAGTGTAGAAAAGGTAACGTCCCACAATGGGTAAAAGGTTCACATAACTCTCTTATTAAAAACCCCATTAGTTCGAAAGCAACTTAATTAAAATAAAATAAAACTCAAAAGTATTCAAATACTCATGCAACAGAATCTCCAAAGGAATAAAACAACTAAACATCCTACATGTCGTGCAAGGCATCCAAAACAGTTTACACCAAAACCTTAACTAGGAACATAAAGAAACAACCCTAATATTATGCCCTGATGTCACATGTATCAGAACACACTCCCTTTACTCAAAACTCGACACCAATCGTGTCATCATCAACACCAGTAAAAATATCCACAGTATAACGGTGAGGAAAAGAATACTACTCATACATACACATAGAAGACTACCATATCCTCACCCTCATGTAAACAACATCATCATATAACTCATTCTATTAGCAAATATAAAACATAGTCATCATCATCATATACAATAACAACATAAATATCACCACAATCATCGTAATCATCATTATCATCAAAATCATCATTATTATCATACTCATCATTATCATTAACATCGTCATACTCATCATAACCATCAATACCATCATGATCATCATTATCATCAATATCATCATAATCATCATAATTATCATTATCATCATATCATCATACTCATCATTATCATCACTATCATCACAATCATCATCATATTCATCATTACCATCGTATCATCATAACCATCATTCACCTTCCTGAGATGTACTTCACCCACTCTAGGTTTGTACACCTCAGATACCATATTCAATTTCGTCATAATCAGTGTTCACCTCCCTGAGTTATACTCAGGTACAATCATCAACATTATCTTAATCATTTCTCAGCTCCCTAGTTACACTCAGGTACCATAATCAATAACATAATCAATACTCACCTCCCTAGTTACACTCAGGTACCATAATCACCTCCCCGAGTTAGACTCAGGTACAACATTCACCTCCCTGAGCTACACTTCACCCCTTACTGGGCTTGTGTATCCCAAGTACAATCACCTCCCTGAGTTACACCCCACCCCTCACTGGGCTTGTGCATCTCAGGTACAAAATCATATATACTCAAGCATCATTTACAGCATAAGGTTAATTAAATCATCATCACCATTACCATCTCCCTGAGTTATACTCAAGTACACTATTCACCTCCCCGAGTTAGACTCAGGTACAACACCAACATCATCATCATCATCATCAATCTAAATAATTAGCACCATTCACCATCATCATGTATTATCATACATATTAACCAATCATCATCATCAAAAATCATCATAATTATCACCAAATATCATTATCATCATAATTAACACCAATCATCATAAAGTGATATACACTATCATCATTAACATCATCATAACATTCACCATCATCATTAATCAAATTGCATATTATGAACACCAAAACATAATCAATCACCTGACATATTCACCAATCATTATGCGCATCCAATCATCATCAACATCATTAATCATCAACACCATAATCATAATAAAGCATTATCAAACAACATCAATCATCATCAAGCACTTAGGATCTCAAAATTCACTCTGGTAATCGATTACCAACCTCTAGTAATCGATTACCTGCGAACAGGGTCTCTGGTAATCGATTACAACCACCTTGTAATCGATTACCACAATCCTGTAATCGATTACCAGCAAACAAACAACACTTATGGGCTACCCAGAACACACTGATAATCAATTACACACCCTAGTAATCGATTACCCGCAACGCAGATCGCAGTTCTCACGATTTTTATCATCTCTAAACCTCTCTTTTCAATCCCTAATCAATCATCTTTGTTAAATAATCATTCTTATGCGTTTATAAAATCAAAACTCAGTAAAACAACAATCTTTTCACAGATTATACAACCAATCCATCAAAATCCCAAATCCTAAAATCCCTAATTTCCCCATTTTTATTATTCTCAATATCCTCTTTAATTTCACCTAATAAATCATCAATATTCATCGAATCAATCATAAATCAACAGTTTTAATCATTCATTCTCAGTTATAACATATACCAATACGAATTGCTAGTCTTAAATTACTACCCAAGCACCCCTACATGCATATACAAGCAGCACCCTCTCCCCCACCGTACCTTATTGAAGATCGACCAATCAGCAGGAAAGGCTCTTTCTTGGTTTTTGATGATCAAGCTCTAGCAATCTCTCCTTGAGTCGTTGTTTCTCCCCTCCTTGGCGTTTCGCTCTCTGACGTTTTTGAGAAAATAAGGATTAGGGTGAACTATAACCCTTCCTTACTAAAAAGTCTATATGGGCTGGTCCCACACTCAACTCCTCCTTATCCTCTTTTTAAATTCAAATAGCTTTATTTCAATTTGAATAGTTTCTCTTATTTAAAACTAATAATAATATTAATACTATTATTTATTTATTTATTTATCCCATTTATTAATTATTTTAATTTTATTTTATTTAATTAAATTTAGGATGTTACAACTCTCCCCTCCTAAAAGAAAATTTGTCCTCAAATTTTACCTGAAATTAATAACTCTGGATAGGACTCCTTCATCTTCTCTTCAAGTTTCCAAGTAGCACTCTCAGGTGTAGGTCCTCCCCAGATCACCTTAACTAAAGGAATCTCTTTACCTCGAAGTTGTTTCACCCTCCGATCCTCAACTCTCACTAGCATGGTTTCCACCGTCAGGTTTTCCTTAATCTCAAGGTGATCCGACTCAATCACATGTGAAGGATCATGAATGTATTTCTGGAGTTAGGAAACATGGAAAACATTATGAAGGTTTGACAAGTGTGGAAGTAAAGCAATCTGGTAGGCAACATTGCCGTCTCTTTTGAGAATTTGGTAAGGACCAATGAATCGAGGTGTAAGTTTTCTAGACTTTAATGCCCTACCAACCCCAGTCCATGGAGTGACTTTCAAGAATACATGATCTCCCTCTTTGAATTCCAATTCCTTCTATCTCTTATCAACATAGCTCTTCTGCCTACTCTGAGTTGTTCTCATCCTCTCTTGGATTATCCTAACCTTATCAGTGGTTTGCTGCACTATCTCAGGTCCTAGAGCAAGGCTCTCTCCCGGCTCACACCAACACAAGGTTGTTCTACACTTCCTACCATACAATGCCTCATAAGGCGCCATACCTATGCTAGAGTGAAAACTATTGTTATAGGTGAGCTCTTTCAAAGGTAAGAAGCTATCCCAACTACCTCCTTGGTCTAACACACAAGCTCTAAGCAAATCCTCTAAGGATTGAATGGTTCTCTCGGTCTAGCCATCGGTTTGAGGGTGATAAGCTGAACTAAGCCTAAGTTGGGTCCCCAAGGCCTGCTGCAAACTCTCCCAAAATCTAGAGGTAAACCTGGGATCTCTATCTAAAACTATGATAGATGATATGCCATACAACCTCACAATTTCACTGATATACATCTGAGCTAGTTTCTCTAAGAAGTACTTAATATTAATGGGAAGAAAGTGAGCACTCTTGGTTAACCTATCCACAATGACCCAGATAGAGTCATGCCGTCTTACAGTCTTAGGTAAAGCAACTACAAAGTCCATAGAGATGCTATCCCATTTCCACTCAGGTATACTTAAGGGTTGAAGTAATCCTGAAGGCTTTTGATGTTCTACCTTAGACTTTTGGCAAACTAGACAAGCACTCACAAACTCTTCTATATCCCTCTTCATCCTAGACCACCAAAACACTTTCTTCAAATCCTGATACATCTTAGTTGATCCTGGGTGAAAACTAAGCTTACTTCTATGGCCCTCTTCAAGGACTAAACGCTTAATGGTTGGTTCACTAGACACACACACTCGGTCCCCAAACCTCACTACCCCATCGATACCTATCACAAACTCTCCACCATTACCTCCTTCTATAGCCTCTCGCCTAAGCACCAAAAATGGATCCTCTAATTGGGATTTACTAATATCCTTCAACAAATCATTACTTACTCTAGTCATTCCTAGCCTCACACCATTAGAAGTCATCTCACAAGCTAAACTCAAATCCCTAAATTGGGTTAAAAGATCCATCTCCTTAATCATTAGGGAACTAACATGTATGGACTTCCTACTTAAGGCATCTGCTACTACATTATCCTTACCGGGATGGTAACTCAACTCAAAATCATAGTCCTTAAGAAATTCTAACCATCTCCTTTGTCTCATGTTCAACTCCTTCTGATCAAACAAATATCTAAGGCTCTTATGGTCACAAAAACCTCAAATCTGGAACCATACAAGTAATGCCTCCACATCTTCAACACAAACACTACGACTGCTAACTCTAGGTCATGGGTAGGATAGTTCCTCTCATGGATTTTCAATTGTCTAGAAGTGTAGGCCACTACCTTACCCTCTTGCATTAACACTCCACCTGAACCCATCTTAGAAGCATCATAGTACACTATAAAGGTTTTACTAAGGTCAAGCAACACTAACACTGGTGCACTAGTCAACTTTTCCTTAAGAGTTTGGAAACTAGATTCGCACTTACTATTCCACACAAAGGCAACTCTCTTCCTAGTCAACTCAGTAAAAGGTAAATCTAACTTAGAAAAGCCTTCTATGAATCTCCTATAGTACCCAGCTAACCCAAGGAAACTTCTAATTTCACTCACTGACTTAGAAGCCTCCCATCTGGACGAGAATACGGCTCACCCTTGCAAGCAGATTCAGACTTGTTCTGGTTCCTGATAGGTCCTCCACTCTTATAATGCGTAGCTCTAGCCCGGTTGTCTTCATCGTACACCCTACATTTATTCACTAGCTCGTGAAATTGTGCAATTCCCTGGTAGTTGAACACTTGCTTGATCTTTGGACGAAGACCGATGATAAACTTTACGCACTTTGATTCTTCCTTAACAGCTCCCTCATATGTAGGACAGAATCGAACTAACGCTTCGAACTTGGATACGTAGTCCGCCACAGTGCCATCTCCTTGTTTTAACTCAAGAAACTCCATTTGCTTCTTGTTACGGATATCGTGAGGAAGGTACTTCTCAAGGAACAACCCCTTGAAGTTATCCCAGCTCAACGCGGTGCCCTCATCGATCATCCTCTGATAAGTGCCCCGCCACCATAACCCGGTATCCCCTGATAGCATGAATGCGGCTGACGTCACCTTTTGTATCATCGGGAAGTCCATCGCTCTAAAGATCTTCTCGGTCTCAAATATCCAGTCAGCAGCACCGTCAGGATCACAACCCCCATGAAAAGTAGGTGGATGGTTCCTCTGGAACCGAGCAAGCCAATCCACCTCATGATGTTGGTTTAAGTTGCCAACAGCCTGTGCCGTAGCCATTAAGGCATCGACCATCGCTCGATCATTCCTACTCCCATCCATTACTCTTCTGGTTCTCATAAAAGTAAACAAGTCACACAATTAATTCAATCAAGTCAAACAACACAATTCAATCAATCATCACAATAACACCACAGAAGCATAGTAAACTTATAACTCACGGCCGGTGAACCAACCTGCTCTGATACCAACTTAATAAATTGAAGTTTAGAAAAGGTAACGTCCCACAATGGGTAAAAGGTTCACATAACTCTCTTATTAAAAACCTCATTAGTTCGAAAAAAAATTAATTAAAATAAAATAAAACTCAAATGTATTCAAATACTCATGCAGCGGAATCACCAAAGGAATAATATAACTAAACATCCTACTTGTCGTGCAAGGCATCCAAAACAGTTTACACCAAAACCTTTTTAACTAGGAACATAAAGAAATAACTCTAATATTATGCCTTGATGTCACATGTATCAAAACACACTCCCTTTACTCAAAACTCGACACCAGTCGTGTCATCATCAATACCTGTAAAAATATCCACAGTATAACGGTGAGGAAAAGAATACTACTCATACATACACATAGAAGACTACCCTATCCTCACCTTCATGTAAACAACATCATCATATAACTCATTCTATTAGCAAATATAAAACATAGTCATCATCATCATATACACCAACAACATCAATATCACCACAATCATCATAATCATCATTATCATCATTATCATCAACATCGTCATACTCATCATAACCATCAATACCATCATGATCATCAATATCATCATAATCGTAATAATTATCATATCATCATACTCATCATACTCATCATTATCATCACAATCATCATCATATTCATCATTACCATCGTATCATCATAACCATCATTCACCTTCCTGAGATGTACTTCACCCACTCTAGGTTTGTACACCTCAGGTACCATATTCAATTTCATCATAATCAGTGTTCACCTCCCTGAGTTATACTCAGGTACAATCATCAACATTATCATAATCATTTCTCACCTCCCTGAGTTATATTAGGTACCATGAACAATAACATAATCAATACTCACCTCCCTGAGTTACACTCAGGTACCATAATCACCTCCCCGAGTTAGACTCAGGTGCAACATTCACCTCCCTAAGCTACACTTCACCCCTCACTGGGCTTGTGTATCCCAAGTACAATCACCTCCCTGAGTTACACCCCACCCCCTCACTGGGCTTGTGCATCTCAGGTACAACATCATATATACTCAAGCATCATTTACAACATAAGGTTAATTAAATCATCATCACCATTATCACCTCCCTGAGTTATACTCAGGTACACTATTAACCTCCCCGAGTTAGACTCAGGTACAACACCAACATCATCATCATCATCAATCTAAATAATTAGCACCATTCACCATTATCATGTATCATCTTACATATTCACCAATCATCATCATAAAAAATCATCATAATTATCACCAAATATCATTATCATCATAATTAACACCAATCATCATAAAGTGATATACACTATCATCATTAACATCATCATAACATTCACCATCATCATTAATCACATTGCATATTATGCACACCAAAACATCATCAATCACCTGGCATATTCACCAATTATTATGCACATCCAATCATCATCAACATCATTAATCATCAACACCGTAATCATAATAAAGCATTATCAAACAACATCAATCATCATCAAGCACTTAGGATCTCAAAATTCACTCTGGTAATCGATTACCAACCTCTAGTAATCGATTACCTGCGAACGGGGTCTCTGGTAATCGATTACAACCACCTTGTAATCTATTACCCGCAACCAAACACTCTGGTAATCGATTACAACATCCCTGTAATCGATTACCTGCAAGCAATCTCTCAGGTAATCGATTATCACAATCCTGTAATCGATTACCAGCGAACAAACAATACTTCTGGGCTACCCAAAACATATTGGTAATCGATTACACACCCTGGTTATCGATTACCCGCAATGCAGATCACAGTTCTCACGATTTTTATCATCTCTAAACCTATCTTTTCAATCCCTAATCAATCATCTTTGTTAAATAATCATTCTTATGCTTTTATAACATCAAAACTCAGTAAAACAATAATCTTTTCACAGATTATACAACTAATCCATCAAAATCCCAAATCCTCAAATCCATAATTTCCCTCTTTTTATTATTCTCAATATCCTCTTTAATTTCACCCAATAAATCATCAATATTCATCCAATCAATCATAAATCAACAATTTTAATCATTCATTCTCAGTTATAACATATACCATTACGAGTTGCTAGTCTTAAATTACTGCCCAAGCACCCCTACATGCATATACAAGCAGCACCCTCTCCCCCACCGTACCTTATTGAAGATCGATCAATCAGCAGGGAAGGCTCTTTCTTGGTTTTTTATGATCAAGCTCTAGCAATCTCTCCTTGAGTCGTTGTTTCTCCCCTCCTTGGCGTTTCTCTCTCTGACGTTTTGGAGAAAATAAGGATTAGGGTGAACTATAACCCTTCCTTACTAAAAAGTCTATATGGGCTGGTCCCACACTCAACTCCCCCTTATCCTCTTTTTACATTCAAACAGCTTTATCTCAATTTGAATAGTTTATCTTATTTAAAACTAATAATAATATTAATACTATTATTTATTTATTTATTTATTTCTCCCACTTTATTAATTATTTTAATTTAATTTTATTTAATTAAATTTAGGATGTTACAAGCAATATCAGCAAGATCTCAACTCCAATATTGAACAGAACCAGAAGAAGATCTTGAAGAAGCTGAAGCATCAGAAAAAGAGGCAAGAGGCCATTCTTGATGGACTTGACATTGTCCTTCAAGCAATTCGCACTTCAAATGACTTAAACAAAAAGATGAACCTTCATCTTTCAAATCTACCTCCTCTACCTGAAATTCCACATGCTGTAATGTGCCCACCTGCTTCAAACTCAGACTTATCCTCTTTTCCTTCATCCTAGCTTAGCTAGTAGGCTTTATTGATAATGGCAAAAAGGGGAGAGTTGGTTAGATGTTCATCTGATAAGAGTCTTTGTTTTTAAGTTTATGTTGACTTGTGTGAAGCTTTTCGAGTTTAAGATGTAATAGCATCTTTTCTGTTCTGTGATGAGATGCAGTGGCATCTTTTGCTTTATTATGTAATTTTTGAATCCCTCTAATTAATGAAAGAACTTCTGTTTGCACTCAATTGTTCTGTACTAAAATCTCATTTACTGAAATTCTTGCAAAAATCATCAAGATCAATTTAAGTCTTTAACTCAGGGGGAGCTCATCTCTCTAAAAGAAAAGGACTGCACAAACTCAGGGGGAGATTTTTATTGAATCTCAAACTTAAAATCTGAACCCTTTTAAGATTAAAACTTCATGGTTTGCCATCATAAAAAAAGGGGAGATTGTTAAGACAAACTCACTCCCAAAGGTTTTTAATGTGCCAAACCACTAAAGTTTAAAATGTGCTTAAATGAAGGAGATGCATCTTGTTATTACTAACTGTGTGCTGAAGCATGTGGTAGAGTTTTCTAGACTTTGTTTTGAAGATTTTAACCAAGCATTTGATGCTCAAAGGAGATCTTTGAGATACAAAACATACAAGTCAGAAATATGACATGCCAAGGAGCAAGGCTTGAAGCTTTAACAATAAGCAAGGAAGAGATTCAAGAACAGCTTGAGACGCTGTCTCAAGATCAGATGCAAGCTCAAACACAGAGTTTCATCTCATGCAAAGAAAAGATGTTTCAGAAAATAGTTTGATCATCATGTACCCAGAAGTCAAAACAGATGAGACTCAGATCCTAATTATATAAGAGATCAGATCTAGTAACTGTCATCTTAAGAAGAGATTCCAGATCAACTTGAGACGCAAGCTCATGAATAGACGCAAGAGATGAGATCCAAGCTTAGATGCAAGAGATGAGAGCCAGACGCAAAGCTAAAGTTGAGACTCAAGTACAACTTAAGTAAACAAGGCATAAAGTCAACACAAGGACAAGACAAAGTACACTGCGCACTAACACAATGACATCAGACCTGAAAAGGAAGCTCACCTCTTGTCCAGCAGACTCCTCTCTCCTACAGCTAGTTCCAACGGCTCTTAACTGTCAAAGACAACGGCTAGTAACGACTAGTTTCATTTGGAATAAAAGGCTGAAAGCTACAGTGAAGCTAAGGGAGAGACTAAGCTGATCATTGAGCATCTACTGCATCTCATCTCACATCTCAAGTTCACATCTCAAGTCTATCATCTAAAGTTCTGATCTCAACTTGAGAACTCTTATAGTCTCATTGTATTCTCTCTTCTCAGCCTGTAATATTCCTATCCATATAGAAGAGATACACTCTAGCTAAGAGCACTGCACATCCATACTTTGTATGATTAAAAGCTAGACCTATCTTAACCCACCAATCATTGTAATCTGTCTCATCTGAGATAGGAATAAGCCTAGTCTCAGAGTGAGTGTGTGCGTCCTGAAGAGGCTGTAAGAATACTTGTGGCTCGACAAAGATAGGAGTGCCTAGGCTTGGTGTGAGAGACGTCCCGAAGAGGCTGTAAGAATACTTGTAATTGACGGGTTGTCAATAGTGGAAATCTCACGTGTTGTGAGGACTGGATGTAGCCCAAGGTGTGGGTGAACCAGGATAAGATCATTGTACATTCTCTCTTCCCTATATCTTCATTTTACATTGTTCTTAGCTCATCTCAAAATCTGTGATTAATCAATTAATTGAATTGCATTAAATTGAATCAGATTTGATAGATTAATATAACTTATACTTGATCAAATTAATTGAAACTGAAACTACCTGTCATTCATCTTAACTGAGACTCCAAGTCATCAGACTTGAGATCACGTCTCAACTATCAATTTAAGTGTGGAAGTTTCAGGAACAAAATTTTAAAGAGTCTCTATTGAACCCCCCCCCCCCCCTCTAGAGATAATCAGCCAACTTCAGAACTAATTTTGACTTTGCTGACTCTGTGACTAAGTGTACTTTATCAGTTCAAGAGTTCAGAACCTGGTTCCCTGGTACCTTTCTGTTGAATTTCAGGCAAGGTACCAAAAACCCAACAGTATAATAGTAAGTAAGAGTATCATATCCACAGGGAACAGTTCAATTTATAAAGATTAGTGGTCACAACCATCTAGTAAGAGCGTATAATTTTTGGGTTGTTGAGAATTTCAATAAAATAAAAACAAGGAACAAAGTGAGATAGATAGAAACGGTTACATGGACTAGGATTGAACTTCGTTTCATCGCACCCCTTTCGTATGCGATCCTCAATATTATTTATGAATATATAATTATGATACCCGAGCCAAACTATATTATTTTACCCCGGTCTCCACAGTGATAAAATACTCAAAAATAATTCATCCAGGTTCTCCCAAGCGACAAATTACCCCGACTTTATAGATCTACTTTTCCGTTTGTTAAAACTATCAATTCGCCCTGGTCTCCACAGTGACTACTATGAGTATTTTTACCAATCAGAGTTCAAGTTTCCTATCTCTAGGCTTCCCCAAACTCGCTATTGGTTCTATAGAACCACCTCTCGAATGCGCCCCATAAAACTAACATATAACTCCGACACACAGGTGGAAGTTACGCATTAAGGAAAGTATAAAAATATCGATATCATAAAAATAGGGATTCATAAATAATAAGGAGAATTCACATACAGTTGGGGATTGAATCAACTACATTCAATCCTATTGGAGAGTTTAGCTACGCATGGTAGCCATTACAACCCAACGAAGAAACTGTCACACTTTTCTTCAGTCTTATCTTCTGCTCTGTCATCTCTCCTTCTCTGGTCCTTTTGATCTATGCAAAAGGTTCCTTTAAATAGAAGTTGGAAAGGTATCTGAAATCTGGAAGGAATCTGATTTGAAATCCTTTGCAAATCTGATCTCGTATTCCTACACTTCAACCTGCGCTCAGCGCAGATGAAGCGCATAATCCAGAGAGGAATTTTGTTGCTGCGCTCCACCTACGCTGAGCGTAGGTGGAACGTGATTCACGTTCTAGCTTTCCCTAATTTCCTCTTTTTCAGCTTGATCTCTTCCTGATCTTATCTTTGTTTGCTTTGCTTTCCTTATTTCCCTCTTTTTGACTTGATTTTGTGCTGATTTGATCTTTAATTTTAAATTGAGAAAGTTGTCTTCAGAATCCTTGTTTAAATGGCTAATGATTTTATCTTGATTTGCTGCCATTTAAACTCTCATCTGCAGATTCTCTCTTCAAATAAATGTTATCTTGTTTCTCCATTTAAAACTTGCCCTTTTATCTGCAAAATCAACAGATTTTCTATCAAAATAGCATCATATTCAAATTCAAATCAAATAATTGCAAAATATGCATTTATTACTAAAAAGAGGTAATTTTGGGCATAAATTTACTACTTTACCCATGATAAGTGCAGAAATTATACAGTAAATTATCATATATTTTTCACTTATCAAATTCCCCCCAACTTAGCTTCTTGCTTGTCCTCAAGCAAGAAAACATTTTGCAATCAAAATGGATTCAATCCCCATGTTAAGATTCTCAAGAATAAGGAAATAATTTCATCACCTCTTGCTAGGCAGCTGTCACTTTCCAAATATCAGATTAAAATTCGGAATCAAGGGATATTGTGAGAAAAACAGGGAAACACTAGAAGGGGGTTCAATAGTGTTTCAATGGAAACCTTTTCTTTTTAGTGAATACTTTAAAAAGTTTCTGTAAAAAACTTCAGATGATAAAGATCGTTTGACGTTAGTTACTGCCTTCTGAACCTTGGTTCAGACACAAAGACAGTTTTGATAAATAGTTTTGTCTGATGTTAAGACTTTCGCTCTTGAAAACTTTTCTAAACCCCTTTGTTAGTTTAAGGACTGAATTGAAAGAGTTTAAGGGAAAGGAAACTTAGCCAAGAATTTATCCTGGTTCACTCACTACCACTTGTGAGCTACGTCCAGTCCCAGGGCAAACCACCACTGGATTTCCACTAATCTTTCAAGATTACAAGTATTCTTTTCTATCAAGCCTCTTCAGGCTCTACACCAATTATTCTTTTCTGTCAAGCCTTTTCAGGCTCTACACCAAGTATTCTTTTCTGTCAAGCCTCTTCAGGCTCTACACCAAGTATTATTTTCTGTCAAGCCTCTTCAGGCTCTACACCAAGTATTCTTCTGTCAAGCCTCTTCAGGCTCTACAACAAGTATTGTTTCTTCCACCAAGCCTCTTCAGGCTCTCAGACACTTATCCAAGTGTAGCCCAAGTATTCTTTCAGACAATAAGCCTCTCCAGGCATGTAACCCAAACTGTTTTAATATAAAAACAGATAAAGTTCAATCAACTAATTTCAGATGATAGATTGAACTTATCAGAAGTGTACAAGAAACTGAGATTTACTCAGGATAAGCAAATAAGCAAATGTACAGAAAATATCAGAGTATTTTTGCAGCGTTTTCGCAGAGTAAGATTTCTTTGATAGCTTTTTTTCTTCTTTTTCTTCAATCTGCATGGGCATATTTATAGTCTTCGAGAAAATGTTGCCCGTTGTCAAATAGCATTAAATGCTTCAGGAGACGTTGAGACACACTCTTTCTAACACGTTCTGAGCAGTCTTAGGCGTAGCAGGTCTGCGCACACAATGCTTTTGAGCAGGTACAACAGCTTTGCAGACTTTCCTTAAAAATGCTAAACATTTGAACGAGGAGAGAAAGCAACTCTGATTCTTATGCTGAAAAGGGTTAGACCATTGGGATGAACGTTCTTCTTACATAGTAACGTCTTCACGGGTCAAACCTTAAACTTGATACCTTCAGCCTTCAGATGCAAAGAGTGCTTCAGATGATCTTCAAGTCTTCAGATGATAAACACTCTTCCGATGAAGTTGATCTTTTAGATGATCCTTTACCCAGACAATATGATCTGAACCAGTGCAACATCCTGTGAGAGCATAGTATCATATAAATGTTTTTTATATTTTATATTTGTTGTTCATTAAAACTTAAGAGAGTGAGACTCAAAATATTTTTAATTTCATATATTTAATCCTTTGAGACTCAACAATCTCCCCCCTTTTTGATGATGACAAATATAAAATGTGATAAAATCTGAAAAAGGTTTTAGTTGAGAAAATTCTCCCCCTTAAACAGATATTTCATCTAAGATGATCATATTCCTTCTTAATTGTTCTCCTTCTGAAGTACTTGCTGCATTGCTTTCAGATTTTGTTAGTAGTACCATGGTAAATACTGCATACTGCATAACTACTAACTACCAATCAAACTACTAACTACATCATATTACTGCTCCTCATTTTGGCATCAATAAAAAAGGGTAAGCAACAGATAGATAGCAATTAAGATTGATTTTCAGCAAATAGAGCACATAGAATGATAACTATCAAAATGTTATGGATTAAAAACGGAAACACGTATTGATATAAACAGTGAAACACAGTCTGAATCATTCTAGACATCATCATGAACTGGGTTTTAAGCTGCCCAGAGCTCTCTCAAGCAATTCTTGCATAGCCAGTCTCTGCCTTTCCAGTTCAGGTACTACAGCTTCTCGAAGATGATTTTGACTAGCTTGAATCTGAGCTTGAGTCTCTAAAATCTGATCTGTTTTCTGCATAAGCTGGTGATTCTTCAGACGAAGTTCCTCATTCTCCTCAACTAAAGCACTGACTTCGGCTCCAAGATTCTCTTCATAGAAAACGAGAGAGATATGCTTGCAGGTGAATCTGAAGTATTGAAAACCAGTAGGTAGGTGATACTGCAAAGGATCCTTCACTCGGATATAAAATTCAGGGCGAACAAAAGGAGATGCCACCATCCACTCTGAATGAAGATCCCTATCAGACAATGGAAAGCGTTCTCTAAAGAAGGTAGCAGTTTCTAATATAGTTGAACCTGCAACCACTTGAGAGTCAGCGTCATCCCAACTTGTTCCTGATGATCTCCCTTCCTTCTTAACAAGATTCCAGTGAAAGTCCCACATGGCATTATAAAGTGAATGATCCATGCCTTGGTTGATGAAGATATATTTTGCAAGATTATTCCAGATAACACCCTTGGAGGTCCAACACCGTTTGAAATGATCTCAGGTCCTTCGTCTTTTATAGAAAATAAGTTAGCATAAGGATACCTAGGTACTATCCTGTCTGGCTGCACCAAAATAGTAGTTAAAAGCTTTGTGTGAATAGGTAGAGGGGGTTTGAAATCTCTACAGCCAAAGGATCTGGAACAACTTTGATCAATTAGTTCAGCTTCAAGACACTGCATTCTGACAGCGATCCACTCATCGGGAGATAGATTGAGTTGATCCTGTGAGAAAGGATCCAAAGCTTTCCACTTATGGCAAGGAGTGATGACTCCATGTTTGATCTTCTCAAGAGCGTCTGAGAGACCACCTCCCCCTGAGCTGAGCATCCTCCTTTGTCTTGCTTCTGAGGAAGTTTCCAGCAAAAACCTCGATGGTGGGTGAGATAACAATGGGTCAGCTTCCTTGAAGAATAGCAATTCTTCATATAAGTTTGGGAACTTTGGTATTCTGATTCGTACAGAAGTGAGCATATTGTAGAATCTGTGAGGCACTTCAGCAGCCCACTTCAAGTGTTCATTGCTGCGAATAGGTAGAGCTAGATCATAGGTAGGTTGCCTTGACAGGTTCCTTTCTTTTTCTTTCAGCAGAATACTAACAGGAAGGTTTCCACCAAACCAGATGCAGTTTGGTTCGACATCTGAATCAAGTTCAGAATAACCTGACAGAGAGGAAGAAGATGGTGAAGGTGAGGGTACTTCTCTTGGTGTGCTGATAGCTTTAGGTGGAGGAGGAGATTCATCTTCTGAGGATGAGACATTTCCAAATAGAACCCTAGGTCTCTTTATACGAGCCGTAGAGCCTTCAGTAGCTGGCTTCTTCTTCCTCAGTTCCTCCAACTTCTTCTTTGTTTGAGCTTCAACAACCTTCTGAAACTCAACAACATCTTCTTGTTGGATGCTTTTACTTTTAGTCAACCTCTGAGGGGCATCAGCAGTAGGTGACAACAGTCTTCTCCTTTGATTTCTTCTAGTCTTAGCACTGGCTCTTCTTCTTTTGAGCCTGTTGGCTTGCTCGAGCCTTTCATCTTCAAGAACGGCTTGTTGAGCTGCAACAGCAAGAGCATAGTCTTGCTTTTCTTGTTCTTCCTTCTGCTTTCTTTCTTCTTCTTCAATCTCTGTGACCACTTGTCTGATGTCAGCTTCAGGCAGACTCGTAGCAAGAGGGATGGCTTTGACAGGCTCAGTTGAATCATCTAATGCAACTGAGATTAGTTCAGACTCTAGACTATTGTTGTCCTCTACCTGTCCTCCCGAGTTGAGAGTAGGCTGAGTAGCAAAAGCTAGGTTCTCAGTAACCTGACCCACAATCTCAGAAGTATGTGCAGACATACTCTGAGCAGGTTCAGATTGTCTGAATTGAACTTCTCCTTCTGGTGAGTCTTTCTTCTGAAGCAGCTTTGTTCTTTTCTTCTTCAAAACTTTAGTGGAAGTCTGAGCAGACACAAACTTGTCTTTGTGAGTATCACCTTGCAACTCTTCTCCCAGTTCTGCGAGCCTTGGTTTGAACGGCTTCTTCTAGCAGAGTCCTTTCTGGTGAGGGCTTCTTCACAGCAATCCCCATCCTCTTGACGTTAGTCAAGGAGAAGAGAGCAGGACCTTTGTGGTCATACACTCTTTCAATGGGAACATTAAACTTCAGCAGAATCTTTGTGATAAGAGTGGTATGAGTATAGCTTGAGGCAGAATCATTTAACCTTTTCAGCATATTGTAGAGGATGATCTTGGGTAGATTAAGAGGCTTTTTGTCCAAAAGATGGATTATGTAGAATCTTTCCAGCTCAGACACATGATTCTTACTTCCATGTTTGGGCAAAATACAGCATCCCAAGATGGCATGAAGAATCCTTGCCTTAGGATGCATGTAAGAGCTTCTTAGATCACCTAGGTCTTCAATCCCGTACAACTTCTGGGTAAATCTCTTAACTCCATCATTCTTTACTTCCCATTCTGAAATGAACGTATCTCCAGTATTGGAAACACCAGTTATAGCAGCAATGGTGTCAGCATCCACAAAGATTTTTATACCCATCACCTTAGTTTCAAAACCTTGATACCTTCCATCCTGAGAAGAAATATCTCGAGCATTTTTCCAGAAGTCCACCACACTCTGTTCATGCCATGCACAGTCAATGGCAGAGAAGAAATTAATCCAGCCACATGCTTCAAAGGTGTCAGTGAGATCAATGCCACCAGCTCGGAGCATCTCCAAGTCTACAGTCCTGGAAGGAACAATCTGACCACCAGCCGATTTCTTGGAAGTCATTGTTATGAACTATCAAGGAGACGAAGAATACAGAGAGGCTTCAAGGAACTTAGGGCACAAGAAAAGCAGCAGTTTGCACTTGGAGAGAGAGAGAGAGTAGTAGTAGCCAGTAACAGTAGCAAACACGTCTCTTAAATAGCCGTCACACATAGTAATGATGACAGTTGAAGTTTCGGAGATCGTGCAAACATGCTTAGAGTAGTTACTCAGAGAAGAAGACCAAACGTTTCAGCTTGCCACGTCATCAGACTGAGTTGCTTTACACATACATGTTATTCAGACAATCATGCATGTTCAGATGCAACAACTTCAGATGCATATTTAGATACAACAACTATATTTCAGATAAAGCCAAGATATTCAAATTATTTCTTATGAACTTAAATCTATCTTCAGTCAGGGCTTTTGTGAATATATCTGCCCATTGATGCTCAGTATCAATGAACTTTATATCAAAAACTCCTTTCTGAACATAGTCTCTAATAAAATGATGCTTGATTTCTAATGCTTTGCCCTAGCATGTTGAATGGGATTCTTAGATAAATTAATATCACACATTACAGGTATAGAAGATACATTAATGTTAAAATCTTCTAACTGATTTTTTACCCATAGCATTTGTGAACAACAACTGGCTGCAGCAATATATTCAACTTCTGTTGTGGAAAGAGCAATGGTGCTTTGCCTTTTGCTGGACCAGCTGATCATGTTGTTACCAACGAAATGACAACCTCCACTGGTTGATTTCCTCTCAATTCTATCTCCATAAAAATCAGCATCACAAAATTCCACTAACCTGCAATTCTTACTTCTCTTATAGCAAAGACCAAGATTAGTAGTACCATTTAAATATCTGAAAATTATTTTTACAGCTTTATAATGAGTAATTCTTGGATCAGATTGAAATCTGGCACAAAGACATACACTAAACATAATATCAGGTCTGCTTGCTGTCAGATACAATAATGAGCCAATCATTTCTCTATACAAAGTTTGATTTACTGGTTCTTCCCCTTCATCTTTGTTCAAAACAACAGAAGGATGCATGGGAGTAGTCATGGACTTGCAATCACTCATTGAATTTCTTAAGCATTTCTTTTGTATATTTTTCTTGATGGATCCATATACAATCAGATTGTTGCTTAATCTGAAGTCCTAGGAAGAACTTAAGTTCCCCCATCATGCTCATCTCAAATTCAGATTGCATAAGTTCAGAAAATTCCTTGCATAATGAAGAATCAGTAGAACCAAATATAATGTCATCCACATATATCTGAACAAGAATGAAGTCTTTGTTGGACATTTTTCTGAAAAGAGTTGTATCTACTTTTCCTCTTTGAAAACCATTTTTGATTAAAAAGTTGCTCAATCTGTCATACCAAGCTCTTGGGGCTTGTTTCAGACCATAAAGAGCCTTTTTCAGTTTGAAAACATGTTCTGGAAAAGTAGTGTCTTCAAAACCTGGTGGTTGTCTAACATAGACCTCTTCCTCAATAAACCCATTGAGAAAGACACTCTTAACATCCATCTGATATAAGGTTATGCCATTATTTACTGCATAAGCTAGTAAAATTCTAATGGCTTCAAGCCTCGCTATAGGAGCAAAAGTTTCAGTGAAGTCAATACCTTCTTGCTGATTATAGCCCTGAGAAACAAGTCTTGCTTTGTTTCTGACTACTTTTTCTTCTTATGATAACTTGTTTCTGAACACCCATTTGGTTCCTATTATAGTTTTCCCATGGGGTTTAGGTACAAGTGTCCAGACATCACTCCTAGCAAATTGATTCAGTTCTTCTTGCATGGCTAGGATCCAACCTTCATCATGCAGAGCCTCTTCAATGTTTTTAGGTTTAATCTCAGAGAGAAGTGCAAGATTTATTCAAGCTTTTGAATCTTGATCTTGTTTTTTACTCCTTCTGAGGTGTCACCTATAATTTTCTCTCTTGGATGATGAGTTCAGTATCTCCAATCGCGATTGTGAGAGGGTACACACTCTGTCTGAGACTCAACAATGTTGGTCTGAGAAGGTTCAGCTTCAGATGCAAGTTCAGACTTTTGTTCAGAAGGTTCTTCAGACTTTAGTTCGGGATTCAGCTTCATTCCTGCAAAATCCTCTTCAAGATCTGATAGTTCCCTATCAGTCTCTTTAAAATCGTTAAATCTTACATGGATAGATTCTTCTACTGTTAAGGTTCTTGAGTTATACACTCTGTAAGCCTTAGAAGATTCAGAATATCCAATAAAGAAACCTTTGTCAGACTTAGCATCAAATTTTCCTAAATCATCTTTTGTGTTGAGTATAAAACACTCACATCCAAAGATATGGAAGTAGGAAATGTTGGGTTTTCTTCCTTTCCACAATTCATATGGGGTTCTTTTGAGAATTGGTCTTATCGAAATTCTGTTCTGAATGTAACATGTTGTGTGAACAGCTTCTGCCCAAAAGGATCTAGGTAGATTGCTTGAAATAAGCATGGTTCTTCCCATCTCTTGCAAGCTTTTGTTCTTTCTCTCAACAACCCCATTTTGTTGAGGTGTTCTAGCCACAGAGAAATTGTGTGAGATCCCATTCTCATCACAGAACAGTCTGAAGCTTGAGTTTTCAAATTCTCCACCATGATCACTTCTGATAGCATATATGCAGATTCCTTTTTCATTCTGCACCTTCTTACAGAATTTTGTGAAATTCTCAAAGGTTTCCTCTTTGCTTCTTAGGAATATAACCCATGTGAATCTTGTATAGTCATCAACAATGACCAATCCATATTTCTTTTTGCTAAGACTCTCTGTTCTAGTGGGTCCAAACAAATCCATATGAAGTAGTTCTAAAGGTCTGCTGGTTGAAACAAAATTTTTACTCTTAAAAGAGTGTCTTGTTTGTTTCCCTTTCAGACAATTTTCACATAAAATATCAGATTTGAATGAGAGCTTGGGCAAGCCTTTAACTAAGTTGTGTTTAGTTAGATTTGAGATCAATCTCAGGCTAGCATGCCCAAGTTTCTGATGCCAAATCTGTTTTTCATCTTCGATGGAAACAAAACACTTCACATGCTGATTTTCAAGTTCCTCTAGATCAACTTTGTACATATTATTGTGTCTCTTAGGAGAGAAGAGGATATGATCTGAAGTATCCATGACTATACATCCTTCTTTAGTGAAAGACACAACATATCCACTGTCACATAATTGGCTTATACTTCGAAGATTGTGTTGTAGTCCTGCAACCAGAAGCACATTTTTAATGAGGGATAGAGGAGTCATACCTACAGTCCCAATACCAGTGATCTTCCCTTGCTGATTTCCACCAAAGGTGACCACTCCACCTGCCTTGGGTCTAAGGCTTTGGAACAAACACCTTTCTCCCATCATGTGTCGTGAGCACCCACTGTCCAGGTACCATTTGTGGTGTTTCTTTTGTCCTGTTAAACACATCTGCAACAGGAACAATCAAATTCTTAGGTATCCATACCTTCTTGGGTCCTTTTTTGTTAGCTTTGGGTCTTATTTTCCTTCTGTGTCTGCACTGAGACTCAACGTGTCCAGACTTTCCACAATTAGAACACCCATTACCTTTCTTAGGTCCTTTATCGGGCATATTAAATATAAAAGATTCAGATGAAGATGTGTCTGAATAACCTAAGCCACTCTTGTCAAGGGAATGCCTCTGAGAGCCCAATAATTTATTCAGATTATTAGTTCCTTTGACAAACTTGGCTAGATCCAAAGTTAATTCTCTAACCTTGTTTTTGAGCTTTTTGTTCTCCTTGACAAGATTATCATAACTACTTGGATCTTTCTGAAGTAGCTTTTCTTTGAGAGAAAGGTTTTCTTTTTGTAATTTTTCATTTCTAAAGCAGCTTCTGTAAAAGCTCTTGAAAGTTCCTTGAACTCATTGAAT
This sequence comes from Sesbania bispinosa, assembly GCA_026901365.1. Classification (NCBI taxonomy): domain Eukaryota; kingdom Viridiplantae; phylum Streptophyta; class Magnoliopsida; order Fabales; family Fabaceae; genus Sesbania; species Sesbania bispinosa. The sequence goes on along the minus strand of QLOH01000754.1, from coordinate 408,675 downwards.
AGCTCTCTGATACTTTCAACAAGGTCATCATACTGATATTGTAAGGTTTGAGGAATTACCTCAGAGTCTGAACTATCTGAAGATGGTAGACTTGCCATCAGACAGAGGTTAGCTTCTTCTGAAGTGTCCTCCTCTTCCTCTGAAGTGGAATCGTCCAAATCTTCCCATGTAGCCGTCAATCCTTTCTTTTTCTTGAAAAACTTCTTCTTCTGAAAGGTTGGATTCCTTAACTTGGGACAATCTGTCTTCATGTGACCTGGCTGTTTGCACTCAAAGCAGGTAATTTTGTCAGTGATAGTAAATTCTTTACCTGATTTACCTTGTTTGACATTAGAAGGTTGTGATCTTCTGTATCTTCCTTTTCTTTGCAGCATTTTCTTAATCTTCTTGCTGAGAAGAGCACGATCATCATCTTCTGAACAGTCTTCAGACTCAGTATCATCCTCTGAAGTGTCCTCTGCTTGCATGGCTTTCATGCTATCATTCCTAGACTGTCTGACCTTGCAGTTTAATGCCAGTGATTTCTTCTTGGTGTCATCCTCCCCAAGTTCAAGCTCATGGACTTTGAGAGAGCCCAGCAGTTCCTCCATTCTAAGAGAATTTAAATCCTTGGCTTCTTGAATGGCAGTAACCTTGGGTCTCCAGGACTTTGGTAAACTCCTTATAATCTTTCGAATGTTATCTCCAGATTCAAAGGTTCTTCCCAATGACCTGAGTCCATTGGTTATCGTCTGAAACCTCCCAAAAATTTGGTCTATAGTTTTAGATTCTTCCATTTTGAACATCTAATACAAATGTACAAGCATGCTGATCTTGGATTGCTTCACAGTCTATGTCCCTTCATGGGCTGCTGCAAGCGTATCCCAGATCTCCTTGGCAGACGAACAACCATGAACCTTCTCATATTCTGACTTGTTCAAGGAACATATCAGATAAAGTTTGGCCTTGGCATTTAGTTGAACTCGAGCCTTCTGCTCCAAGGTCCATTCAGCCTTAGGTTTGGGCACTCCAGCATGCAAGGGCACGTAGTCTCCATTAGTAACTTCTTACAAAGTAACGTCTTCACGGGTCAAACCTTAAACTTGATACCTTCAGCCTTCAGATGCAAAGAGTGCTTCAGATGATCTTCAAGTCTTCAGATGATAAACACTCTTCCGATGAAGTTGATCTTTCAGATGATCCTTTACCTAGACAATATGATCTGAAACAGTGCAACATCCTATGAGAGCATAGTATCATATAACTGCTTTTTATATTTATATTTTATATTTGGTTTTCATTAAAACTTAAGAGAGTGAGACTCAAATATTTTTAATTTCATATATTTAATCCTTTGAGACTCAACAATCTCCCCCTTTTTGATGATGACAAATATAAAATGTGATAAAATCTGAAAAAGGTTTTAGTTGAGAAAATTCTCCCCCTTAAACAGATATTTCATATGAGATGATCATATTCCTTCTGAATTGTTCTCCTTCTGAAGTACTTGCTGCATTGCTTTCCGATTTTGTTAGTAGTACCATAGTAAATACTGCATACTGCATAACTACTAACTACCAATCAAACTACTAACTACATCATATTACTGTTCCTCCCCCTTTTGGCATCAATAAAAAAGGGTAAGCAACAGACAGATAGCAGTTAAGATTGATTTTCAGCAAATAGAGCACATAGAATGATAACTATCAAAATGTTATGGATTAGAAATGGAAACACGTAATGATATAAACAGTGAAACACATTTTGAATCATTCTAGACATCATCATGAACTAGGTCTTAAGCTACCCAGAGCTCTCTCAAGCAATTCTTGCATAGCCAGTCTCTGCCTTTCCAGTTCAGCTACTACAGCTTCTCGGAGATGATTTTGACTAGCTTGAATCTGAGCTTGAGTCTCTAAAATCTTATTTGTTTTCTACATAAGCTGGTGAAGCACAGAAAAGAGTGACTAATTAAGCATTTATGTGTTTTACCTGCGCTGAGCGCAGATGAAGCATAGAAAACAAAATTGAATTTCTACCAAACCTAGTCAAATTTTTTGTTGTCTCCAATGATCAATATTACCACTTTTCTTTCCCTCACAATCACTCAACCAATTCCTAATAATTCCTAAACTAAAAACACACAATACTATCTAACACACAAAAAATTCAAAAACGATAAATAAAACACTGGGTTGCCTCCGAGAAAGCGCTCATTTAACGTCATATAACTTGACGCATGTTCCTTCAAGGAGGTTCTTGAAGATGAATGGCAGAGTAAGATCTGTCAATTTCATCTCCCAAATAGGGCTTCAATCTCTGTCCATTCACAACCCAATGCTCCTTTGAATCAGGATCTTCTAATTCTACAACTCCATATGGTCTGGCTTCCTTAATGATGAATGGACCAGACCATTTTGACCTTAACTTTCCAGGGAAATACTTCATCCTAGAGTTGAATAGAAGGACTGATTGACCTGGATAGAACTTCCGTTTAATGAGCTTCTTATCATGATATGCCTTGGTCTTTTCCTTATAAATCCTGGAAGATTCATAAGCATTGAGTCGCATCTCTTCCAACTCATGCAACTGCAAAATCCTCTTCTTTCCAGCTACTTTTGTATCCATATTCAAAACTTTTAGAGCCCACTATGCCTTATGTTCTAACTCCACTGGTAAGTGACAAGCTTTTCCATAAATTAGCTGAAAAGGTGAAAGACCTATGGGTGATTTGTAAGCTGTCCTGTATGCCCAGAGTGCATCATCAAGTTTGCTAGACCAATCCTTTCTGGATGAACATACTATTTTCTCAAGAATTCTCTTGATTTATCTGTTTGAGACCTCATCTTGTCCATTTGTTTGGGGGTGGTAAGGTGATGCAACTTTATGCCTTACTCCATAATGCTCCAAAACTTTCTATAATTGTGAATTGCAGAAGTGAGAACCCCCATCACTAATTAGAACTCTTGGTGAACCAAACTTGGAAAAGATATTTTTCTTGAGGAATTGCACAACTGTTTTTTGCGTCAGCCTTTATAGTTGCAACTGCTTCCATCCACTTTGAGACATACTCCACAGCTACTAAAATGTATTCCTTTCCATTGGAAGATGGTAAGGGTCCCATAAAGTCTATTCCCCAACAGTCAAATACCTCCACCTCCAGAATGTTATTTAGTGGCATCTCATTTCTCTTAGAAATTCCTCCTGTTCTTTGGCAGCTATCACATCGCTGAACATACTGATGGACATCACTGAAAAGAGTTGGTCAAAAGAATCCATGTTGAAGTACCTTTGCAGTAGTTCTGTCTTTGTTGAAATTCCCTCCATAGGGTGAACTATGACAGTGCCATAAGATGCTTTGAGCTTCTTTTCCTGAAATACATCTTCTTAACAGATTGTCAGCTCCCATCTTAAAAAGATAAGGATCATCCTACATATATCTTTTTGCGTCCCTTAAGAACTTCTTCTTTTGCTGCCATGTGAGATCATCTAGCAATACTCCCGCTGCTTTGAAGTTGGCCATGTCAGCAAACCATGGCCTTTCATGAATCATCATAAGTTTCTCATCGGGGAATTCCTCATGCAATTCAACTTGTGCAGTTGTTACTTCTTCATTCACCAGTCTTGATAGATGATCTGCGACAACATTTTCGCTTCCTTTTTTTATCTTTAATCACCAGATCAAATTCCTCCAATAATAAAATCCACCTAATTAGTCTATGCTTAGAATCTGGTTTAGTCAAAAGATATTTTATTGCAGCATGGTCAGTATAGACAGTGACAGTTGATCCTATCAGATAAGGTCTAAATTTTTCCAGAGCATACACTATTGCTAGTAACTCATTTTCTGTGGTAGCATAATTAATTTGAGCCTCATTCAAAACTTTACTAGCATAGTGTATAGCATGAAAAACTTTAGATTTTCTCTGCCCTAAAACTGCCCCTATGGCATAATCACTAGCATCACACATGAGTTCAAAACCAAGTGTCCAATCAGGACCAATAATGACAGGAGCAAATATTAATCTTTGTTTCAACAAGTTAAAAGCATTCAGACAATCAGCATCAAATTTAAATGGAGTATCCTTGTTAAGCAAGTTGCTGAGTGGCTTGGCTATCTTTGAAAAATCCTTGATGAAACGTCTGTAGAATCCTGGATGACCTAAGAAGCTCCTGATGCCCTTTACATTTACTGGTGGTGGTAACTTTTCAATGACTTCTACTTTTTCTTTATCAACCTCAATGCCTTTTGCAGAGATTTTGTGCCCTAAGACTACACCTTCAGTCACCATGAATTGGCATTTTTCCCAGTTTAGCACAAGATTTGTCTCAACACACCACTTCAGCATAGTGTCTAAGTTCTTTAAGCAATCATCATAGAAGGACCCAAAGACTGAGAAATCGTCCATGAATACTTGAATGCATTTTTCCACCAAGTCAGCAAAAATAGCAAGCATACATCTTTGGAAAGTGGCTGGTGCATTGCACAGTCCAAAAGGCATTTTCCTGTAAGCAAAAACACCAAAAGGACAAGTAAAAGCAGTCTTTTCTTGGTCCTCTGGATTTACCGCTATTTGGTTATACCCAGAGTACCCATCAAGAAAACAGTAAAATGCTTGTCCTGCCAATCTTTCTAACATTTGATCCATGAAGGGTAAAGGGAAGTGATCTTTTCTTGTTGCCTGGTTTAATTTCCTATAATCTATACACATTCTCCATCCAGTAACTGTCCTAGTAGGAATCAATTCATTTTTATAATTTTTAATAACAGTCATACCTCCCTTTTTAGGAAGAACCTGTACTGGACTTACCCAAGCACTATCAGAAATAGGATAGATCATACCTGCATCAAGGAGTTTCAGTACTTCCTTTTTTACTACCTCTTTCATGGTGGGATTTAATCTCCTTTGAGGTTGTGTGACTAGCTTGTAGTCCTCCTCCATGTGGATCTTGTGCATGCAATAAGATGGACTAATACCTTTAAGATCTGATAAAGACCAACCTATTGCTCCTTCATTTTCCTTCAAAACAGAAAGTAGTTTTTCCTCCTCGAATGGGGTTAAAACTTTGCTTATAACAACAGGTTTATTTTTACCATCATCAAGAAAAGCATATTTAAGATGAGAAGGTAATACCTTTAATTCCAGCTTCTGACTTTCAGTTTTCTTGTCCTGTTGTAATGTCTCGGCATCTTCTTCATCTGGTGGTAGTGTCTTAGTCAAATCCAATGGCCTTGAACATTCTTCAACTTCAATCCTTTATTCTTCATCAAAGTCATTGTCCATACCTGTTAGAGCTTTTTCTAAAGGGTATGCCTTTGTTAATAACTCCTGAACAGCTAAAGATGTTTCCTCTACCCCATTTAATTGAAGGCACTGCTGCTTCTCTTTAGGGTGTTGCATTGCTTCAAACACGTTGAAATTCACCCCATCATCTTGTACCCTTACCTTTAATTTACCATCATCAACATCGATGATAACCTTAGCAGTTTTGATAAAGGGTCTTCCAAGGATAAGAGGAACTTCAGCATCTTCTTCAATATCCATTATTACAAAGTCAACAGGAAACATGAATTTGTCTACCTTGACTATTACATCTTCAGCTATTCCATATGGATATTTCATTGATCTATTAGCTAATTGCAATGTCATCCTTGTAGGCTTCACTTCTAAATCTCCAATCCTTTTAAGCATGGATAAAGGCATTAAATTTATGCCGGCACCTAAGTCAAATAGTGCCTTCCCCACTGGTAGTGCTCCAATTGTGACTGGTATAGTGAAACTCCCAGGACCTTTAGTCTTTTGAGGCAATGTTTTTTGAATTATTGCACTGCATCCAGCCTCAAGCTCAATGGTTTCATCTGTGAACTTTCTCTTCTCGGTGAGGAGTTCCTTCATGAATTTGGCATGTGTTGGCATCTGCTCGATAGCCTCTATTGGTGGAATGTTAATTTCCAAACTTTTGAAAATATCCATAAACCTTGCAAATTGTCTCTCTCTATCTTTCTTAGAGGGGTTCTTTGGATATGGCAATTCCCTAACTTGAGGTACCTGCGTGTCTTTCTTCTCCCTTTTTTTCTTTTTTGTCTCAATGTCATTCTCTTTTTCTTTTTCTTCATTTTTCTCTATTCTATCAGGTGTTCTCTCTTCTTCTTTTGCTTCTTCACTCTCAATTTTTTTTTCTCATTATTTTCTTGCTCTCTCTTTTTTAGAACTTCTCTTTCTACGACCAGGTTATCACCAATTCCTCTTCCTATTTCCTTACCACTCCTGGTGGATATTGATTTGCAATTCTCTTGTTGCACAGCAAATTACTTCCGTAATTGCTCCACTTGAGTTGTTAGGTTTGTGAATGTTGTTTCTGTGGTTCTTTGACTAGCATTCATATCTTGTATGAGTCTATCGAGCTTTTCCTCAATTCTTGAATTTATGTCATGCATTGTAGACCCTCTTTCTTGGGTCCACCCAAAGTTATTGTTGAAGAAATTACCTTGCCTTCCTTGATTTTCCACATAGTTGACCTGTTCCATTTGAGTATCCTGATAGGAGCAGTGACCATTAGGATGGTCGCCTCCACAAAGGTCACAATTCAACTGCGGTGGTTGGCAGGGTTGAGATTGCACTGCTTGCAATTGTTGAGTGAGTGCATCTACTTTCTTGGTAAGCGCCTCTATCTGTTGAGAGAGGATCTTTCTTTCTAACATTGCATCAGTGCTACTGAGATCTAGTATCTCCTTCTTCTAAACTGGTTGTCTCCAATATTGAGCTTGCTGGTTATTCATTGCAAAATTCTCAATTATTGTAATAGCACGCTCTGCATCTACTACCAAAATTGTCCCTCCTGTTGCAGCATCTATGAATTGTTGAGTCTCAAAAATATCATAAGAGAAAATATGATGTTTAAGACAGCTCAATTCCCAAGTTTTAATGCTTAACAAATTTGAGTTAAAATATTTATCATAGATACATATATGTTTTAATGATTTATCTATGATTTCAGCAAGCCACTATAAGCTTATATAAAGATTATGTGAAGTGCTTTCAACCTGTCTGAGGAGTTAAGCCTTCTGAAGGTTCAACACGTCTAAAGCGTTGAAGCCGTCTGAAGTGCACTACCCGTCTGAAGTGTTGAAGCTGTCTGAAGTCTCATTAATGACGTGGCACCCTTTGCTGAAGCTTGTGAAGACTTTTTTGAACCTCTGCTGCACGTAACACGTTTTTAGCAAGGAACACATAGATCTTTCCTGGTATTTTTGAATTTCATACACCACTGAGGAAATCTCTGCAACGCAGCCTCTGCAGCAACATATGTAACAGCTTTATGGCAGGAGAAACCTTGTACCGTGTCAGAAATATCAGAGCTCTCATAAGCATGTCTCACAACGGATCAAATAACATTTAATGTTATCTCTAAACGGTGGTATTTCAACGGATTAAAGATTGGTTATAAATACCCCTCCATGAAGACCATCAAAGACAGAGATATAGAAAAATTATTGCAAGAAAGCCTAAGAGATATTCCGTTGTGAGCTTTACTTAGAAAAACTCTCTGATTCATCTTCTTTGCACCTCATTTGTATATCCTGAGTATACCTCAGTTATTATTGTGCACTGTGTCTACTTAAGCTTGAAACTTGTGTAGTTCAAAAGCCTAGACACATTTCGTTGTAATACTGCATATTGAGCCTGGAGAGGTTTGTCTGAAACAAAGAATACTTAGTTGAAGAGCCTGGAGAGGCTAGACTGATAAAGAATACTTAGTTGAAGAGCCTGGAGAGGCTAGACTGAAAAAGAATACTTAGTTGAAGAGCCTGGAGAGGCTAAACTGATAAAGAATACTTAGTTGAAGAGCCTGGAGAGGCTAGACTGAAAAAGAATACTTGGTGGTGTCTGGAGAGACTGTACTCGTGGTGTCTGGAGAGACTGTACTCGTGGTGTCTGGAGAGACTGTACTCATGGTGTCTGGAGAGACTGTACTCGTTGTGTCTGGAGAGACTGTACTCGTTGTGTCTGGAGAGACTGTACTCATATTTGAGCTTGTAATCTGAATATTCATATAGTGGAAATCCAGTGGTTGTTTGCCATTGGGACTGGACGTAGCTCACTGTGTTAGTGGGTGAACCAGGATAAATTTCTTGGCTAAGTTTTCTATCCCTTATCTCTTGTCAATTTATTTAATACTAACCCAAGGGTATTGAAGATTGTTTCAATAATTTTAAAAGAAGCAAGAAAACTTATTTAAAATTACTTTCAGAAGTCTTCTTAACATCAAACAGCTTTCTAAACCTGTCTGAAACTGCTTTGAACTTAATCGTTTGTGAAAAGCTTCCATAAATTATTAAGAAACACTATTCAACCCCCCTTTTAGTGTTTCCCTGTGTTTCTACAGTTGGTACCAGAGCTTAACTCAGGGTTGAGCACCTTACAAGTGTTGAGGACTAAAGATCCAGATGGAAGCTTCCAACAACAGGCAGTACATCACTGAAGGAGCCTCTATCACAAGACCCCCAGCATTCAATGGAGTAGATTACCACTATTGGAGGGATCGTATGAAGTTGTTCATTGAAACCGACAACATCGATGTCTGGGATGTGGTCACTGATGGAGACTATGTGCCTACACATAACGGAGTACCAATACCTAAGGCTGAATGGACCTTAGAGCAAAAGGCTATAGTTCAGTTAAATGCCAAAGCCAAACTCTATCTGTTATGCTCGTTGAACAAATCAGAATATGAGAAGGTCCATCGATGTTCATCTGCCAAAGAGATCTGGGATACTCTTGCTGCGGCCCATGAAGGGACTGAAACTGTCAAGCAATCCAAAGTCAGCATGCTCATACATCAATATGAGATGTTCAAGATGGAGGAATCTGAAACCATAGATCAAATGTTTGGGAGGTTTCAGACTATAACGAATGGACTCAGGTCCTTAGGCAGAACTTTTGAATTTGGAGACAATAATAGAAAAATTCTGAGAAGTCTGCCATAGTCCTGGAGACCCAAAGTTACAGGCATTCAAGAGGCAAGAGACTTAAACTCTCTTAGAATGGAAGAACTGTTGGGATTTCTTAAAGTTCATGAGCTTGAGCTTGAAGAAGATGACGTCAAGAAGAAGTCGTTGGCATTAAACTCCAAAGCCAAACATTCTAAGCATGGTAGCATTAAAGCCATGCAAGCTGAGGAAACCTCAGAAGCAGATGACGACTCTGGAGATAGCTCAGAAGACGATGATCTTGCTCTTCTCAGCAGGAAAATCAAGAGGATGCTACAAAACAGAGGAAAGCTGAGAAAGAACCAACCTTCAACCTCTAAAGTAGGTAAGTCAGGTAAGGATTTTCAAAATGACAAAATTACTTGCTATGAATACAAACAACCAGGTCATATGATAGCTGAATGCCCAAAACTGAAGAAAAACAGCCTAAAAAAGAAGAAGACCTTCAAGAGGAAGAAGGGACTGATGGCAACATGGGAGGATCTTGATGAGTCCACCTCAGAAGAAGAGGAAGACACTTCAGAAGAGGCCAACCCGTGTCTCATGGCCAGCCTGCCCTCATCAGACAGCTCTGAAGCTGAGGTATTTCCCTTAACTCTTCAAGAGATGTATGATGACCTGATGGAAAGTTCCAAGGAACTTTTCCAAGAGTATCAGAATCTATCCAAAGCCCACACAGAAATGTGCAGTAAATATAAGGCTCTTGAGATAGAAAATATTATGCTCAAGGAGAAAATCCTTGTAACTGAAAGCAGCAGTTCACAAACTGTCTCTGAAGAAAACAAAAAACTTCAGAAACAAGTTGAGGAACTGACAAAAGACTTAGCTAAGTTTGTCAAAGGGACAGATAACCTTAACAGATTGTTGGGCAATCAAAGGGATCCTCTTGACAAAAGTGGTTTAGGCTTTTGTGATCACAACACCTCTGAACCTCCTACTGTCTTAAATTTTACTAAAGCCAAAAAGAAGGTTATTGGGTGTTCTCACTGTGGCAAGCCTGGACACAATGTGGCTCAGTGCAAACACAAGAGAAAAGCAAGGCCCAAAGCTAACAAGAAAGGACCCAAAAGAATATGGGTACCTAAAAACTTGATCATTCCTATTATAGATGTGTTTAACAGGACTAAGGAAACCCCAAAAATGGTACCTGGACAGTGGGTGCTCGCGACACATGATAGGAGAAAGGTCTTTGATCCAAAACCTTAGACCCAGAGCAGGAGGTGTGGTCACCTTTGGTGGAAACCAGCAAGGGAAGATCACTGGTATAGGGACTGTAGGTATATCTCCTTTATCCCTTATTAAGAATGTTCTTCTAGTAGAGGGACTTCAGCACAATCTACTGAGCATAAGTCAATTGTGTGACAGTGGATATGTGGTCTCCTTTACCAAAGAAGGATGTATAGTCAAAGACTCTCTTGATCAAATCCTTTTTACTGCTAAAAGACACAGTAATGTGTACAAAATTGATCTAGAGGAACTAACAAGTCAAAATGTAAAATGATTTATCTTTGTTGAAGATGAAAAACAGATTTGGCATCAAAGACTTGGGCATGCCAGCTTGAGATTGATCTCAAAGTTAGCAAAACACAACCTTGTTAAGGGACTGCCCAAGCTTTCTTACAAATCTGACATTTTATGTGAAAGTTGTCTGAAACGAAAACAAACAAGACACTCTTTTAAGAGTAAGGATATTGTTTCTACTAGCAGACCTTTAGAACTGTTACATATTGACTTGTTTGGTCCTATAAGAATTGAAAGCATTAGTGGTAAGAAATATGGTTTGGTCATTGTTGATGACTATTCTAGATTTACATGGGTGTTATTCCTAAGAAACAAGGACGATACTTTCAGGAATTTCACAATATTCTGCAAGAAGGTACAAAATGAAAAAGGATTTTGTATATCTGTCATCAGAAGTGATCATGGTGGAGAGTTTGAGAATGCAAACTTTCAACAGTTCTGTGAAGAGAATGGGATCTCTCACAATTTCTCTGTGGCAAGAACACCTCAGCAAAATGGGGTTGTTGAGAGAAAGAATATAAGTTTGCAAGAAATGGGAAGAACCATGCTCAACTCATGTAGTCTACCAAGATCCTTCTGGGCAGAAGCTATTAATAAAGCTCGCTACCTTCAAAACAGAATATTGGTAAGACCAATTCTGAAAAAGACTCCCTATGAATTGTGGAAAGGAAGAAAACTGAACATATCATATTTCCACACCTTTGGATGTGAGTGTTTTATACTCAACACCAAGGATGATCTTGGAAAATTTGATGCAAAATCCGATAAAGGAATTTTCATAGGATATTCTAAAACATCTAAAGCCTATAGAGTATTCAACTCTAGAACTTTAATTGTGGAATAATCAATCCATGTTAAATTCAATGACATGAAAGAGACTGATAGGGAACTATCAGATCTAGAAGATGATTTTGCAGGTATGGAACTAAATGATCATAATAGCTTGAAGGATGAACAGGTGTCTGAAGCACCATCCGAACCTCTTCAGACAAATGTTGAGTCTCAGACAGATCAAACAGTATCTCAGAAAACTAACTGGAGATACAAGTCACATCATCCTAAGGAGCAAATCATTGGCAGCACTTCAGAAGGAGTGAAGAAAAGATCAAAATTCAAGAATCTGAATTCTCTTGCTTTCATGTCTGAAATTGAGCCAAAGAACATTGATGAAGCTCTGCATGATGAAGGGTGGATCCTAGCCATGCAAGAATAGCTAAATCAATTTGCTAGGAGTGATGTCTGGACCCTTGTTCCTAAACCCCATGGGAAAACTATTATTGGAACCAAATGGGTGTTCAGAAACAAGTTGTCTGAAGAAGGAAAAGTGGTCAGAAACAAGGCAAGATTGGTGGCTCAAGGGTACAATCAACAAGAAGGCATTGACTTCACTGAAACCTTTGCCCCTGTTTCCAGGTTAGAAGCAATTAGAATTCTTCTCTCTTATGCTGTAAATAATGGCATCAAACTATATCAAATGGATGTCAAAAGTGCTTTTCTAAATGGATTCATTGAAGAAAAGGTTTTTGTTAGACAACCCCCTGGTTTTGAAGATATAGCTTTTCCTGATCATGTTTTCAAACTGAAAAAGGCTCTTTATGGTCTGAAACAAGCCCCAAGAGCTTGGTATGACAGATTAAGCAGTTTTCTTATCAAAAATGGTTTTGAAAGAGGAAAAGTAGATACAACTCTTTTTAGAAAACAGTCTAACAAAGATCTTATACTTGTCCAGATATATGTTGATGACATTATTTTTGGTTCAACTAATTCTTCCCTGTGCAAGGAGTTTTCTGAGTTAATGCAATCAGAGTTTGAAATGAGTTTAATGGGAGAACTAAAATTTTTCTTAGGACTTCAGATTAAACAAGATTCTGATTGTATATGGATCCATCAAGAAAAATATACAAAAGAAATGCTCAAAAAGTTTAACTTAAATGATTGCAAACCCATGTCAACTCCTATGCATCCATCTTCATCTTTAAGCAAGGATGAAAATGAAGAACCAGTAAATTAAACTTTGTATAGAGGAATGATTGGCTCTTTATTGTATCTAACAGCAAGCAGACCTGACATAATGTTCAGTGTGTGTCTTTGTTCTAGATTTCAATCAGATCCAAGAACTACTCATTACAAAGCTGTTAAGAGAATTTTTAGATATCTTAAAGGCACTACTAATTTTGGTCTATGCTATAAGAAAGACAAGGATTGCAGGTTAATAGGATACTGTGATGCTGACTTTGCTGGAGATAGAATAGAAAGAAAGAGCACCAGTGGAGGATGTCATTTCTTTGGAAATAACATGATCAGCTGGTCAAGCAAAAGGCAAAGCACCATTGCATTATCAACAGCAGAAGCAGAATACATCTCAGCAGCCAGTTGTTGTTCACAACTGCTATGGGTGAAGTATCAGCTTGAGGACTTTAATATTCTTGTCTCTGCTATACCTGTTTTGTGTGATAATACAAGTGCAATTAATTTATCTAAAAATCCTATCCAACACTCTAGGGCTAAGCATATAGAAATCAAGCATCATTTTATTAGAGACTATGTTCAGAAAGGTGTTTTTGATATTCAGTTCATTGACACAGAGCATCAATAGGCAGATATATTCACAAAACCTCTGACTGAAGATAGATTTAAGTTCATACGCAATAATTTGAACATACATGCATTTTCTAATAATTGATTGTGTATGATATTGTCTTATATGTTAAGAGCATCTGAAATTCCAAGGTGTCTGAAATTGTGACACATCTAAAATTTTAGGGTTTCTGAAATTTTATATGTGTCTGAAATTTCTCACTTTTCTGAAATGACTTGCTGACGTGGCTATCTGAGACGGTTGAATTCCATTTATTTTTTCTCTTCCACTTTGCACGATACCCAATGTCCGCGCAGCCGGTACAGGCCATCATTGCATCATGGGTCTATAAATGCAGGAGTAAGAGTGTCGAGGAAGTCTTACATTTTCTCTCAGCACTGTTTGAACTTCTTCTTCTCTCTAGCAACCGTTTTCTCTCAAGTTTTTCTACAACTCATCAATGGCACCAAAGAAGTCTTCCAGCTCCGGTGGAAATATGGTCAGATCGAAAGGTATTTGATGCTTCGAAATCTTGGTATGGATTTGGTTGAGGAATTTGATGCTGCTGGCTAGACTCCATTCTTTGACAACATCTACTGTTCATGGCACGAGCAGAGTGTCATAGATTTCTGGGCTTCAGCTAGAGGAATCCCTAACTCCTAAGGAGTATTTGAAAGCATCAAGGCTACTGTTCTAGGAGTCCCTATTTTTTGTTGATGAAGGGATTCTCTCCACCATCGCCAAGGTCAAGGCTGAAGGAGAAACCTTTACTCCTGGATGGGAGTTGAGGAATGGTGGGCAAAAGAAGTACACGAAGATGTTGTATGGTACAGAAGAACCCAAGACTCCTGACTCTAAGTTCTTGCTGGATAAGGTCAGAGTACTTCACTCCATCTTAGGGTGCTCCATAATCCCTAAGAGTGGAAGCAGAAACCACGTGTCTGAATTGGAGAGATTCTGCATGATTCAGTTGCTGCAGAAGAAGAAAGTCAATCTTCCCAACATCATCATGTTCCACATGCAGAAGAAGATTAGACACTCTGGTGCAAATCTACCTCACAACACTCTCATTACAAAGGTACTCTTGCACTTTAAAGTACCTATTGAAAGATTGTTTGATCACAAGTCACCCGCATTCTTTGGTTAGTCGAATCTAAAAAGCATGAATCTGAAGAACCCTCTCACTCCAAGACCACCATCTCCTACTCTGAAGGAGAGTGTCCTCATGAATCTGAATTAGAGTGTAGTGAGGGTTAGATAACCCAAAGTCGTCTCTCAAGGAATTCAATAACAATTCAGAATATCAGATTTCAGTCCCAAAATTTAGAACCAGAACTTCAGATCGAACTTAAGACAAGTGACTTAAGATGGTCTTAAGACAGAACTTCAGACGGTCTTAAGACTTCAGACGATCTTAAGACAGAACTTCAGACGGTCTTAAGACAGGGACTGTCTTAACAGTGCAGAATTTCAGAACGTAACAGAAAGAGGGGGTTTTTGGTTGTTTATTTAGAAACAGAGTTTCGCAAGTAAAAAAAGAAGAAGGAATAAAACAATGTAAGAAAACAGATTGATTCTCTTGTTCATTCACAATTGGATCCTTCATCGGTTAAAAATACATCGAACTCAATTTCCAAAATAAATTCGAATTAACCGAACAAGCGTCAATTAATTCAACAATAATCTCACTCAAGAACTAAGCGAACTTGCTAAACCAGACTAAGCGTACTGGTGACCAGACTAAGCGTACTGGTATGAGATTTCTAATCCTCTACCTCCTGAATTAAGCAAACAGTTGGTTGTTTAGAATGAAGCAAACTAAACCAGAATTCTTAGTGAAGAACAAAATTGAATCATCAACAAGCGTTCAAATACAACTCAAGATTCAAAACCAGAATTCTAAAGGAGAAGATGAAATTGAATTTACTCCAGAAATTGAAATACGAATTTGAGTTAAAATGAACCTCAAAATCCAATGTAAAATCACTCAAGAATCAATCCTCAAGATTTTAGCAATCCATAAGAGGAAGAACAACAAAATGAAAATGCAAAAAAAGAAGAAGAAGAAAACCTAGAAAAACAGAGAGAAGGAAAATCAAGCGTCTCCTTAACTTCAATCTGTGAAAAGGGAAAAGTGACGTGAAAGGTGTGTCCAAAGGTGTCCCTAACAGAATTGCAACAGCCCCTATTTATACTAATCCCTAAACCACAAGATTAATCTAATGGCAGAGGTGACATGGGCCTAGGCTAACAGGTTTCAGGCCCAAAAGACTAAAACTGCTTCAGCAACTACTTAAGAAGCTTGTTGTTCCCGCTCAGCTTCAGACAGCTTCTGAACGTCAATTTCAAATTGAAAACTGCACCTCGTCGCTCAGTGGAATATAGTCATATGACCTATCAAATTAAAGCCCAGGAAGTTAGCTTTCCAATTCCACTGGAATAACTCAAATCGGACACCTACAGCTCCGAATATCATCAAAACAAGACGGGTAGGTCAGTAGGCTTAAAAATCCGAATTTAAACAACATTTCTAGTTAAAGCCCAACTAAGTCCAATTTGGTAAATCCCAATTATAACAATGAATTTGATTACAATTATACTCTAAGAAAGCTTCAATTGAAGGTGCAAAGTATGTGTGAAATTATGCTCATCAAATAACCCCACACTTAAACTTTTGCACTCCGGGCAAAACACCATATGACCAAAAATCAACTAAGGATCAAGATGCAGATACAGATGGCATAATTATCAAGAGATCCAAGGAATGCATAGGAGTAGGCAAAATACAACATCCAAGGAATCATGGATTCAAGAAATATATGAATGGAATTCCCAATAATTTAGCAAACAAGAGGGTAGATCAAATCAAAGGGGTGAATCAAGAATAATAGAATCCTCACAAGACAAACCCTCTAACTCTCAAGTGTTTAGGCTTGTGTATACACTCAAAGCACTCATGTATGCAAACACTACCATAGGCTTGGAAAGACTCTAATATCCACAACAATTGAAGCACAAGCAAGCAAAGATCAAGAGGACTTCAAATAGGATGAAACGGGGCCAAGGTAAAGGTAGGGAAAATGAAGGATAAGAAGCTATAAACCAAAGAGAATAGAGGAGCAATGGGGAATAAACTCATGAATGCAAGTAGAATACATCTCAAGATTACAATTAAACTCCTCTTTTTCACCTTTTGACCCAATTTTTTTTTTATTTCAAGCACACTTTATTTCTTTGCTTTTTTTTTATATACTTTTCTTTTGAGCTTTTCTTTTCTTTTTTTTTCTGTTTTTTTTTTTAATTTTCCATCATTCCTTTTACAATTTTTTTAAACTAGCCAAGGTCACAATATGATATCCACTTGAGGAGATAAGATAAGAAATTTAAGTATACCCCCACACTTATTCAAGAACCTATCCCCAAAACAATTCCAAAGCTCCTTTATCCTCTAAGGCAAGGACAATCATGGTTTTTCACTTTCAAGGCTTGTAATGAGCTTTTAAAAACAAGAAATGGGATCCATAGGCTCAAAGGGGTTAACAAGTGGAAAATCATCAAGGTAGGCTAATATGGCTAGTAGCTCAAATATCAACAAAAATGCCTCAATCATCTCAATTCATGCACGTGAACAAAGTTGCAAATTAAAGAGTCAAGCCAAGTTCTAGAGCACAAGCAAACATGAGTGAAATCACACAAGAAAAGAGAGAATGGCATAGAATGGTCCATCTATCAATAAGGCTCGAAATCTCACCATGGGCAACTCCATCACAAAAGATTCAACCCCATAATTATCAAAACCAACTTATTCACCAAATTACAAGGAATTCAATCAATATAAATCAAGAAACCAATTATCCAAGAATGATGAAAATGCAAACTACCAACACAAATCCTAAAAATCCAATGAAAAACATGCCAAATGTATTTTTCTACTGTCAAAAATCTATTTTTGCTGTTAAAATAAATTCTGTTGTCAAGGAAAAATGTACTGTCTGAAATTTTGCTGTAAATAGCAGCAGAAAAACTCATAAACAACATACAGTAACAGTAAACAGCACTTTCAGACAATAGACAGTAAAATTCAGACAGCAGTAGCTACAGAATAGCTACGCAACAACTAACAGCTTCAGAAACAGCAAATTCAGCAAGTAGTTTCAGACAATAAATAGTAATTTTCAGCAAACAGCAAACAATAAAAACACAGTAAAACAACAGTTTTTTTTTTGAGAAACAGTAAAAACAGCAAACATTTTTTTTATTTTATACAATCCTAAAAATTACTAACACAAATCAATGTAATCCTAACCACATACTAATTCCTAAAATCAATTCTAAAGTCCTAAAACTACAATTCTCATCCCCCACACTTAAATCACACATTGTCCTCAATGTAAAAATAATCAAATTATAGATCAGCAGACAAAGTGTAATGAAAATGTGGGAAAAGAGAAACTCCCCTTCATCCAACACCTGTCCTGGGAATTCTTGAACCATTTGGCACCACCTGTATTAGGCTCATCCCAGTGCTGTCTGAAATGGAATATAGAATGCCAGTATTCAGCACGTTGGTAAGCTCCCTTATCACTTGCAGCAGAGAGTTTTCATTCCGTTCATCCTCCAAGCATGCATGCTCAAAATATCGAGGCAGTGGCTTCTCCAAAAACGGTGGCTGCACAACAGATGGGAGAAACATGGTAGTAGGAGGTGATTCTGCAACCTGGACATCAACAAAGTCAAGTTTATATGTAATTGCTGTAATCAAGCCTGTGCATTCTGACTCTGTTGAATCAGCAGCTACTGTATCAAGTCCAAAACCTGCAGAATCACTACCAGTATTAACATACTTGTCAATTTCAGCACATGCACTACACATAAAAGAATTAGTACATGAATCAAAAGTGTAACCATTGCTGAAATCAGACAAGAATGGAAAATTAAACTCTCATACAAACTCAGACAAATTTTTATCAACAATGGGTTCAACATGCAGATCATGATACAATACAGAATGGTCCTCAATAGGATATAGCATGTGAATCCATAACATCTGCAATCATAGAATCTGAACACATTGCATCTGAAATCATAACATTTGGACTCATGGGATTTGAACTCATAGAATCTGAATCCATAACATATGAATCCTGTGATTGCATTTGATGCAAGGTAGTGGCCATTTGCCCAATCTGAATTTCCAGATTTTGAGATGTTGCTTCTATTTGCTGTTGGAAATTCAGATTTTCAGTTTCCATTTGCCTTATCAACTCTTCCAGAGAAGGCTCACTCGTGGAAGGTGCAACCTGCTGCAATAGTGGGGGCTGGTATGGCCAACTTGGCTCAGCAACCTGAAAATGAAACTGATCAGGCATATAAAATTGTTGCTGAGGAGGTCCATAATTATCATAAAAATCTATAACATAAGATTGAGGAGAGGAATAATCTTCAGATTCATGCAGAGTGGGGCAGGAATCTGTGGGATGCTCAGGTGATGTGCAAATCCTACACAACTCCACATGTATCTGAGGTACTTCTAACTGATTTATCAAAGAAGCTAAATCATCCATCCTGTTCTCTACTTGTCTATGATCAACAGCATATGATGTATCCTCCACATGAACTCCCATAGGAAAAATCATTAAGTTGCTTCTGGAACTATATTCTTGATTATGTGAAGCCATGCACTCAATGAGTTCTCTCAAAGTCAATTCAGCCATAATGTTAGAATCAAAATAAGTAAAATTAGAACGAAAAGAAAATGAAGAAACAAAAATAGAAGCAAAAACACAAACAGAATGTTAGTTGACCAAAAACAAAATATGAAAATTGACTCTAAACTCACAAACACAAAACAGACACGAATTACACAAAAACAGAATAGAAAAACTCAAAAATAAAAGTTCAGAAAGTTACAAACAGAACTGAAAACTTTAATCTGAAATTGAATTGAATTCCCCGGCAACGGCGTCAAATTTGATCGAGGCCGTACTCAATCAAATAATATGAATTAGAGTGTAGTGAGGGTTAGATAACCCAAAGTCGTCTCTCAAGGAATTCAATAACAATTCATAATATCATATTTCAGTCCCAAATTTAGAACCAGAACTTCAGATTGAACTTAAGACAAGTGACTTAAGACGGTCTTAAGACTTAAGACGGTCTTAAGACAGAACTTCAGACGGTCTTAAGACAGGGACTGTCTTAACAATGCAGAATTTCAGAACGTAACAGAAAGAGGGGGTTTTTGGTTGTTTGTTTAGAAACAGAGTTTCGCAAGTAAAAAAAAGAAGGAATAAAACAATGTAATAAAACAGATTTTGCTGTTAAAATAAATTTTGTTGTCAAGGAAAAACGTACTGTCTAAAATTTTGCTGTAAATAGCAGCAGAAAAACGCACAAACAGCATACAGTAATAGTAAACAGCACTTTCAGACAGTAGACAGTAAAATTCAGACAGCAGTAGCTACAGCATAGCTACGCAACAACTAACAGCTTCAGAAACAGCAAATTCAGCAAGTAGTTTCAGACAGTAAACAGAATTTTCAGCAAACAACAAATAATAAAAACACAGTAAAACAACAGTTTTTTTTTAGAAACAGTAAAAATAGCACACAATTTTTTTTTATTTTATACAATCCTAAAAATTACTAACACAAATCAATGTAATCCTAACCACATACTAATTCCTAAAATCAATTCTAAAGTCCTAAAACTACAATTCTCATCCCCCACACTTAAATCACACATTTTCCTCAATGTAAAAATAATCAAATTATAGATCAACAGACAAAGTGTAATGAAAATGTGGGAAAAGAGAAACTCCCCTTCATCCAACTCATGTCCTGGGAATTCTTGAACCATTTGGCACCACCTGTATTAGGCTCATCCCAGTGCTGTCTGAAATGGAATATAGAATGCCAGTATTCAGCACGTTGGTAAGCTCCCTTATCACTTGCAGCAGAGAGTTTTCATTCCGTTCATCCTCCAAGCATGCATGCTCAAAATATCGAGGCAGTGGCTTCTCCAAAAACGGTGGCTGCACAACAGATGGGAGAAACATGGTAGTAGGAGGTGATTCTGCAACCTGGACATCAACAAAGTCAAGTTTATATGTAATTGCTGTAATCAAGCCTGTGCATTCTGACTCTGTTGAATCAGCAGCTACTGTATCAAGTCCAAAACCTGCAGAATCACTACCAGTATTAACAAACTTGTCAATTTCAGCACATGCACTACACGTAAAAGAATTAGTACATGAATCAAAAGTGTAACCATTGCTGAAATCAGACAAGAATGGAAAATTAAACTCTCCTACAAACTCAGACAAATTTTTATCAACAACGGGTTCAACATGCAGATCATGATACAATACAGAATGGTCCTCAATAGGATATAAACTCATAGCATGTGAATCCATAACATCTGCAATCATAGAATCTGAACACATTGCATCTGAAATCATAACATTTGGACTCATGGGATTTGAACTCATAGAATCTGAATCCATAACATATGAATCCTGTGATTGCATTTGATGCAAGGTAGTGGCCATTTGCCCAATCTGAATTTCCAGATTTTGAGATGTTGCTTCTATTTGCTGTTGGAAATTCAGATTGTCAGTTTCCATTTGCCTTATCAACTCTTCCAGAGAAGGCTCACTCGTGGAAGGTGCAACCTGCTGCAATGGTGGGGGCTGGTATGGCCAACTTGGCTCAGCAACCTGAAAATGAAACTGATCAGGCATATAAAATTGTTGCTGAGGAGGTCCATAATTATCATAAAAATCTATAACATAAGATTGAGGAGAGGAATAATCTTCAGATTCATGCAGAGTGGGGCAGGAATCTGTGGGATGCTCAGGTGATGTGCAAATCCTACACAACTCCACATGTATCTGAGGTACTTCTAACTGATTTATCAAAGAAGCTAAATCATCCATCCTGTTCTCTACTTGTCTATGATCAACAGCATATGATGTATCCTCCTCATGAACTCCCATAGGAAAAATCATTAAGTTGCTTCTGGAACTATATTCTTGATTATGTGAAGCCATGCACTCAATGAGTTCTCTCAAAGTCAATTCAGCCATAATGTTAGAATCAAAATAAGTAAAATTAGAACGAAAAGAAAATGAAGAAACAAAAATAGAAGCAAAAACACAAACAGAATGTTAGTTGACCAAAAACAAAATATGAAAATTGACTCTAAACTCACAAACACAAAACAGACACGAATTACACAAAAACAGAATAGAAAAACTCAAAAATAAAAGTTCAGAAAGTTACAAACAGAACTGAAAACTTTAATCTGAAATTGAATTGAATTCCCCGGCAACGGCGTCAAATTTGATCGAGGCCGTACTCAATCAAATAATATGAATTAGAGTGTAGTGAGGGTTAGATAACCCAAAGTCGTCTCTCAAGGAATTCAATAACAATTCATAATATCAGATTTCAGTCCCAAAATTTAGAACCAGAACTTCATATCGAACTTAAGACAAGTGACTTAAGACGGTCTTAAGACAGAACTTCAGACGGTCTTAAGACAGGGACTGTCTTAAC
The DNA here is from genome assembly GCA_026901365.1 of Sesbania bispinosa. NCBI lineage: Eukaryota > Viridiplantae > Streptophyta > Magnoliopsida > Fabales > Fabaceae > Sesbania > Sesbania bispinosa. Next base: position 387,047 of record QLOH01000754.1, on the reverse strand, counting down.
AATGCAGAATTTCAGAACGTAACAGAAAGAGGGGGTTTTTGGTTGTTTGTTTAGAAACAGAGTTTCGCAAGTAAAAAAAAGAAGGAATAAAACAATGTAATAAAACAGATTTTGCTGTTAAAATAAATTTTGTTGTCAAGGAAAAACGTACTGTCTAAAATTTTGCTGTAAATAGCAGCAGAAAAACGCACAAACAGCATACAGTAATAGTAAACAGCACTTTCAGACAGTAGACAGTAAAATTCAGACAGCAGTAGCTACAGCATAGCTACGCAACAACTAACAGCTTCAGAAACAGCAAATTCAGCAAGTAGTTTCAGACAGTAAACAGAATTTTCAGCAAACAACAAATAATAAAAACACAGTAAAACAACAGTTTTTTTTTAGAAACAGTAAAAATAGCACACAATTTTTTTTTATTTTATACAATCCTAAAAATTACTAACACAAATCAATGTAATCCTAACCACATACTAATTCCTAAAATCAATTCTAAAGTCCTAAAACTACAATTCTCATCCCCCACACTTAAATCACACATTTTCCTCAATGTAAAAATAATCAAATTATAGATCAACAGACAAAGTGTAATGAAAATGTGGGAAAAGAGAAACTCCCCTTCATCCAACTCCTGTCCTGGGAATTCTTGAACCATTTGGCACCACCTGTATTAGGCTCATCCCAGTGCTGTCTGAAATGGAATATAGAATGCCAGTATTCAGCACGTTGGTAAGCTCCCTTATCACTTGCAGCAGAGAGTTTTCATTCCGTTCATCCTCCAAGCATGCATGCTCAAAATATCGAGGCAGTGGCTTCTCCAAAAACGGTGGCTGCACAACAGATGGGAGAAACATGGTAGTAGGAGGTGATTCTGCAACCTGGACATCAACAAAGTCATGTTTATATGTAATTGCTGTAATCAAGCCTGTGCATTCTGACTCTGTTGAATCAGCAGCTACTGTATCAAGTCCAAAACCTGCAGAATCACTACCAGTATTAACAAACTTGTCAATTTCAGCACATGCACTACACGTAAAAGAATTAGTACATGAATCAAAAGTGTAACCATTGCTGAAATCAGACAAGAATGGAAAATTAAACTCTCCTACAAACTCAGACAAATTTTTATCAACAACGGGTTCAACATGCAGATCATGATACAATACAGAATGGTCCTCAATAGGATATAAACTCATAGCATGTGAATCCATAACATCTGCAATCATAGAATCTGAACACATTGCATCTGAAATCATAACATTTGGACTCATGGGATTTGAACTCATAGAATCTGAATCCATAACATATGAATCCTGTGATTGCATTTGATGCAAGGTAGTGGCCATTTGCCCAATCTGAATTTCCAGATTTTGAGATGTTGCTTCTATTTGCTGTTGGAAATTCAGATTGTCAGTTTCCATTTGCCTTATCAACTCTTCCAGAGAAGGCTCACTCGTGGAAGGTGCAACCTGCTGCAATGGTGGGGGCTGGTATGGCCAACTTGGCTCAGCAACCTGAAAATGAAACTGATCAGGCATATAAAATTGTTGCTGAGGAGGTCCATAATTATCATAAAAATCTATAACATAAGATTGAGGAGAGGAATAATCTTCAGATTCATGCAGAGTGGGGCAGGAATCTGTGGGATGCTCAGGTGATGTGCAAATCCTACACAACTCCACATGTATCTGAGGTACTTCTAACTGATTTATCAAAGAAGCTAAATCATCCATCTTGTTCTCTACTTGTCTATGATCAACAGCATATGATGTATCCTCCTCATGAACTCCCATAGGAAAAATCATTAAGTTGCTTCTGGAACTATATTCTTGATTATGTGAAGCCATGCACTCAATGAGTTCTCTCAAAGTCAATTCAGCCATAATGTTAGAATCAAAATAAGTAAAATTAGAACGAAAAGAAAATGAAGAAACAAAAATAGAAGCAAAAACACAAACAGAATGTTAGTTGACCAAAAACAAAATATGAAAATTGACTCTAAACTCACACACACAAAACAAACACGAATTACACAAAAACAGAATACAAAAACTCAAAAAAAAAAGTTCAGAAAGTTACAAACAGAACTAAAAACTTTAATCTGAAATTGAATTGATTTCCCCGGCAACGGCGCCAAATTTGATCGAGGGCGTACTCTATCAAATAATATGAATTAGAGTGTAGTGAGGGTTAGATAACCCAAATTCGTCTCTCAAGGAATTCAATAACAATTCAGAATATCAGATTTCAGTCCCAAAATTTAGAACCAGAACTTCAGATCGAACTTAGGACAAGTGACTTAAGACGGTCTTAAGACAAAACTTCAGACGGTCTTAAGACTTAAGACGGTCTTAAGACAGAACTTCAGACGGTCTTAAGACAGGGACTGTCTTAACAGTGCAGAATTTCAGAACGTAACAGAAAGAGGGGGTTTTTGGTTGTTTGTTTAGAAACAAAGTTTCGCAAGTAAAACAAAGAAGAAGGAATAAATCAATGTAAGAAAAGAGATTGATTCTCTTGTTCATTCACAATTGGATCCTTCATCGGTTAAAAATACATCGAACATAATTTCCAGAATAAATTTGAATTAACCGAACAAGCGTCAATTAATTCAACAATAATCTCACTCAAGAACTAAGCGAACTTGCTAAACCAGACTAAGCGTACTGGTGACCAGACTAAGCGTACTGGTATGAGATTTCTAATCATTTACCTCCTTAATTAAGCAAACAGTTGGTTGTTTAGAATGAAGCGAACTAAACCAGAATTCTTAGTGAAGAACAAAATTGAATCATCAACAAGCGTTCAAATACAACTCAAGATTCAAAACCAGAATTCTAAAGGAGAAGATGAAATTGAATTTACTGCAAAAATTGAAATACGAATTTGAGTTAAAATGAACCTCAAAATCCAATGTAAAATCACTCAAGAATCAATCCTCAAGAGTTTAGCAATCCATAAGAGGAAGAACAACAAAATGAAAATGCAGAAAAAGAAGAAGAAGAAAACCTAGAAAAACAGAGAGAAGGAAAATCAAGCGTCTCCTTAACTTCAATCTGTGAAAAGGGAAAAGTGACGTGAAAGGTGTGTCCAAAGGTGTCCCTAACAGAATTGCAACAACCCCTATTTATACTAATCCCTAAACCACAAGATTAATCTAATGGCAGAGGTGAAATAGGCCTAGGCTAATAGGTTTCAGGCCCAAAAGACTAAAACTGCTTCAGCAACTACTTAAGAAGCTTGTTGTTCCCGCTCAGCTTCAGACAGCTTCTGAACGTCAACTTCAAATTGAAAACTACACCTCGTCGCTCCGTGGAATATATTCATATGACCTATCAAATTAAAGCCCAGGAAGTTAGCTTTCCAATGCCACTGGAATCACGCAAATCGGACACCTGCAGCTCCCAATATCATCAAAACAAGACAGGTAGGTCAGTAGTCTTAAAAATCCGAATTTAAACAACATTTCTAGTTAAAGCCCAACTAAGTCCAATTTGGTAAATCCCAATTATAACAATGAATTTGATTACAATTATACTCTAAGAAAGCTGCAATTGAAGGTGCAAAGTATGTGTGAAATTATACTCATCAAAGCACAATAGAGATTCTTGAACAAGAGCTTCAAGGGGACATCAGGAAAGGAGAGTTCAAGGCCTCCAAACCATCCCCTCTATCTAAGCTGAAGAAGCTCCCTGTGAGGAGTACAGAAAAGGTATCTTCAGCAGCTTCTACTCTTCACACTCAGGCATCTGAACCTGTTCAGAAGGCTTTGCAAAAACCGTCTGAAAGAATGGGTCAAGATTCTGACGGTGCAAAACCTCTTAAGCCTACTTCTGACATAGAAGGAAAGGCTCATGAGGAAGAGATTGCTAACCTTGCTGATCTTGAAGCTGTAGCAGCTTCACCTTTGGCAGCTTGCCCCTCTGATCCAGAGTTGATTCAAGTGGCAGCCATAGCTACTGCCTTAGAGCAAGAAGAATTGGATATGAAGGCTGAGCAAGAGAAGACAGACTATGCTATCGTTGTGGCCTCTCAGCTAGCCGTGGCTGAAGACGAAAGGCAAGCCACCTTGGCTCAAAGTAATAAGAAGAGAAAGAGGTCTAGTGTTCAGCAAAGGAGGAGAACCAAGAGCAAGATTCTTGAGACAGCTCCTAAACCCACTACTAGGGTTACAAGGAGCATTGCTAGCCAAATGGAAGCTATGGATGAAGCTAGAAAGTACTAGAACTTCATAAAGGCCAATCTCTATCTCAAGACGAAAAGAGAAGAAAAACAAGCTAAAAGGGAGAAGGTGTCTGAACCTGAGAATGTCAAACCCCCTGTGAAAAGACCAAGGGTGAGGTTTGACAATGTGACTTCATCACCTCCTTCCTCACCTGAAAAGAAACAAGAGGATAAAGAAGAAGAAGAAAGGCAACCTATAGAGAAGGAAGAAGAAGCAACATCACCATCACCATCATCACCTCAATCATCACCACCATCTTCAACACAATCTGAAGATCCCATTGTCGAGATTCAGCAAGGAGAAAGCTCAAAGGTGTGGAAAGGGAGTATGCTGCCTGAACACATTAGGCTAGGACCTAAAAGTAGGGATTTCTTCACAGAACCCACTTTTGATCCTTATGCATTTCCTTTCACTCAGCATCAGTATGATGAAGAAGCTGAAGTGCCCCATAAGAGGTATGAAGGACCTTTCTTTGAGAGGGAAAGGGTTCTCAAGTTTCCAAACCTCTATGAAGAGCTGCAATATTTTAGAGATACACCCCCTATCTCTCTGCACCATGGGCTAGTCAAACATACTTCAGATGTTGAAAGAATAAAGTATCAAGGAAGCTTAGATCAGATGTACTCAGGGCAACTTGAGAAGATCAGAAACGGTGTGGTACCACCTGCTCACAAGTGGGCTCCACTTGATCCCTTTTCTGATACTGATTGTCTGAAGATGAGTAATGAAGACTGGTGTTTTGTCAGGCATCTATGCACAGAAGGTGAACTCTTTGAAAGGGATTATCTGAAGTCTGTTGGCATGAGAGGATACAGGCCCCCTAGAACATTTTCCATCAGGCCAACCACCAAGATTCTAGTGCAACCTGATCGAATTGTTCCTAGGTACCCTCTGAAGGAAGGCCTTGCTGATAAGTTCAAGGAACCTAAGGCCTATCCTGTTCCCTTCAAGCCTCTGACTCCAAGTGAATGGAAGGAGCTACCAGCAACGATCAAGAGACAAGGTGGAGGCATGGATCACAGTTTCAGAGACAGAGTCTAGTCATCTTACTGGAAGATCAGAGAGGATGTTGGATCCTCTTCTGGGTCAACTGGACCAGATGCTAATTCTATCATAGGGCATGGGAAATTCATAAATGTGAAATATCATTACATCAGAGACCATTTCCCACCTCTGTCTGAATCGTTTCATGAAGACTAGAAGATTATGTGTCCCATTGAAACATTCTTCTTTCCAGTGTATCATCCACAGGAGTATGGTTTGCTTCCAGGTTTTGATGTGCTGAGATTTGTGTGCAGACACATCCAGATTATTCTTTATGAAGCACCACCTGATCCTGAAGAAGAAAACAGAAAGCTCAGGCTGAAGATAGAGAAGCTAGAGAAAAAGAATGTTGATCTCATTGCTAAACAAGATAAGATTCTTCAAGAGCAACAGCAGATTAGAAGTGGCCAAGAGGACATGAAGACTGCTCTCATCTCTCAGATTGACAAGGCCAAAGATGAGCTGATTTCCTTCATGAAAGAAGCTTTGCTGAGGAAGGATGGGTAGTCAGTGATGTGTAGCCATGTCTCATGTTTATTTCTGCTAAGTGATAAATTTTTTGAACATTTTGATTAATACTATCAGTGTCTCACATCATGTTGTGTTTATGTTTACTGTTTTCTTTCATATTTCATGATTTTGCTCTGGATTAAGACTGCTAATGATTAAGACTGCTCTGGATTTCCCTTTTGATTGATGACAAAAGGGGGAGTATTAAAACTAACAAAATCTGAATCTAAAGTGATCACAGGACTCAGGGGGAGTAAATACGTTTAAGAGATCACCATCTGAGGGGGAGCTATCTATTCTTTTATCTTTAAAACTCCTTTCAGATTTATGTATTTTAAACAAATTTGTCATCATTAAAAAGGGGGAGAATGTTGAGTCTCAAAAATATCATAAGAGAAAATATGATGTTTAAGACAGCTCAATTCCCAAGTTTTAATGCTTAACAAATTTGAGTTAAAATATTTATCATAGATACATATAAGTTTTAATGATTTTTCTATGATTTCAGCAAGCCACTATAAGCTTATATAAAGACTATGTGAAGTGCTTTCAACCTGTTTTAGGAGTTAAGCCTTCTGAAGGTTCAACACGTCTAAAGCGTTGAAGCCGTCTGAAGTGCACTACCCGTCTGAAGTGTTGAAGCTGTCTGAAGTCTCATTAATGACGTGGCATCCTTTGCTGAAGCTTGTGAAGACTTTTCTGAACCTCTGCTGCACATAACACGTTTTTAGCAAGGAACACAGAGATCTTTCCTGGTATTTTTGAATTTCATACACCACTGAGGAAATCTCTGCAACGCAGCCTCTGCAGCAACATATGTAGCAGCTTTATGGCAGGAGCAACCTTGTACCGTGTCAGAAATATCAGAGCTCTCATAAGCATGTCTCACAACGGATCAAATAGCATTTAATGCTATCTCTAAACGGTGGTATTTCAACGGATTAAAGATTGGTTATAAATACCCCTCTATGAAGACCATCAAAGACAGAGATATAGAAAAATTATTGCAAGAAAGCCTAAGAGATATTCTGCTGCGAGCTTTACTTAGAAAAACTCTATGATTCATCTTCTTTGCACCTCATCTGTATATCCTGAGTATACCTCCGTTATTATTGTGCACTATGTCTACTTAAGCTTGAAACTTGTGTAGTTCAAAAGCTTAGACACATTTCGTTGTAATACTGCATATTGAGCCTGGAGAGGCTTGTCTAAAACAAAGAATACTTAGTTGAAGAGCCTGGAGAGGCTAGACTGATAAAGAATACTTAGTTGAAGAGCCTGGAGAGGCTAGAATGAAAAAGAATACTTAGTTGAAGATCCTGGAGAGGCTAGACTGATAAAGAATACTTAGTTGAAGAGCCTGGAGAGGCTAGACTGAAAAAGAATACTTGGTGGTGTCTGGAGAGACTGTACTCGTTGTGTCTGGAGAGACTGTACTCGTTGTGTCTGGAGAGACTGTACTCGTGGTGTCTGGAGAGACTGTACTCGTGGTGTCTGGAGAGACTGTACTCATATTTGAGCTTGTAATCTGAATATTCATATAGTGGAAATCCAGTGGTTGTTTGTCATTGGGACTGGACGTAGCTCACTGTGTTAGTGGGTGAACAAGGATAAATTTCTTGGTTAAGTTTTCTATCCCTTATCTCTTGTCAATTTATTTAATACTAACCCAAGGGTATTGAAGATTGTTTCAATAATTTTAAAAGAAGCAAGAAAACTTATTTAAAATTACTTTCAGAAGTCTTCTTAACTTCAGACAACTTTCTAAACCTGTCTGAAACTGCTTTGAACTTAATCGTTTGTGAAAAGCTTCCATAAATTATTAAGAAACACTATTCAACCCCCCCTTTTAGTGTTTCCCTGTGTTTCTACATGAATGACTTTGAATCGGGTCTGAGTCCATTGCAAAAGATGTTTAGTTCGGCAATGTCTTCAAAACCATGGTTTGGACACTTTCACAGCAAGGACTTGAATCTCTCCCAGGCTTCACATAATGGCTCATCTACTCCTTGCCTGAATGTGGAGATGTCTTACTTGGCTTGAATATAGCGGGATGGTGGAAAGAATCTCTTCAGAAATTTATCTTCTACCACGCCCCAGTTGTTCAGACTTTGATTAGGATGCGACTTCAGCCACTCCTTTGCCTTACCTATTAGAGAAAAAGGAAACAATCGTAAGTAGACAAATTCCAAATCTCCGTCTTCAAATCCCACAGTACCAATCAATTCATAGAAGGTAGAAAGGTGAGTCTGTGGATCTTCATGATCCAATCTTGTGAATTGGTGGGCACTAATGAGGCTCAAATATGTTGGCTTTATCTCCAAAGGTTTTGCAGTAATAGGTACAGCTATGCTTGAGAAGTAGCGTGGCCCTTGTTGCATGATATAGTCTCCTAAGACTCTTCTTTGTGGAATTGGTTGTTCCTCAACCATATCTTAAATTTTTATCTCACTTGTAGTAGATGAGCTGAGAGTGTTGAAATTTTCTCCTTGAGCTTGCCTTTGTCTTCTTCTCCTGTTTCTACTAGATGTCCTCTCTATTTCAGGATCAAATATCAATTGATTTTGAGAAAACTGTACTCTCAAGAGCATAAATCAAGAAACTCAAACAAGGGTTAGCTCGGAAGAGAAGAACAAAATAATAAAATAAAATAAAAGAAAATAAATTTTCCTAAGAATTAAAAATTCCTAAAATTAAAATTAAAATTAAAATAATTAAAAATTAAATTCCTAAGAAAAAGAAAAGTAAAATAACATAAAATTAAAAAAAATAAAATAAAATATTTACGACTTGATAGGATAGACCTCCCATGAATTTAAAAATTGATACACCGTTCCCCGGAAACGGCGCCAAAAATACTTGTTGAATTTCAGGCAAGCGTACCAAAAACCCAACAGTATAATAGTAAGTAAGAATATCGTATCCAGAGGGAACAGTTCAATTTATAAAGATTAGTGGTCACAACTATCAAGTAAGAGCGTATAATTTTTGGGTTGTTGAGAATTGCAATAAAATAAAAACAGGGACAAAGTGAGATAGATAGAAACAATTACTTGGACTAGGATTGAACTTCGTTTCATCGCACCCATTTTGTATGCGATCCACAATATTATTTATGAATATATAATTATGATACCCTAGCCAAACTATATTATTTTACCCTGGTCTCCACAGTGATAAAATACTCAGAAATAATTCATACGGGTTCTCCCAAGTGACAAATTACCCCGGCTTTAAGGATCTACTTTTCCGTTTGTTAAAACTATCAATTCGCCCTGGTCTCCACAGTGACTACTATGAGTATTTTTACCATTCAGAGTTCAAGTTTCCTATCTCTAGGCTCCCCCAAACTCGCTATTGGTTCTATAGAACCACCTCTCGAATGCGCCCCATAAAACCAACCTATAACTCCGGCACACAGGCGGAAGTTACGCATTAAGCAAAGTATAAAAATACCGATATCATAAAAATAGGGATTCATAAATAATAAGGAGAATTCACATACAATTGGGGATTGAATCAACTACATTCAATCCTATTGGAGAGTTTAGCTACGCATGGTAGCCATTACAACCCAACGAAGAAACTGTCACACTTTTCTTCAGCCCTAGATTATGCTCTATCGTCTCTCCTTCTCTGGTCCTTTTGATCTGTGTAAAAGGTTCCTTTAAATAGAAGTTGGAAAGCTATCAAAAATCTGGAAGGAAACTGATTTGAAATCCTTTGAAAAATTGATCCCGTATTCCTGCGCTTCAACCTGCGCTCAGCACAGATGAAGTGAAAAATCCAGAGAGGAATTTTGTAGATGCGCTCCACCTACGCTCAGCGCAAGTGGAGTGTGATTCACGTTCCAACTTTCCCTGATTTCCTCTTTTTCAGCTTGATCTCTTCCTGATCTTATCCTTGTTTGCTTTGCTTTCCTTATTTCCCTCTTTTTGACTTGATTTTGTGCTGATTTGATCTTTAAATTTAAATTGAGAAAGTTATCTTTAGAATCCTTGTTTAAATGGCTGATGATTTTATCTTGATTTGTTGCCATTTAAACTCTCATCTGCAGATTCTCTTTTCAAATAAATGCCATCTTGTTTCTCCATTTAAAACTTTCCTTTTTATCTGCAAAATCAACAGATTTTCTATCAAAATAGAATCATATTCAAATTCAAATCAAATAATTACAAAATATGCATTTATTACTAAAAAGAGGTAATTTGGGGCATAAATTTACTATTTTACCCTTGATAAGTGCAGAAATTATACAGTAAATTATCATATATTTTTCACTCATCACTTTCCTGGATCAACACATGAACTTCATGAGGATTGGACTCTGCAGAAATGGACTACTGCCATCTACACATGCCTTATGGTCAAACCTGTTGAATATGGCTTTTCCAATGGCTTTGGGGAGATTGTGTTTACCAAACGTCATGTGTCCATTATCTTCAGAGAAGTTGATCTTACTAAAGCACTTGAAACAAGGGAAAGGGAAATCAGAAGATTAAGAAACAAGAATCAGAAACTTCAGAATCTAATGAAACAGCTGCAAGCCACTCCAGTTCCTCTACAAACTCAAGAATCAAGGCCTACGCACAAAAGGAGTTGTAGTCTGTAGTGACTTCAGAAAGTATTTGTGCTCATTATTTCTGTTTTATTTTAACTCACTGAAAATTAATGAATGAGTTGTTTGCCTTATATGTGCTTATATTTTTCATGTGTTCTTATTTACTGATGTGACTATGTAAGGCAATGAGTCTGCTGTATAACTGCTCTTAAATGCTCTAATCATTGGCTGAAATCATTTAATGTTTTAACAAAACTTGAAAATTCGAAGTGTACTTGATTGATTACTGAATGTTTACCCCGTATTTATTGCTCTGCTGTATATTTATAACTCCGGAATGTTCCGGAAACCCTTTTGATTGATGACAAAAGGGGGAGTAATACACTAAAAAATATCTTAAGTTTAAATGTGTTTTAGAGAAAAGATCTTATATTCAGGTGGAGCAAGCATTTTGATCAAGTATCTGATTAAGGGAGAGAATTTCTTTGAACTTAAATTCTATTTAAATTCCCTTCAGATATTTGAAAGTTTAAGCAAATTTGTCATCATTAAAAAGGGGGAGAATGTTGAGTCTCAAAATATTATTAAGTGATTAATAATGTTTAAAGTCTCATAATCCTAATTTTTAATGAGTAACAAATTTGGTTAAAAGCATTCTAAGAAAAAGTACAAATTCTCTTAAGGGTATTTTCTATGTTTCAGTAACCCTCTGAAGTGGTGCAACCTTCTGAAGGAGTAGAATCTGCTGAAGTACATCAACCCTCTGAAGAGATGTACTATCTGAAGTAAGAAGACCTGCTGAAGACTTTCTACGTGGCATTTGTCTAAAATCATAAGGCTTTCTGATCAAGACTTAAATTCTTCCTCAACGTCTTCTACAAGCTTGTCTCTTTTAAGGAAAGATTACAGAGACCCTTTGAGCGTTTTGAATCATTTTACCTGAAAGGGAAACATCTGTATCATAGTACCTGCAAACGTGTCAGAACTGAATCAATGTTTGCACACCTGCACTGCTCAAGTCAGAAGCTATCAGAAGATTGTCTCACAACGGTTCTCACAGCATTTAATGTTATCTCTCAACGGTAGTTTTAGCAATCTTCAATGGACTTAATTATGTTCCTATATATAGCTTCGTGAAGGACTTCAAGAGGCAGAGAGAAGATCTTATATGAAGACAAAACGCTACAAAAATATTCGCTGCATACTCTCTAATTTATTGTACAACAAATTTCATATATACTGAGTCATACTCAATTACCTTGTACAAGTTTGTTCCAGTTTAAGTTAGGAACTTGCTTTGGTTCTGTAACTTAAACAAATTTCCTTGTAAATACTTTCAAGTGTCTGAGAGCCTGAAGAGGCTTGGTGGAAGAAAGAATACTTGTGATTAAGCCTGGAGAGGCTTGTGGATAAACAATACTTGGTTTAGATCCTGGAGAGGCTTGACTGTAAAAGAATACTTGATGTATAGAGCCTGAAGAGGTTTGACTGTAAAAGAATACTTGTATCTGTTCAGATAGTGGAAAATCCATAGCTAGTTGGCTTTGGGACTGGGCGTAGCTCATAGTGGAAGTGAGTGAACCAGTATAAATCTGTGGCTAAGTCTTCTCTTACCCTTATCTCTTTATATTTGGTTTATGCTAACTTGGAGGGTTCTGAGTATTCTATTTCATAACGTTAAAACTGAAAATTAAATTAAAATGTTTTGAAAAACAAGTTTACAAGACAGTCTTATTATACCTGCCGAAGTAACTTCAGCAAGTACCTTATCCTCAGTTTCAGCAAGTTGCTCAAATATCTTTGTGAAAAGTTCTACTTGTTAAAGGTTTTCCTAAAATCAGTTTGAAATTATAAAACACTATTCAACCCCCTTCTAGTGTTTTCTGTGGTTTCTACAATTGCCCCATTAGTAAGCATGGAGGTTATCAGTCTCTATAATTAGCAACGATGCAGTTTAGATTATAGCCAAATTCAGACAAATAAACAATTAATAAAACAATCTTCCACAGTTCAATTGGATTGAACTGCTCTAATACCATAATGTAACGTCATAATTCCTAAACCCAAGAATAATGCATGTTGGGAGCATATTCCTGAATTTCCAAAATTATTTCATGCATTATGAATATCGATCAATCTTGGATAATCACTTAGGTAATCCAACAATTACTTAAGCTTAATGTAAATACATTCATGCAGTGAATGAGTACATCAACAGTAGCTCAAAAACAAAATAATCAATCTCTATAGTCATGATGGGATACATGTACCAGGATATCCCATAAAAAAAATACAACAACAATGCCTATACAAAAAAAGTATAAATTCATCAAATGAAAAAGGCCATCATGAACCCAAGGAAGTCCTACAACTCTAGTCAAGCTCCGGGTTGAGAACCTTGCACATCTAAAGAATCCACAAAGTGTGTGGTGAGACTAAGTCCCAATAAGAGTGGTCATGCAAGTAGTGTAGGTGCACAGGCAAATGGAAATGCACAGCGTGATATACACATATAAATAGAATCATTCCTCAACCAACATCGTCAATTTCATAACAATTGCAAGACAAGCCTCTTGGTGTTTTACCCATTACCATGGGGTCTTTTATTTTATAACCTCTAGTCAGAACTGAGCTCAGTCTGTACAAGGAACGTCTTCCCTGTATCCTTCTCCTCCCGTCTTAATTAACAATCAAAGGTTTCTTTTACTCTTATATATTTCCTCAAGCCTCAAGAGCGCAAAATTCCTCTATACCAAGGTATGCAAAATGATCATAATGTAAGAGTCATTCAACATTTATACACATATTTCTGATCATGTATTATGTAGTTTCAAGAATACCGAGTCAAAGCATACAAGTTCCTAAAGCCCTTGTGTCAAAGACTAGGGTTTTCACCCTTTAACATTTCTCAAGCATTACCACACATTTATTCTTCCAACATTCAAAGGAAACATTCACACATCAAGAATCAAGAAAGGGAAGAGAGAATAGGGTTCATACACGGAGTTCACACATAATGTAGTGAGTGGGTGAATCACACTCACCTCAAATAGTACCCAAAAGAAGGAGTTGAATGGGGGTGAAGAAGTAGGAGGCTTGGTGGTTGTTGAATCTTCTTCTTTTTCTTCTTCGTCAAGGAATGGTTCGACCTTTTTTTCCTCTCTCTAAACTCTCTATAGAATGGGAGAAAAATCATTAAATGCCCCTCATAAACGCCTTAAGTGGGTTTTTAAAAAAAAAACTGACCTGTGTATTCTCGCTCAAGCGAGGATTTCTCGCTTAAGCGATAAAAGAATGTTGTTTTCAGGTCCTCGCTCAAGCGAGAGGTTCCTCACTTGAGCGAGAATGCTTCAGAGAGCACCTCCTCTCTAGATGATTCTCGCTTGAGCGAGGTCCTTCTCGCTTAAGCGAAAATCTTCTAGAGAGCACCCTTTTCCTCCCCTGTTTCTCGCTTGAGCAAGAACCTTCTCGCTCAAGCGAGAAAACCAGAATACAAATTCCTTATTTTTAATGGTTTTCTTGCTCAATCGAGCCCATTCTTGCTTGAGCGAGAATTCTTAGGAATGAAAATCCTAAATTTCCATTCTAATCCTTCTCTAATACTTTCTACATTCTTTTCCTAGTTCATTTTAACGAAAAACATTGTTCTATACCTATTTTCTTATAAAATTGATTTATAAAATTGGGATGTTACGTACACCACATATTTACGCTTAGGTAACCAACGTTTACATATGCCACAATCCCAAAATAGAGATTTTAAACTGTTAATTACAAAATATTGCCATTGAGTGGCTAAATCCAATTAACAAATAATTCATAAGAAATCCATATACATAAATATTATCAAGATGGTATTAAACAAAATGGCATGGAGAAGACAACCCTTAACCTTCCAAAGCCTCCACAGTCACAAATCAAGCTAAGGATCCTACACTTCTATATATAATCCAAAAAACATGTGGTGAGACTAACGTCCTCGTGAGTCTAATCATGCATGCAATGTAGAGTGAGCATATGAATACAAATGCATAGAATATCACATGTAACCATTCTCATCATATACATATACAAGATTAGTCAATGAATGCAATATTCTCAATGCTTAACCCAACATTAGGGTTCTTTCCACTCGTCATTTTTCCATCGGCCAGACCTGAGCTCAGTATCTGGGCAAGGAACGTCTTCCTTGCGGTCATATAGACCTCACCACTTAACACGTCCTGCCTTATTAGCATACAACATGAGTCCATTTTTATCTTTCCTTTTTTCTTTATCCTCTTTGGTCAAAGACCCATGAAAAATCATCAGGTGTTATCCTTAATCCTCTTATATTTATGTAATCATCAATGAATAGGTAGGAATAATGAATCATGTGAAAATCCTCCAAAATTAAAAATTAAAAATTAAACCATTCAAGAGAGTTAATAAATAGTAATATTCTCCTTCATACCCTGAGGTCATGCAATCATATGAAATAAATCGAATACCCCTTTTAATCCCCATGAATAAAAAACCGTAAGAGTTAGGCCTTCTAAAACCAACAAAACATCATATTATACACATATCATATAGGGTAATCAACAATCATCATCAATCATTCACAACTAAAATAAGAAAGGGAGTCCAAGAAGATGGATCATTTAGGGTTTTCAAGCACAATGAAAGTGAGTGTGTGGATTACACTCACCTCCAAAGCAATCTAAAGAAGTCCTTGAGGGGTTCTAAGCTTTCTTCTCCCCTCTTCCCTTGTAAAATCAACCTTCAAGCTCTCTCTTTCTCCTCTCTTTTCTAGGGCAAGAGGGGTTTGAGGGAAAAAGAGATTTGGGTCTCAAATGACCCCTACGACCCTTTTTAAAAACCTAACTCGAGTATTTTTGCTCAAGTGAATCATTTTCGCTTGAGCGAAAACCAGACAGGAAAATAGGTCGCATAAACTCACTCAAGTGAGCAGATCTCGCTTGAGCGTATTCGGGATTCTCGCTCCAGCGAGTGAAATTCTCTTGAGCGAATTCTCAACAGTAGCTTCTGCCAGGAATTCTACCTAAAATTGGCTTGAGCGAAGGATTTTTGCTCAAGCGAATTTCTCAGACAGATTTCTACCAATTATTGTCTGATATTTTTGCTCAAGCGAGGAATCCTTCACTTGAGCGAAAATGAGGCCGTGTTGCTCCCTTGATTTCAGCTTCCCTTCGCTCAAGCGAGCCAGCTCTCGCTTGAGCAAAAATGAGGCAGTGTTGCCTCTTTTTTATCAGCTTGTTCACCCTTCCAACCTATTTCATTTTAGGTAAAACTCTCTTTAGTATATATTTTCTTAAGAAAATAGGAAGTAATAATTAGGATTTTACAAACTATGCATCCAAACTCATCAATTTTTGTATGTCCAAAAGGTCTAGTCTCTATGATATCCCACAGGTCAACATTTTGAGATTCAATGAAATGTTTCATGTGATCCTTCCAATAGTAGTGGTTTGTTCCATCAAATGCAGCTGGCCTGTTTGGGGTTGGGGAGTTACACACAAAGGCGCCTTTTAGGACCATCATGTTAATTGTTTTAAAACTAGGCTTCGGTCATCATGTAACGGCGGTGACTTTATGTCCCCAAGGGAGATATCCCTTATAGTCTAAGCTCAGGTCTAGCTGCAGGAAAGTGATAAGACCCCATGGTGTTGGGTTAAGCACTCCAGGAAAAACAAGATTTATTATGTTCAATTCATGTTTCAATTGGAAAAATCATCATGCATGAAAGTCATGTTTATTTCAACTTTAGATGTTGCATTGTTTATGGTTGAAGTCTTTAATACTTGCATTACATTTCCTATTGTCCCTACACTGCATGTTTGGTTGCATTCACTGGGACGTTAGTCTCACCACATGTTTGTGGAACCACTTTTAGCTTTGCAGGGTCCCTTTTAGCCTGAGACTCCCAACCAAGGATTTAGAAGCTTGAGGAAGTTTATTGTCATGTTTAGAATGTATTAGAATGATCCAGTGATTCTGTTGTGTATTACTATAGTTTAAGGCGGGTACTTGTGTAATTGTAAATGTTCATTGAGTCGTTAATGGCATTTCTCTAATTAGACTTTGTTTTGCTGAGTCTCAAAATATTTTTAAGGAAATTAATAATGTTTAAAGTCTCACAGATCCAAAGTTTTAATGGACAACAAATTTGGTTTAAAGGATTATTTTATAAGAACAGACTCACTTGAAGGAAGTGTGCTTAAATGTTTCAGCAATCTTTATGAAGAGCTACCAACTGTCCGAAGTTGAACCTACTGATACGAGGAACTCTTTGAAGAACAAAGACCTACTGAAGTACATCCATCCTTCTGAAGGTCTATTACATAAAAGAAAGATTATTTGCTGAAGACCTACATCATAGCCTTGACTACAGTCAGGAGGCTGTCTGCTCAAGACTTCAATGCATCATTTACGTCTGAAGCAAGTTCGGTTCAATTAAGGAATGTTGCAGAGACCCCTTTATGAAGTATTTCAATTCTTTCACCAGAAAGGGAAACTGTTGTAACCTGGTACCTGCACATGTCAGGCTCTGGTGCCTGAACCTGCTGTATAAAGTCAGAAGCTTTTTGAAGATTGTATCACGACGACATTAACAGCATTAAATGCTATTTCACAACGGTGTTTTCTTCAATCTTCAACGGACTCAAGATGTCATCCTATATAAAGCTTCATGAAGACTTTGAAGATGTCGGCCAAGCTCAATAAGAAATCATTTCAAGCCAACACTCTGCTGCTACTCTCTGATATATTTTGTACTAAGAATATTTCAATTTTTATCCTGAGTTATACTCAGTTATCCTTTGTACAAGATTTGTTTCTGTTTAAGTTCTCAGCAACTTAAACTTACTTTCATTGTAAACACTGTAAAGTGTCTGAGAGCCTGAAGAGGCTTGGAGGAACAAAGAATACTTGGTTGTTTAGCCTGGAGAGGTTGTGTCCAAAGAATACTTGATTATTTAGCCTGGAGAGGCTGTGTCCAAAGAATACTTGGTGTTTAGCTTGGAGAGGCTGGGGTCAAACAATACTTGTATCAGATCTGATAGTGGAAAATCCAATGGTGTGTTTGCCCTGGGACTGGACGTAGCTCACTGTGTTAGTGGGTGAACCAGGATAAAATTCTTGGCTAAGTTCTCTCAACCCTTATCTCTTTGCTTTCAGTTTTTAACTAACCAAGGAGGGTTTAGAAAAGTGATATTATAAATCTGCACAGCAAAAAAACTCTGGTTTTTCACGTAAAACTATTTCAAGAAATATTTTATTGGACCTGCTGAAGCACTTCAACAAGTCTCTGAAAAACCCAGTTTCAGCAAGTTGCTCAAAACGTTTGATAATCACTTTGCTTGTGAAAAGGTTTTCATAAAATCTGTAAAGAATTATAAAACACTATTCAACCCCCCTTCTAGTGTTTCATGTGGTTCTAACATGTTTATGTTTATGTGTCAAGCTTAAGTAACTTTGGATTTCCTAGGCGTCATTGAATTGTCAATGAAAAGATATCAGTAATGATGCGAAATAATTTCTGGAATTTGGGGACAGTGTCTCCAACGGGCATTATTCTTGAATTTAGAAATTAGGAAGTTACATTCATGCCTTTAAATATGGTAACAACATTTTTTTGAAGATTTAAATTCACAAACAATTTGTTTAATTCAAAATAGTGATTAATACAAGCTTATACTCATCATAGAAGCATATTCAACCCATCAAACAAAATTAAAAACCAAGCAAACCCATCAAACCATACACGGCCAAATCATATTCAAGCATAAACATGTTCGTACATTCAAAATTTTTAATAAGGAAAATGAAAAGGTTCAAAATTTTAATAAGGAAAAATGAAAAGGGAGGAGGGTAAAGGGTCACCCTCACTCTAGTCACAAATCCTATTAGAGTTTCAAGGGTTCTCCTTTCCTTACCTAAGAAAGCTTGAGCTCTCAACAATGGAGGATGGAAAATTTCAAACACCACCAAATGGAATGTTCTTCCACTCTTTCTTTTCCTTGTAACCTCTAGAACAATCTCTCTCAAAGGACTAGGGTGAAAATCTTTGGATTAAAGGCTAAAATATGGAGCCTTTAATCAAGTAAGAGAATGGAAGATGGAGAGGGAGGGGTGCTCACACCTAGGGTGTGAAGTGAGAGGGAGGAGAAAAGTTTTTTTTAAAAAAAGAGGGAGGAGCAGTTGCTTTAGGGTACACGGGTGAGGTAAACATGTTTCCTCATGCTTTTTGGCTAATAAAGCATGTTTTATGATTTAATGTTGGTTTTAATCAATACTAGTAATATGGGGATACTTTTAATTAGAGATTAAGGTGTTAGGTTGAGGGGAAGGTCGTAAATTAGGTCAAGGGTAGTTTGGTAATTTTCTGATAAGGGTAGGGGCAAAATAGTAATTTCATACCCAAAAATTCCCCAAATAATAAAAAAATCTAAAAAAAAAATAGGAAATTCATTTGTAACCCTATTTAAACCCTAATTGATGATTAAAATCATTTAATCACCAATGCACACTACCATGGCAAAAATGTGGGTGTTACAAATTTTGTCGACCCACTACCATGGTCACTGCCATTGCGCCTCCACGCCGCGTTCAATCGCGACAGCCACCTTCCTTCCTCATCGGGTCGCTCATGAACCACCAAAGCCTCCAACTTGTTGAATGTGGTTGGAGACAATGGAGGCTATGTGTTGTGAAGCTGTTAGGTTTTGGGAGTGGTATGTGCAATTAACCTTCAACTTTCTAAATAGGTTCCATACTCAACTAATGTAAATAATAACTTTTTCAAAATAGTTTCTAAATCGGTTCCCTAACAACTAATGTAAAACTTTTTTCAAAATTGGTTATAATTACAATTGATTTAAAATATGTTCACTTAATTTAAAAAATGCCACTGCCCCTCTTTTTACATCAATTACTAAATAACTGATCTAAAATCTAGTTGTAGAATCCCTTATTTTGTACTAGTGAGATAGTCCCCAACCCTCCAAGCCCTAGCGGGCTTCAAAAGCACCTTTTCTTCATATGGTCGTGCTCATATTCTTCCAAACCCTGTTTATTCACCATCCAACTGAATTTAATTCAAAATTCTGTCTTCGAGCTTTATGCATTGGCACTTAACTATTTGATTATGCTTTATGTGTCAACACTAAGCTAGAGTTTTAGTCGACTATCTGAGGTCTAAGCTAATGCTTTAGCCTACTAGTTGCACTTTGTGTGTCAACAATATGACAATGCTTTAGTTGATCAACCGAGCTTTGTGTTCTGGCAATGTCATTATAGCTAAGTTTTATGCTCTGGCGAGTTCTTCATCTTCGAGCTTTGTGCTTTGACGTGTTCTTCTTCGTCGATCTTTGTGCTCTAACACAATCTTCATCCCCGATCTTTGTGCGCTAATGTGGTTTCATATTGAGCTTTGTGGTCTAGCGAGGTATTCATCACTGAGCTTAGGGCTCTTACGTGGCCTTCATCTTTGGGCATTGTGCTCTGACGAGGTCTTCATGTCGAGCTCACTGCTCTGATGTGGTCGTTTTTGCCAAGTTTAGTGCTCTGACGTGGTCTTCATTGGCAAGCTTAGTGCTCTGATGAGGTATTTATCGTCGAGTTTAGTGCTCTGATGAGGTTGTCTTCATCTCTATCTCTAAGCTTATGCTCTAATGAGGTCTTCATCATTGAGTTTTGTGTGCTTATGAGGTCTTTATTAACAAGCTTGGTGCTTGGACATCTACTTGCAATTTGTGCAATGATATTAAGTTCATCTTTGTTATTCTTTAATGTCAAGCTTTGCACAATGACCTAATGTTATCGTCTATGATTGAGATGTGTGATCAAATTTTGGAAGACTATACCACCAAGCGCATTGATCAACTAGTAAGGGGTTGTTCCAGCTTAACCAATAGTCTCGAGTTCGAGCCTTGGGTATGCTAGCTGCTGCTTTAAATATTCGAAGGGAGAGCTTTCCTGTCCATAGAGGTTCAACCCAGCTCAAACAAGATTGCTTCACGTGGAGGATACCTGTGATCTTGCACCAAAAATTTGAGGAAGACTATTGTGAAAATGTTGAATAATTCAAGCACCATTGTATCCCTTGCGACCAATGAATAGTCATTAAGGACATGTCGTCAAAACCATACTTAAAAAACAAAGATATGAGAAGGCGGTGATCTTTTACCATTAATGAATGATGGATATTTACCCCCTTATTTATTTTCTTTCATTAACTATCTCCCGATATTCCGGTTATAATTTAAGGCAGTCTAAGTTTGAATTCATTTATATGAAAATGTGTACATTCATGATTAGAATAATATTAAATATCCTTAGTTATTTTTCCTTTAAATTCTCGTTCTACTTCATAAAGAATGTATTAAATAAAAAAAATGGATGCGTTTGAAATTTTAAAAAATTCAACATTTAGTTTATTTATAAATTAAAAATTATAAAAAAAGCAATGAATTTAGAATTACTTTTCAACAATTGAGTCAAATTTCAAACCGTTCAGAAATATATTTTTATTAAATAATCAAATGTACTTTGGTGAACTCTCCCAAGCCACATGATTCTCACTCTCCTGCAAAACCTGCATACATACGTTTACAAATCACATCCCCGAGAACCAGCTAAAAGAAATAAGGACAAAGATACTTGGGCGGTGTAAGAGAAAAAAAAAAAGGAGATAGAAAAAAAATGAAATAAGAAATAATAAAGTGAGATATGTGATAATTGATATAATGATGAAGAAAGAGAGAAATAGTACTAAATAGTGAGTATAAAAAGAGTATTAGAATCGAGTGTGAAAAAAAAAAAATCAAGGTTGAAGAAATAACTCCTATTTAGGGTGTTGCATCATTATTAGCCACGAAGTAAAGCCACCTTGAATTACGAGGATCTTGTTTTCATTGCCATTAAAAAAGTAAAAAAAAAAATGCTAATAAAATTCTTGTTTATATACTATTTTTAATATATTATTATATTATTTTATATTATTCACATAAAATTTATTAAAAAATACATAAAAAATATATGCTACTATCTTTTCTACTTACTTAGTAAAACATTTTATATATATAGTTTTCATGTTTCCTCATCTTTCCTCTCCTTTCATTTCTTCTCGGAAAAAAGATGAAAATATTAATAATTTATTTTTTTAATTATAGATATCTTTTATATAGGATGTAATATTAAAAACATCTATGTTATAGTGGACTAACTCTTTCTTGGGGATATTTTTTATACACAAAAATTGAATCTCAAATCCAATTTAAGGTAATCAAATATGTACCACTTGAAACATCCACTCATTGATAATAATGTATTTTTTTTACTACAGATGTTCTAATATAACTTTATCGAGTAAACCCTCGATTTGGTCCCTGAAAGATTTGAGGTCAATCACATTAGTCCTCGAATGATGGAAATTACATTTTCGTCCCTGAAAGATAAAAAAGTCATTCAATTTAGTCTTTTTCACGGACAAAATTGACATTTAAAAAAATTCAAGGTTAACGATTTTCATCTTTCAAGTACTAAATTAAATAACTTTTCATATTTCAGCGATAAAAAATGCAATTTCCTTTTTTTAAGGACTAATATGACCGACTCCAAATCTTTTAGAGACCAAAATGAGGGTTTAGTCTAACTTTATCTTTATATGAATTTCATTAAATAAGAATCAATTAATGTGATATAAATTTATTAGAAATGTCAAAAATACCTTTGTAATATTTATACTATTTTATTTTTTTTGGGTAATAATACATTTTTGTATTACTATATAAATGCCCTCCTAGTTTCTCCACCTATTCTCACAGTCTCACATTTTCCTTACCTTCCATACTGTCCTTTTCCCCAATAGAAAAAAATGTCTTCTTCCTCCCATGAAGTTATCCTCACCAGCTCCCCTGATGGTCCCATCATGGCCTATGAGGCTTCCACCGGCGCCGCCATTGCTCAGTTCACCGGCAGCCGGTCACCTTGCCGTGGCCTCACCATGGCAGGCCAAGGTCTCATTGTAGTCTCCCATGTTTTCTCAGACACAGGTGCTGGTTCAATCCACATCTATAATTGGTACACTTCAACTGTGTTCACCAACTACCCTGTCCCTGAACCTGTTGCCCCTCTTGCTGCTACCTCTGATGGTGCCTTTCTCTTTGCTGGTGGCATCTCAGGGACCATTCATTCTCTGTTACTCTCCACAGGGGATGTGATCAATTCATTCCCTGCTCACCCAAAACCTGTTTCCAGTCTCCATCTCAATGATGATGGGTCATTACTTATTTCAGCAAGTGATGATGGTACCATTGTTGTCATCCCAACTTTTCGCCTTGTTGAGGAACCCACCTTGGAATCATCCTTCTTAGACCCAAAAGACTTGATCTTGCACCATTGGAAGGCACATTCTGATTCAGTCACTGGTTTAAACTCTGGAATAGGGCTCTGCAGCTCTACATTGGTTTCTTGCTCCCTGGATTGCACATGCAAGTTTTGGAGTCTGGCGAATGGTGGGATTCTCATGCGAACTGTGGAGTTCCCTTGTGCCATTTTTGGGGTTACATTGGATTCAACTGAGTCTGAATTCTATGCTGGTGGGGCAGATGGATTGGTTTATAAGGGGTTGATTAAGGTTGGTAGTAGAAAAATGTTTGCAAAAGGGTATGAGTTAATCACTCTGCCTAAAAGCCATGGTGGGTCAATTGTGTCTGTGAATTTGGTGAACCAAGGGAAGAATTTGGTGTCTGCTGCTGAAGATGGGAGTGTTTGGATGTGGGATGTTGAGAAAGGAGAGATTGTTGTGGTTCTGGGGAATGACATGGGAAACATCAGTGATATGATAGTTGCCAGAGGAACTAGCGGGTATGGAATTGGAAGGGGGAACATTGTTGGTGGTGATGATGAAGATAGTGGTGGCTACACTTCTTCAGGGCTATGCGATGAAGAGATGATTACAACTCTGAAGCAAATCACAGAGCTTGGAGATATCTTGGATGTGCTGATACAGGACAAGAATAGAGCCATTGACTTGCTGGAATCTGCAATTGCCATGTATGAGAGGCTCTTAAAGCTTATTCTTAAGGAAGCTACGAAAGCCATGGAGGAGGTAGAAGAGGAAGAGGACAATGACGAAGAGGGAGAAGGGAAAGGAGATGAGGAGGAAGACAACAAGTGATATAGGCAGCCATGACTGATGCAAAAAGTATTGAAGAAACGTGGAAGTTGGAATATATGGAGGAATTAAAAATAAACCAAATGCTTTTTGAATTTTAATATGATTTTATGAAAAAAAAAAAAAAAAAAAACTTATATGTGGACACCCACCCAAGATGGAGGGTTATGAAATTGTATAATTTTTGTTCAATGGATGAAGTGTTCGCATTTAATAATTATATTTTATCTCGTTTACATTTTAATAAGTTAACTATCAGTTTTTGCAATTTAGTCTTTGAAGTTGGAATTTATTTTTTTTAAATTTTTTTAAAATTTAAAACCAAATTTAAGAAATGAAAATAGCCATTGTTTTTAACGTTAACCTTTTTTTTTTGTGAATCTATCTATTTATATTTACACTCCCCCTCTCTCTCTATATATATATATATTTAAAATGGTTAAATATGTTTTTAGTCCTTGAAAAATAGTTGAGATTTGGTTTTAGTCCATGCAATTTAAAACCGGTGGTTTTGGTCCTCCAAAAATTGAAAATGCACCAATTTAGTCCTTATTGATAAAATTCGTAGCTAATCCGTAGCAGTGTCTGTAGCAAAATAAGGCAATAACGACTAAATTGATGTATTTTCAATTTTTGAAGGACCAAAACCACCAGTTTTAAATTGCAGGGACTAAAACCAAATCTCGACTATTTTTTGCAGGGACTAAAAGTATATTTAACCCTATTTAAAATAGTAAAATTGCATGAACATTTTATTAATGTGTTGTGTTAATTAAATATAACATATGAAATACTAAATATTTATTACAATTCATTCATAATTTATAATTAATATTATTAAATATTGAATTTTATATCTATAATATATAATATAATGAATATTTATTAAATTTTAAATGTCAAATACCCTTAATTACTTATAGTTATTTTAAATTAAATGAATCATTTTATCTTATATTTTAATATAAATAAATTTTAATATTTGTTGGTCATGATGACTAAAGAATATATTTTTAATTTTAAGGATATAAAATAGTTTTTATAATTTCTAATATAAAAATATTCAAAAAATATTTTATAATTATACTAAGGGTTAATTTTATTTTCAGACTCTGAAGTTTGACTCAAATTTGGTTTTAGTCCCTAAACTTTAAAACCGTTGGTTTGAGCTTCTCATGTTTTGAAATCACATAACTTAAGTCATTCATGTTTTGAAATTACGTAACTTTAGTTCCTCTCCTTAACACCATTAACTTTGGCGCCGACGTGACAAACAAATTTATGTGTCAGTTTGTCTAACCAGTTACAATGACTATGTTGTGGCAATTGAATTACACATCAGCTCATCCAGCCAAAATTTATTTTGAGTTTTATTAAATTTAACTTCACATTTTTCATGAGCAGGGTAGGCCACAAAATTGACTGGATGAACTGAGTTGTAATTCAATTCACGTATCATGGTCATTGAAAGTGATTGGACAAACTGACACACAAATTTGTTTGTCACGTCAGCGTCAAAGTTAACAGTGTTAAGGAGAGAGACTAAAGTTACGTGATTTCAGAACATGAGGGACTCAAAACCAACGATTTTAAAGTTTAGGGATTAAAACCAAATTCGGGTCAAACTTCAGGACTGAAAACATATTTAACAAATATTCTAATTAAACAAGTTCAGTTAATTTTATAGTATTTAAAAGCTATAAGAATTAATTTTAATAATTTAAAATATACAGATTACTTTGAAAACAGAGCTTAAATGTTATATATAAAAAATACAAAATGAATAATTTTATCTAATTTTACTATTTTTAAATTCAAATAATTTAGGAGTTGTGTGTCATTTATCTTTAATTAATATTTTTTTACATTTTTAAATATTCTTTTCTTAAGTTGTTGGTTTAAATAAATAATCTATTGTAACTTCCATATATATTTAAGTTTTTTAATTATGCTAATAAATATTATATTCAAAATATTTCCTGAGAACATTATTAACTGTTTTTCTATTCAATGTAAATTAAACTCAAAATTAACATTAAAAATGTTGAACTACTAAACTAACATGTCTAATATTTTTGTTATATTTTTTTTTATTTTGAAATGCATAAAAAAACAAACTTTAATTTCTTTTAAACTTGAATAAAGAAAAAATTCATTATGAAATTACTCAATCATAATAATTTAAAAAAACAATTTTTATAATTATGATAACATAATAATAGGCATATGTAAAATAATTATTTCATAATTTTAATTATTTTTTATATAGTAATATTTTAAATTCATGAGATAACATGAAAATAAAGCAACAAGCAGTGAAAATAGACTATCATATGGATGCAATTCTATATTAATAAATTTTATTAAAAAGTAATCATTAACAATATTAATACAGTTGTTTTCATAAAATTTAAACAAAAGTAAAATAAATAAAATTTATCTTTTATTGTTAGTATGGTGAAAATTACATAAGTTACATTGAAAATACTGTTTATAATGAATCATTTAATAAACTCTCTCAATATCATTTATGTCAGTGTCTTTCTTATTTTTAAAAATGATAATTTTTTTTTAATTATCTTGTTTATAAATTTCATTTGTAATTACTCTCACAAGTTTCTAAAATATTATAAATATAAAATATAAATAAAACTGTGCAATGCACAAACATAATTTCTAGTTATGATTATCATTCGTAACATTTCCTTGTACCTCTTGTGCTAAAGGTTCTACTCATTTACTTTAGGGATGGAAATTGAACTTAGATCTAATAGATACCCATTAAATAGTTACATTTACAGTAATTATCCATAAATTTTAATTTGGATTGGTATGGGTACAAACACTAAATTATCAAATCTTGTCCCGTATCCACACATGTTTGCGGATGCATATAATATTTTAATTAAATTATTTTATATATACATTTATGTATGTATATTCGTATACATACACATAGTACATAGATACATACATAAACAAACATAAATAATTATTTAATTAAAATATCTCATGTACACACATACACATAAGTATTTAATCAATATTTCAACATTACATATATATTGTGTTTCATAACTTTATTATCCTAATATTTTATGATTATGTTTGAATAAATTTTCATTGGAGTTGTGGTTATTTTTTAATTAATATTCTTTTTATTAATTTATTGATTTTACATTTATATAAGTTCATGTAATGGGTGCATGAATGGGTATATAGGTATCCATCGAGTAATAAAGGCACATGAATTAAAGGTGTTAGCTAAACGGATTTGGATCCAAGTATGGTTACTTTTTAAATCCGGGGATCATAATAGGAAAATCATAAGGAGCTTATCCAAACAGTGGGGACCAAAGGTCACTACTATTCAGGAAGCTAAAGATCTTAACTCCCCGAAGATAGAAGAACTTTTGGGCTCATTGAAAGCCCATGAGCTTGAGCTAGGAGAAGATGCTGCTGAAAAGAAATCTCTTGTTCTCAACACAAAGACCAAATGACATAGACATAGCTATATGAAAGTCATGCAGGTTGAGGAGACTTTAGAAGGGTCAGAGGTGTCTAAAGAAGAATCTAAAGATGATGACCTTGCTCTGCTAAGCAGAAAGACCAAAGAATGCTTCAAAATTGATAGCAACAAGTTTCTCCGATCTAGTTTTGGAGCCAGGCACTGTAAACAAGCAATTCAATCGGTGAAAATGGGTCACAATGGTGCAGTTAGGCCGCGGCCTTATTAGGTAAAAAGGAAGAGAAATTGAAAGAAAAAGTGGAAGAGAAAGAAGAGGAAATGGACGCCACTGGTGCAGGCAACCCCCACAGCAGATAAGTCCCCGTGCTAGACGCCACTGATTCAGGAGAATCAGAAAAGTCTCTGGTTGGTTTAAGCAAGAACAATCAAGCCTTCTCTACTCACACACTTGAGGAGGAATATGGACAGAATGCCTTTACTTAATTCATCAAACTTGTGAAATACAAGGGGGGTGGTCTCCTATTTATAGGAAAAGGAGGTGGCTAGGTGGGAAGGAAAATACAAGATGAGTGAAAACTATCCTAAATGAGTCTTGAACCCATGACCTCCTAGACTCATAGCTAAGCTATCTCCTAACCAATAAAGCTCCTAAAAATAGCGCCCCTATGTAGTACAAAATTAAGAAAATTACAAATAAGTCCTAATTACAATTAAAACTCTAATTAAGTTAATTAAGTCCTAATTAAGATGAAGTCTTCTTGTTGACTTGGTCAATGATGGTCAAGGTCAAAGGTTGACCATGGGAAGGTTGACCAAAACATAGTTGACAAGGCTTGGTCCAGCTCCATGTGCCCAAGTCAGGCCCAAGCTCCCCTTCAGCTCCGCTGCCAGCTCAGAGTTCCACTGGTAGTTGCTATCATTCCCTCCCCCTTAGGAAGGATTTGACCTCAAATCTGAAAGATCAGAAAGAAGCCATAAGAAGAAGAGGAACGGGGGTGGAAAGAAGGAGATGGATGACTAAAGTAGCAAGTAAGAAGATACTTCGCTTAGCCTTGGGAAAGTACAACTAGACGTCCACAAGTTGAACATCTTCCTTGAGCCTAGACAACAAAAACAGAAGACCAATGAGTATTATTTCCAAGCTTCCAAAGTGAAGGCTCATAACAAAAATATTTTGGAATCATAAAGATTAGCAAATGAAAAACATAGTATGTGAATAAGAGGTAGTTGAGATAAGGGTTAGAAAACTCCCTCAATGAAGGTTGAACCATCTTGTCCATGTACTCTTTGGATTTAGATCATGGATCAAAGACTAATCTTTTGAAGCCCTCCCTTGTAAGTAAGACAAGTAAGTGGTCATGGAGAAGGCTTAGGAAATAAACTCCACACAAGTACAAAATGTGTTTCAATGTGCGACATTCATCAAAATATTCTATACTATGTTCCCAAATAAATGCATATGTGAAACTATGTGGCATAAATGTCTTAATATTTTCCAATAACATCCCAACATGCCCTACGACTCTACCACATGCATCTTGTTTAGGAGTATATCGCACATGATTATGCCATGAATCATTTTTACAAGTTATTTCAAGAGGCAGATCAATATGAATGTACTTACTCAAATAGAAAGATGATATCACCTTAAAAGTATCATGATATTGCATGCAAGGTGAAACAATTAAGGATCCATATTGAGCAAGCATATGAGGTATATCATCATGTGATACATTTGACATACAAGTATTTTTACATGTGATAACCTTATCCATATTTGTATCCTTTTTCAAAACTAGTTCAAGAGCATCATACACATCTTTATGAGATAAAGAGATTAATATAGAATGTGTATGCAAGTCAAGTATACAAACCAATTGTTTTTGCACATCCAATCTATCATGCAAGGCATGCAAGTCAACATGTCTAAATGGATTGGGTAAACATGCATTTTTAAAAGGTTTTAAGGTACTCTCAAACTGAATTGGCTTTTCTAAACATGCAATATGTTTCAAACCATTATCAAAATTGTTAAATTCCTTTGGACATGTAATGCTTTGTGGCATATAATTGTGCATAGAAGAAGGTATTTAATGCATAAAGAAAGTTAATTTAGGAAACTCCCTTTCAATAGCTTGAGTCTTCTCGAATGAACCATTAAGCTTAATTGCCAACAACCTATCCAAGTTTTCATTAAAAGCGTTAGCATTCAATTGTTTACAAGATAAGGTAGGTTGCCTTCCCACATACACTCTTTCTCTTTTTATTTTATTTTCTTCCAATATTTTCTCAGTTTCTTCTTCCTTTTCCTCTATTTGTTTAGAGTTTTCTTCTTTCTCTTTTTCTATTAACCTCTTAAGTTGGATTTGATCTTACCTAACTTCACTTGAGGTCATAAGCATGAGTGTGAATTTTATTCCTTGGTGGCGGAACCTATAGGTATTGGCAAACCCATCAAATTTTACCCTTCTCTCATATTGCCAAGGTCTTCCTAATAGGATGTGTGAAGCTTCTAAGGGTATAACATCAAAGGTAATTTCATCTTTGTAGTCCCCAATGTTAAACCTTAGTCTCACTTGCCTATCCACCATAATTTCTTCCTCATCACTCACCCATCGAAGTGTATAAGGTTTTAGGTGTGGGGTAGTAGGTAAGTTAAGCTTGTTAACTAACCTAAGGCTAGCTAAGTTGCTTCTACTTCCTCCATCTATGATGACTAAACATACCTTATCTTCAATATGGCACCTAGTATGGAATAGGTTCTCTCTTTGATTATCTTCATTTCCCAAGGGAGTCTCTATGGCTTTCCTAAGCATTAGTGATTCCCTTTGCCCTTGCCTCCTTCCTTCCATTCTCCTAAATTAAATTTTATGTGAAAACTTTTAAGGACCTTTCCACTCAAGCTAAGTGTTTACACTCAAGAGAATGTATTCACTTGTGTTTGTCACTCTTTTTAGGCTTTTTCTATAATGAAAACACTCTTGCCTCTTCTACTCAAGTAAGGTTGGAATGATCTTATAAAGACCAACAATGAGACTTAATCTTAACCCTTCCCAAATAGAAGCGCAGAGCAAAAGGAAAAGCTACTGAAAAAGGAACGAAATTGCCTAAGACAAAACAAAGAGTTGATATAGACAAACAAGAAAAGCAAGCACTCAAGAAAGCTTATACACAAGAGTAGAAGGAAAACATGACAAGACAGAAAGAAATTGCAAAGAGAATTGTTTTTGGTGATTTTTTAAAAGAGTTTCCAAAATTTGTTGTTTTGAAAACAGCAATTACAACTCAAAAATACAGTATACAGAGAAATGAAAGAGAAAATTATAGTAAACTATCAACTGTATTGTTGGGATACTGTCTTTTGTTTTTTCTTTTTATTTCTCTCTATTTTTTTGATTTTTTTTTACTTTTTGGGTGTCTTTTGACTTTTTCCCTTGTTGTTGACTTTTGCACCCTTTTTACTTTTTATACCTCTTTTTGTATTTTTGGAAATATAATTTTTTTGAATTTTCTTTGCCTCTTTTCTTTCTTTTTTGCTTTTTCCCCAACAGAATATTACAGAAATTTGTACAAAATTATAGAAAACTAAACTGTACCTAATGTAATTTTTTTTATATTTTTGACACTAAACTGGTCCAAACGGTACCAGAAAAACAAAATGGACAGGCTATTTTTCTAAAAACTGTAAAATAAAACGGAATGTCAACCTGATTTCAAAAAATTCCTAAAATATTGCACAACACTTCCTTGTTGATTATACAAACACAATACGGTCACAGAAACGCGCTTGGTTCAATTTTAAGATGGAAATTAAATTTTGAAGGAAAATCAACAATTGGAAATTTGTTGATCTTCTTCCAACTCTATGAACCAAAAATCAGCCTAATGGTGAGCGCTTTGCACAATCAAATAGGAAAGTCCAAGGTAGAGATAGCAGTCAATTCAGATTTGCAATCAGAATGCCAAACAGACAAACAAAACAAAAGTAGAAAATTGAACAAAACGGTGCCTAAAAAAAATGCGCAAAAATGGCAAAAATAATGAAGAAAATTGCGCAAAAAATAAAGTAAAGGGGGAAACTGAAATTAAAAGGATGGGGAGGACAAAAATGTAAATGGCAAAATATAAATGGCAGAAAGTAGAGGGGATGGAAGAAATTAAAAGGATGGGGAGGACAGAAAGTAAATGACAGAAATGTAGAGGGGATGACAGAAATTAAAAGGATGGGGAGGACATAAATTAAATTACAGAATGTAAAGGGGATGACAGAAATTAAAAGGATGGGGAGAACAAAAATTAAATGACAGAATGTAAAGGGGATGGAAGAAATTAAAAGGATGAGCAGAAGCTGAAATTAAATGGCAGAAAATTAAAAGCGGAAAGTAAAGAGATGAACAAGCAATTCAATCGGTGAAAATGGGTCACAATGGTGCAGTAAGGCTGCGATCTTAATGGGTAAAAAGGAAGAGAAATTGAAAGAAAAAGTGGAAGATAAAGAAGAGGAAATGGACGCCACTGGTGCAGGAAACCCCCACAGTAGATAAGTCCCCGTGCTAGACGCCACTGATTCAGGAGAATCAGATAAGTCTCTGGTTGGTTTAAGCAAGAACCACCAAGCCTTCTCTACTCACACACTTGTGTTGAGTCTCAAAAATATCATAAGGTTGTTTATGATGTTTTAAGACAACTAGATTTCCAAGTTTTAATGGTTGACAAGTTTGACTTAAAGTATTTATCATAGATACACATATGCTTTAATGTTTTATCTATGATTTCAGCAAGAGTCACTATGAGCCTACATAAAAAGACTAAGTGTTGAAGCTGTCTGAAGAAGCAGAACTCGTATGAAGAGTTGAAGCTGTCTGAAGTAGCTCAACCCGTCTGAAGTATCATTGCCATCTGAAGTCTCATTAATGACGTGGCACCCTTTGCTGAAGTTTGTGAAGACTTTTCTGAACCTCTGCTACACGTACCTTTTCAAACACATTTATAGCAAGGAACACAGAGACCTTTCCTGGTGTTTTTGAATTTCATACACCACTGAGGAAATCTCTGCAACGCAGCCTCTGCAGCAACATTTGTAGCAGCTTTATGGCAGGAGCAACCTTGTACCGTGTCAGAAACATCAGAGCTCTCAGAAGCATGTCTCACAACGGATTAAATAGCATTTAATGCTATCTCTAAACGGTGGTATTTCAACGGATTGAAGTTTGGGTATAAATACCCCTCCATGAAGACCATCAAGCAAGTAAGAAAGAGAAAAAAAAATTAAGTATACAAGAAAGCCCAGAGAAACATCACGCTGCAAGTTTTTACTCTGTAAAAACTCTCTGATAAAATTCGCTGTACACATTTGTATATCCTGAGCATACCTCAAATTTTATTGTACATTGTATTTGTTTGAGCTTCAAACTCGTATAGTTTAAAAGCTTAAACTCCTTTCTCTGTAAACTTTGTTTAGAGCCTGGAGAGGCTTGGTTGATAAAAGAATACTTGGTTGTAGAGCCTGGAGAGGCTTGACTGTAAAAGAATACTCGGTTGTAGAGCCTGAAGAGGCTTGACTGTAAAAGAATACTCGGTTGTAGAGCCTGAAGAGGCTTGACTGTAAAAGAATACTTGTAATCTTGAAAGATCAAGAGAAAATCCAATTGCTAGTTGGCATTGGGACTAGACGTAGCTCACAGTGGTAGTGAGTGAACCAGGATAAATTCCTTGGCTAAGTTTTCTTACCCCTATCTCTTGTCAATTCTTTTTATACTAATCAAGGGGTTAGAGTAATTAATCTGATATTTTATAAAGGCACAAAACATCTTTTAAAATCAGTTTTTTTAAGCAGTCTGAAAACCTCAGACAGCCCTTTAAGAGCCTGTCTGAAATCGTGTTTTTAACACCTGTTTGCGAAAAGCTTTCTAAAATATTTAGAAACACTATTCAACCCCCCTTCTAGTGTTTCCCTGTGTTCCTACAGTTGGTACCAGAGCTCTACTCAGGGTTGAAGC
Source organism: Sesbania bispinosa (assembly GCA_026901365.1). Taxonomy (NCBI): domain Eukaryota; kingdom Viridiplantae; phylum Streptophyta; class Magnoliopsida; order Fabales; family Fabaceae; genus Sesbania; species Sesbania bispinosa. The sequence continues at coordinate 354,059 of QLOH01000754.1, read as the reverse complement.
ACCTAACAAGTGTTTGAGGACTGAAAGATCTAAATGGAAGCTTCTAACAGCAACAGGCAATACATCACAGAAGGAGCCTCTATCACAAGAACCCCAACATTCAATGTAGTGGATTACCACTACTGGAGAGATCGTATGAAGTTGTTCATTGAGAGCAACAACATTGATGTTTGGGATGTGGTCACTGATGGAGACTATGTGCCTATGCAAAATGGTCTGCCTATACCTAAGACTGAATGGACCTTGGAGCAGAAGACTAGAGTCCAGATGAACGCTAAAGCAAAACTCTATCTGATATGTTCCTTGAATAAATCAGAATATGAGAAGGTCCATGGATGCACTTCTGCCAAGGAGATTTGGGATACTCTTGCAGCAGCCCATGAAGGGACTGAAACTGTCAAGCAATCCAAAATCAGCATGCTTATACATCAGTATGAGATGTTTAAGATGGAAGAAACTGAAACTATTGACCAAATGTTTGGGAGGTTTCAGACCATAACCGATGGACTCAGGTCCTTAGGAAGAACCTATGAATCTGGAGACAACAACAGGAAGATTCTAAGAAGTCTACCTAAGTCCTGGAGACCCAAAGTCACTGCCATTCAAGAGGCAAGAGATTTGAACTCTCTGAGAATGGAAGAACTGTTGGGATCTCTCAAAGTCCATGAACTTGAGCTTGGAGAAGATGACAACAAGAAGAAGTCTCTAGCTCTAAACTCCATGGCCAAACAGTCTAGGCATGACAGCATGAAGGCTATGCAAGCTGAGGAAACTTCAGAAGCAGATGAAGATTCTGAAGACAGCTCAGAAGATGAAAATGATCTTGCTCTTTTAAGCAGAAAGATCAAGAGAATGTTGCAGAACAGAGGAAAGTTCAGAAAGAACCAACCTTCATCATCCAAAGCAGGTAAGACAGGTAAAGAGTCTAACACTGATAAAATTATTTGCTTTGAATGTAAGCAACCAGGACATATGAAGGCTGATTGCCCAAGACTGAAGAAAAACAACTTCAAGAAGAAGAAGTTTTTCAAAAAGAAGAAAGGTCTTATGGCAACATGGGAAGACCTTGATGAATCAACCTCAGAAGAAGAAGAAGACACTCCAGAAGAGGCAAATCTGTGTCTCATGGCTAGTCTACCATCTTCAGACAGCTCTGAAGCTGAGGTATTTCCTCTTACTCTACAAGAGATGTATGATGATCTGGTGGAAAGTTCTCAAGAACTTTTCCAAGAGTATAAGAATCTATCCAAAGCCCACACAGAAATGTGTAACAAATATGAGGCACTTGAGATAGAACATATTATGCTCAAAGAAAAAATTCTTGAGACTAAAAACTGCAGTTCACAAGCTGTGTCTGAAGAAAATGAGAAACTTCAGAAGCAGGTTGTGGAACTGACAAAAGATCTGGCCAAATTTGTCAAAGGAACTAAAAATCTGAATATAATGCTTGGAAATCAAAGGCATTCCCTTGACAAAATTGGACTAGGCTTTTGTGATCATAACTTGTCTGAACCTCCTACTGTCTTAAATTTTTCTAAAGGCAAAAAAAAGGTTACTGGGTGTTCTCACTGTGGTAATCCTGGACACAATGTGGCTCAGTGCAAACACAAGAGAAAGACAAGGCCCAAAGCTAACAAGAAAGGACCCAAAAGAATATGGGTACCTAAAAACTTAATTATTCCTGTTGCAGATGTGTTTAACAGGACAAAGGAGACCCCACAAATGGTACCTGGACAGTGGGTGCTCGCGACACATGACAGGAGAAAGGTCTTTGTTCCAAAACCTTAGACCTAGAGCTGGTGGAGTGGTCACCTTTGGTGGAAATCAGCAAGGGAAGATCATTGGAATAGGGACTGTAGGTATATCTCCTTCATCCCTTATTAAAAATGTACTCCTAGTGGAGGGACTACAGTATAATTTACTGAGCATAAGTCAATTATGTGACAGTGGTTATGTGGTATCCTTTACTAAGGAAGGATGCATAGTCAAAGACTCCTCTGAGCAAATCCTCTTTACTGCTAAGAGACACAACAATGTGTACAAAATTGATCTAGAGGATCTAGCAAGTCAAAATGTAAAGTGTTTCATTTCTGTTGAAGATGAAAAACAGATTTGGCATCAAAGACTTGGGCATGCCAGCTTGAGATTAATCTCAAGATTAGCAAAACACAATCTTGTTAAAGGATTGCCCAAGCTTTCATACAAATCTGACATTTTATGTGAAAGCTGTCTGAAAGGGAAACAAACAAGACACTCTTTTAAGAGTAAAGATGTTGTTTCAACTAGCAGACCACTAGAACTTTTACACATTGACTTGTTTGGTCCTATTAGAACAGAAAGTCTTAGTGGTAAGAAATATGGTTTGGTCATTGTTGATGACTATTCTAGATTTACTTGGGTGTTATTCCTAAGAAGCAAGGATGAGAATTTTAGGAATTTCACAGTATTCTGCAAGAAGGTACAGAATGAGAAAGGATTCTGTATTTCTGTTATCAGAAGTGATCATGGTGGAGAGTTTGAGAATGCAAACTTTCAAATGTTCTGTGATGAGAATGGGATCTCACACAATTTCTCTGTGGCTAGAACACCTCAACAGAATGGGGTTGTTGAGAGAAAGAACAGAAGTTTGCAAGAGATGGCAAGGACCATGCTCAACTCATGCAGCTTACCAAGAACCTTCTGGGCAGAAGCTGTTAGCACAACATGTTACCTTCAAAACAGAATATTGGTAAGACCAATTCTGAAAAAGACTGCCTATGAACTGTGGAAAGGAAGAAAACCCAACATATCACATTTCCACACCTTTGGATGTGAATGTTTTATACTCAACACCAAGGATGATCTTGGAAAATTTGATGCAAAGTCTGATAAAGGATTTTTCATTGGATATTCTGAAACATCTAAAGCCTATAGAGTGTATAATGTAACACCCGCGTTTTTACCGTTTTGCCGTTTTTGCCGTTTTGAGTGTTTTATTGAATTTTGAGTGATTAAAATTATTTTTAATCATCAAAATTTATATTTTTGGATTTAGAATTAAATTTCCTATTTTTAGGGAATTTTTGGGAATTTTTGGGGTTTTTTTGTGAAAATGACCTTTTTGCCCCTCCTGTCCCTTGAACCGGGCCCGAATACTCTTGATCCGGGCCAGAAAAATTTACACTGACTCACCTTGACACATCATAACAGCCATGCATGCAGAATAATGTGCATGGGAGACACTTGTAAATTTTCTCCTTCCTTACAAGACAAGTGTGCAAGCAAATAAGCCATGTGTCATTTATGTTTCCTAAAGCAAAAAACTCCACTTTCTTCCTTTTCCTTTCACATGAAAACCAGAATTTTTTCTCTCATTTCACTCATTCTCATCCACTTGCAGCTGTGAGCTTCCTTCCCATTTTCTCTCAAGTTTTCCATTTTTCTTCCAAACACATTCAAGCTAAAGGTTCCATTTTTGAACCTAAGCTTAAACACCTAGCCTCCAACCTTGTAGAAGTCCTTGTTGGTGATCAAGAGGAGGATCTTGGAGCTGTTTTTGGGGCTGTTACTGCACCTTATTTTTACAGAAAATTCCTTAGGTAAAGGGGGGGAGAACTTGAACTCTAGTAGGATTGGTAACTAGAGTCAAGGATTTGCCCTTAAAATCCTTGTTTTTACTCTTGTTCTCCTTGAAAAAAATCACTTTTTGAGCTTTTCTTTGAGCAAATGTTTTGGATTCTTGGAGCTGGGTTGTTTACATGTTTTTAAGTTTATTTTGATGCTTGGAATGTGCTTGGATTGTGATTGTTGGTGCATGCAAGCCAAGAAACAATTTTGGAAAAATTTTCCCCTTTTTCCTCTAATAGCTCTCGGCCTTGAGGGATTTTGGGGCTGCATGTGTTTCAAAATTTTTTTGGTGCTTGGAATGTGTTTGTATAATGAATCTATGAACATGCATGAAGTTGGTTGAAGGTATACAATTGTTTTGGATGATTGATCTTTGAAAAATAGTGTTTATGAGCTTGAAAATGGAGTTATGAACTTTAATGTGTATGTGGATGATTTTGAGTGAATTAGTATGATATTTGGCATTTAGATTGTTTGTTGATGAATGTGTGAAGTTTTGGTGAAGATTGGATGTTGTGAAAAATTTGAAGTTTTGATGAACATTCAAGTTGTTCTTGATGTTCATGAGTTGTTCTTGATGAAACTCATCAAGAATACCTTTTTGATCTTAAAAAGGTCAAGGGTATGTTGAAAACATGTTTATGGGCTTTGGTGGTCCAAAAGGACTAAGAAGCAATTTTACAAGTAAAAGGACTAAAGTGCAATTAAGAATGAGTCTTTAAAAATAAATAAAACAAATTCGGATTTCCAATTCCAACCAAGTAAAAGTCAACTTAAAGGTCAATATTTTAGGTTACCATGACTAAAAATAAGTTCCTAAGAGTTATAAAACCTTTAGGCTTTTAATTTAAGTTTAAAACCTTTAAGAAAAGGAGTTAAAGACTCATTAAAAGTCAATCAAGATTAGATTATGAAATTAAAAGTTAGATTGGAGTTGGACTTCAACTCTAATCCAAGTTATTAAGAAATTAAAACTTAGAAATTAATTAGTAGACTTAGCTAATCTAATTACCTAAGTTAAATTAACATAATCTACTTAAGTTAATTAAGTAACGGATGATTAATTAAGGTTAAAGTTAATTAACCTTAATAAAAGTATTAAGTAATTAATTAGCAATGATGATTAATAATTAACTAACTATGATTAACCTTAATCAAATGTAATTAAAAGCTTAGTCCAAAACTAAGGAAGAGATTAAGACTTAATTAAGGAGGATTAAGATTAATCATAGCCCAGTTAATGAAGATTGATTAAAAATTAAATCTAATCTTAATTATTTATACAAGAAGAATTAAGATAAGTAATACCATCCATAGGACACAATCATAAGTCTTAGTAAATTATAGGACTTATGTGAACATGATTATTAAGAACATTAGTACAAACTACTATAAAAGATTATAACCAACACCCTCTTTCTTCATAAAACTTGAGAAACTTAGTGAGAGAGTGCGTTTCCAACCCAAGGTAGGGTTCGGTTTTCCTTGAAGGAAAGACATTGAATTCGAGCCGTGCCATGGGGATGTGGTGACGTTGAATGGTTCAATGGGCTTTGCCTGTAAGGATGTGAATGTTATGAGCATTGTTGTGTGACATGCATCATGAAGCATTGTTGATGTTCGAGGTTGAAAACCTTATGACCTATATAACAGTAGCACTTGGTACAGTGTGAAATCGGTTGGGAAGGGTGCAACTGGGTTTTGCAAAGAACGCCAGTGGGTCCTCAAAAGGGACGCCAGCCCTGAGGATAGCCTAGCTCCCGGAAGATCTCAGGTGACGTAGATTAGCTCCCTACTGTCGAGATTGGGGAACCCAGCTTAGCTATTCCTGTCGCTCTCATGATTTTCGGGTCAGTTGAGATTGTCTGGAAGAACGCTTAAATGATTTGGCCAAAATGTATGAGCAATGCTCTTTGTACCAATGCTAGTACAGACTCTAACTCCTGACGTGCTGTGTATATATGGTCGGGCAGCTGCTATGTGCTCTGCCTATGGTGATGTTTCCCTGGGCCCGCATGCATTAGATATTGCATTATAATAGTAAAAGTTGCGTTCATATGAGTACACCATGATGAGATGTCGTGATTGCTTATTGATTCGACTGTGTGGATTGCCTCTGTGTGTGTGCTCTAGTTTGCTATATCCTACATGCTGTGAGTTCATGCGATGTTCTCACCCTTCCTTTCTGCTTCTGTTATTTTCTGCTATTGTGTTCCTTCGCTACGTCGATAGCCGGCATCGGAGATTTTCAGTATGACATCGATGAGAGTGCAGCAGCGATGGATGCCCAGAGGAACCTGGCGGGTGACGGACATCTCGCATAGATGTGAGACCAGTGTAGTTTTGAGTCTAGGTAGTAGCAGCTCTGATTTAGCGACCTCTTATTTTGTATTTGGTCGAGGTCTTGTTTATTTGGTCTACTACCAGAACTCATATTTTGATGTGGATATCAGGATGGCTCGAGAGACATACTGTTATTATGTTGTATGTATATATTCATGCTGTTTCCTTTTCTTATGATTGATTTTATAATTGCGTGTATGTTGTGTGTGTGCACGAGTTGATAATCATCTAGATGTTTTTCGGAAAACGAGTTTCAGATTAAGGAAAGAATATTTCATGAATACCTAAAATGAAAATCTGAGATGTAATAGATTGATGACGACTAAATCCTTTTAAAAAAAAAATATTCTGTGTTTTTTTTGACATTTCTAAAAGCAGTAAGTTCGACGGTTACGTATTATAATGTGATGTTCTTAGCGGTATAACTAAGGGTGTCGCATATAACTCTAGAACTTTAACTATTGAAGAAACTATTCATGTTAAATTCAATGATAACAACGAGACTGATAGGGAACTATCAGATCTAGAGGATGATTTTGAAGGAATGGAGCTGAATGACCATAGCAGCTTGAAGGATGAGCAGCTGTCTGAAGTACCTACTATTACTAAACCTCTTTAGACAAATGTTGAGTCTCAGACAGAACAAACAAATTTGATACCTCCTCAAAAACCTGATTGGAGATACAAATCACATCATCCTAAAGAGCAAATAATTGGCAGCACTTCAGAAGGAGTTAAGACAAGATCAAAATTCAAGAATCTGAATTCTCTTGCTCTCCTGTCTGAAATAGAGCCAAAGAGCATTGATGAAGCTCTACATGATGAAGGGTGGATCCTAGCCATGCAAGAAGAGCTGAATCAGTTTGCTAGGAGTGATGTCTAGACCCTTGTTCCTAAACCCCATGGGAAAACTATTATTGGAACCAAATGGGTGTTCAGAAACAAGATGTCTGAAGAAGGCAAGGTAGTCAGAAACAAGGCAAGATTAGTTGCTCAAGGATACAACCAGCAAGAAGGTATTGACTTCACTGAAACCTTTGCCCCAGTGGCCAGGTTAGAAGCAATTAGAATTCTTTTATCTTATGCTGTAAATAATGGCATCAAGCTATATCAAATGGATGTTAAAAGTGCCTTCCTCAATGGTCTCATTGAAGAAGAAGTCTTTGTTAGACAACCCCCTGGTTTTGAAGATATTGCTTTTCCTGAACATGTTTTCAAACTCAAAAAGGCTCTTTATGGTCTGAAACAAGCCCCAAGAGCTTGGTATGACAGATTGAGCATTTTTCTTATCTCAAATGGTTTTGAAAGAGGAAAAGTGGATACAACTCTTTTTAGAAAATAGTCTAACAAAGATCTTATACTTGTTCAGATATATGTTGATGACATTATCTTTGGTTCAACTGACTCTTCATTATGCAAGGAGTTTTCAGAGTTAATGCAATCAGAGTTTGAAATGAGTTTAATGGGTGAACTAAAATTTTTCTTAGGACTTCAGATTAAGCAAGATTCTGACTGTATATGGATCCATCAAGAAAAATATACAAAGGAAATGCTTAAGAAGTTTAACTTACATGATTGCAAACCCATGTCAACTCCAATGCTTCCCTCTGTATCTTTAAATAAAGATGAGAAGGAAGAACCAGTGAATCAAACTTTGTATAGAGGAATGATTGGATCATTATTATATCTAACAGCAAGCAGACCTGACATAATGTTCAGTGTATGTCTGTGTGCTAGATTTCAATCTGATCCAAGGAGTACTCACTACAAAGCTGTAAAAAGAATTTTCAGATATCGTAAAGGTACTACTAATCTTGGTCTATGCTATAAGAAAAGTAAGGGTTGCAGGTTAATAGGTTACTGTGATGCTGATTTTGCTGGAGACAGAATTGAAAGAAAAAGCACTAGTGGTGGATGTCATTTCTTTGGAGAAAATATGATTAGCTGGTCAAGCAAAAGGCAAAGCACAATTGCCTTATCAACAGCTGAAGCAGAATACATCTCAGCAGCCAGTTGTTGCTCACAACTGTTATGGGGGAAGTATCAGTTAGAAGATTTTAACATTACTATATCTGCTATACCTGTTTTGTGTGATAATACAAGTGCTATTAATTTGTCTAAAAATCCCATTCAACATTCTAGGGCTAAACATATAGAAATAAAACATCATTTCATTAGAGACTATGTTCAGAAAGGTGTTTTTGATATTCAGATTATTGATACAGAGCATCAATGGGCTGATATATTCACAAAACCTCTGACCGAAGATAGATTTAAGTTCATTAGAAATAATCTAAACATACATGCATTTTGATTGTGTGTGATATGATATGTTGAAAATGATGTGTCTGAAATTTCAGCTTGTCTGAAACAAGTGACTTGTCTGAAATTTTGGGTTGTCTGAAATCTATATGGGTGTCTGAAATCTGTCACTTGTCTGAAGTAAACAAATGACGTGGCTTTCTGAGACGGTTTAATTCCATTTATTTTGTCTCTTCCACTTCGCACGTTTTCCTATGTCTGTGCAGCTAGTACATGCCATCATTACTTCATGGGTCTATAAATACAGAAGCTAGTGGGTCAGAGAACTTCACCGTTCACTATTCTGTACTCACCTCTTGAGATCCTTCTTCTACAAGAAATTTTTTTTTCTCTCAAGTTCCTCAGAGAACTCTTCAATGGCACCTAAGAAATCTGCTCGAAGCAACATTGTGAAGACTAAGGGTGTAGTCCTGGAGGATCTTCAATCTCTGGGAATGGACTTATTTGCTGAGTTCGATGCAGCTGGGTGGACTCTGTATTTCAACCACAACTTGACACAGTGGCATGAGCAGAGTGTGCTGGATTTCTGGGCTACTGCCAGAGGAATACCCAATCCTCAAGGTGTCTACACCAGCATAAAAGCAAATGTGAAAGGAGTTCCTGTTTTTGTTGATGAGGATATTCTTGCTCACATCTGTGAGGTAAGAGCTGAAGGAGCTATCTTTACTCCTAGTTGGGAATCAAGGAATGGTGGGCAGAAGCAGTTTACAGAGCTGCTTTATGGCACCTCTACACCAGTAAGCTTGGATGCAAAGCATATGTCAGACAAAGCTAGGGTTTTGCATGCTATCTTAGGGTGCTCTGTAATCCCTAAGAGTGGTAGCAGAAACCACGTGTCTGAGCTGGAAAGGTTCTGTCTCATTCACCTGCTGCAGAAAAAGAAGGTGAATCTTCCCAACATCATCTCACACCATATGCAGAAGAGGCTCAGAGATTCTTCTGGGAGCTTACCTCACAATACCATCATCACCAAGATAGAATAGTTCCTAGGTATCCCTTAAAGGAGGGTCAGGGTGAGAAATTCAAATGAGCTAAAGTTTATTCTGTATCTTCACCTCTGTCTGAAATGATGAGTCCATCAGAGTGGGAGTCTTTACCAGAGTTCATCAGAAACCAAGGAGGAGGCCTGGATCATCTACTTCAAGATTGGATGTGGTCCTCTTACTGGAAGATCAGAGAAGATGCTGGATCTTCTTCAGGATCAAATGGTCCTGATGCTGATTCTGAAGTTGGACTTGGAAAGTCAACCAATGTCAAATATCACTATCTGAGAGATCACTTTCCCCCACCTGCTGACTCTTTTAATGAAGACTGGTTAGTATTGAACCCCATTGGCACCTTCTTTTGCCCTGTGTTCAGGCCATCTGAATACAGATTGAAGCTAGGCTTTGGAGTGCTTAGATTTGTTTGCCCCTACATCCAGCTAATCCTCTATGAATCTGAGCAAGACTTGTCTGAGGAAAATCTGAAGCTGAAGACCAAAGTTAAGAAGCTTGAAAAGAAGTATGCTGATCAAGAGAAGAGGACTAAGCATCTAATTGCTACACAAGAGCAGATTCTTCAAGAACAGCAGCTTATCAGGTCTGGTCAGCAAGAATTGAAAACCTCAGTGGAAGCAGCAATGGACAAGGCCAAGGAAGACTTGATTTCCTTTCTGACTGAGGCCTTGCTGAAAAAGAAGGATTAAACTGTTAATTTAGCCATTGTCTTTGCTTATTTTCATGTTTATGACAAGTGTCTGATTGTCTAATTCTTTATCCGAACATTCATTACATAAAATCAGTGGCTTATCTCATATTTTGAGTTGATTCATTGTGCTCTGATATATATGTTTTATCTGAATATATTGCTCTGTTACTATTTTGCTCTGATATTCCCTTTTGATTGATGACAAAAGGGGGAGTATTAAAACTAACAAAATCTGAAGTGATTACAGGACTCAGGGGGAGTATATAAGCTTTTGAGTACATAAGTAATAATCTGTTACAGAACCTGAACAGAAACTGTTAAAGGATATTTCTATCTCAGGGGGAGCTATCTTATACTCAAAAACTGATTACAGATTTGTATATTTTAACCAAATTTGTCATCATTAAAAAGGGGGAGAATGTTGAGTCTCAAAAATATCATAAGGTTGTTTATGATGTTTTAAGACAACTAGATTCCCAAGTTTTAATGGTTGACAAATTTGACTTAAAGTATTTATCATAGATACACATATGCTTTAATGTTTTATCTATGATTTCAGCAAGAGTCACTATGAGCCTACATAAAAAGACTAATGTTGAAGCTGTCTGAAGAAGCAGAACTCGTCTGAAGAGTTGAAGCTGTCTGAAGTAGCTCAACCCATTTGAAGTAGCTCAACCCGTTTGAAGTATCAGTGCCATCTGAAGTCTCATTAATGACGTGGCACCCTTTGCTGAAGTTTGTGAAGACTTTTATGAACCTCTGCTGGACGTACCTTTTCAAACACGTTTATAGCAAGGAACACAGAGACCTTTCCTAGTGTTTTTGAATTTCATACACCACTGAGGAAATCTCTGCAACGCAGCCTCTGCAGCAACATTTGTAGCAGCTTTATGGTAGGAGCAACCTTGTACCGTGTCAGAAATATCAGAGCTCTCAGAAGCATGTCTCACAACGGATTAAATAGCATTTAATGGTATCTCTAAACGGTGGTATTTCAACGGATTGAAGATTGAGTATAAATACCCCTCCTTTGAAGACCATCCAAAAAGGAAAGAATTTTGTGAAAAAGAACAAAAACTCTGCAAGTTTTTCGCTGCAACAACTCTGATAATATTTATCTTTGTACACATATTGTAATATCCTGAGCATACCTCAGTTTTTCTGTACATTTGTAATTGTTTAAGCTTCAAGACTGATATAGTTTGTAAGCTTAAGCATTTTATCTTCTTTGTATTTGGTTGTAGAGCCTGGAGAGGCTTGACTGTCAAAGAAGAATGTATGAGTTTCAGGAAATTTCAAGCATCGGAATAATTCTAAGTTATACAAAAGAGATAAATTGAAGAAGCTATTCAATTTTCATGAGCACTCAAGAATCGAAGATCAAGGTAATTAAAAGAACTTAGAAAATATTCCTGAAGGGAAGAATACATTCGAGGGAGGTCAAGATTTAAAGAAATAGTTAGTAGTAGTTATTGGAAGTTCATTGTCCAAGACAGATGTCAGAATTATAGTGGAGCATTACAAAAGTTCAAAAAGAGATGAAGAAGTTTCTAATTGTTAGAAGGCGTGTCAGCCATGCATTATGCCAACACATAAAGACTGTTGATGTGTCTTATGTATATTAGTTAGCTGTTAGGAATAGAAGTCTATAAATAGGAAAATTCATTATGTAATCAAGGTTGGATTCATTTATACAAAATACTCTCTAAACACCACACGTCCATCTTGTAAGTGACTAATTGATTCCAAGAGAAGATCAAATATGTGATTCCACCCACATTTTAATTAATGCAATTACATTTCTGCAAATTTTATGATTTTCTTTTGTTTGATCTCTACTTTATGCATTTTATTCTGATTTCTTGTTAATTATTCATTGTTCTTCATTAAATTCTATTATTTCATTTATGCAATTCTTTTCTTTCTCCTTTTCTGTACTTCAATTTCAATTTCTTACTTGGTTAAACGTTAAGTGAAGTCTACTTGAAATCTCAGAATCAATACACTTTAATTTTCAGAAGTTAAAACACTGTAAACCTACTTCTTAAATTGATAGCAAGATACTTGTAGGATCTAGAATTGAGCAAAAACAATCGATTAGAATCAAGAAATAGCAATTATAATGCGAAAAATAGGTGCAGGGCAGCATCTATTTTGCGCATGAAAATGAGAGAAAATGAAAGAAAAAGTGGAAGAGAAAGGAATGGTTGGGAGGCCACTGAAGCAGGAATCCACCCACAACAGGTAAGTCCAATGCCAGACGCCACTAATTCAGGAGAATTAGATAAGTCTCAGTATGGTTTGAGCAACAACCACCAAGCCTTACTCTGAACTCACCAAGAGGAGAAGAATAGGCATAATGCCTTTACTATTTCATAAGTGTTGTGAAATACAAGGGGGGTGGTCTCCTATTTATAGGAAAAGGAGGTGGCTAGGTGGGAAGGGAAATAAAAGATGAGTGGAAAACTATCCTAGGTGGGTCTTGAACCCATGACCTCCTACCCACTTAGTTGAGCTATCTCCTAACCAATAAAGCTCACAAAATTAGCGCCCCAACTAGCCTAATTCTAATTAGGAAAATTACAATTAAGCAAATTACAAGGAAATCCTAATTACAATGAGAATTAACTAAAATTAATTCTAATTATGATGAAGTCTTCTTGTTGACTTGGTCAAGGATGGTCAAAGGTCAAAGGTTGACCATGGAAGGGTTGACCAAAATATGGTTGACCAAGGCTTGGTCCAGCTCCATGCGTCCTGGCTCCTCTTCAGCTCCGCTGCCAGCTCAGAGTTCCACTGGCAGTTGCCATCATTCCCTCCCCCTTAGAAAATATTTGATCTCAAATTTGAAAGAATAGAAAGAATCCATAAGAAGAAAAGGAATGGGGGTAGAAAGAAGGAGATGGATGACTAAAGTAGCAAGTAAGAAGATACTTCCCTTAGCCTTTGGGGAGTACAGTTGGACGTCCACAAGTTGAACATCTTCCTTGAGCCTAGACAACAAAAAGAAGACCCATAAGTATTATTCCAAAGCAAGCAAAGTGAAGGCTCATAACAAAAATACTTGGGGGATCATAAAGATTAGCAAAAGAAAAACATAGGAGATGAACAAGAGGTATTTGAGATAAGGGTTAGAAAACTCCCTCAATGAAGATTGAACCATCTTGTCCATATACTTTGTGGATTTAGATCCTGGATCAAAGACTAATCTTTTGAAGCCCTTCTTTTCAAGTAAAGGGGTTAGTTGGTTAAAATGAAATTTAAACAAGTGATATGCATGTTTCAAACGTACAAAATAATCCACAATATATTGCCAAATGAATGCACAATTAAAACTATGTGGTATGAATGTCCTATTTCTTGGAAGTGAGATCCCATCATGCTCATTGAACATAAGACACGCATTTTGAGTATTATTGTAAAAGTCATAGTGCATATGTTCATGCCATGAAGTATTCATGCAAGTTTGTTCAAGAGCCATATCCATGCTAAAGCACTCACTTAAGTAAGATGACACCTTTTGCATATTATCATATGTGTTCATGAAAGGTGAAATACCAAAAGAACCACAGTGAGTGTAACATCCCGCAAATTAGAAGCTCTAATAATTCATTAGGCGGAAAACAGAAAATTATGTGTTAGTAATTAAGGAAAGGAAAGTTGAGGAATTAGGGGTTAAAACATAGTCATAAAACCAAGTTTTAGGACTTCACTTAAGTGAATTTAGTGAGTTTGGGTTTCTGGTAATCGATTACCAGAGAGCTGAGTTTTCGGTAATCGATTACCAGGGGATGGTAATCGATTACCCGAGAGCTGAGTTTTTGGTAATCGATTACCAGGGGTTGTAATCGATTACCAGATTCCCAGAAAGGTTTTCTAGTGTCTTTTTTCGCTGCTGGTAATCGATTGCAGTGAGTCTGTAATCAATTACCGTCACTTAAGTATATAAGGGTTGGTACTGAAAAATCAGATGCATGTCTCATTTCCTTCTCCATTTTCAACCTAAGTGGCAAGGCGCCTCAGCCTTGATTACTAGACTGGCCCAACGCCAAGGGTTACCTACTTGCCCTAAGTTCGGGAAAGAACACTCTGGAGAATGCTTGACAGGGAAGAATGTATGCTACTTTTGCAAGCAGCTTGGTCACATGAGGAACGAATGTCCAAAGAGAAAAGATTTACCAAAACCTCAAACCACTGGAAGAGTCTTCACTCTAGCGGGAAGGTGGCAGCTTCTGCAGATAATCTGATGCGAGGTATGTGCACCCTAGGAGATCGAACCTTAATTGTGTTGTTTGATTCAGGAGCCACTCATTCTTTCATTTCTCATGATTGTGTTAACCAGTTGAACTTGCATGCTATATCCTTGCCTTATGTTCTTAGTGTTACCACTCCCGCCAAGGAGGCCATTTCCACTTCCCTTATATGTATTTAGTGCCCCATTGTGATGCAAGGGAAGGCCTTTGAGGTTGATCTAGTTTGTTTGCCGTTAAGGGGTATAGATATCATTCTTGGCATGAATTGGCTATCTTCAAATCGAGTCATGCTTGACTGTTTTAATAAGAAGGTTGTTTTACCACCTCTTCCTTCTCCTTTGAGGAAGAAACCATCAATCCTTTTGTCCAGTGTCACCAAAGTGTCTAAATGCCTTAGTGATGGGAGTGAGTGTTTTGTTTTACTACTTTCCTCAACTCTAGAGTCTAAGGTCGATATAAGCAGTATAGCTACGGTTAGGGAGTTTCAAGATGTTTTCCCCAGTGAGGTAACTACCTTACCTCCGGACCGAGAGATAGAGTTTTCCATAGACCTAGTACCAGGTACGGGACCCATTTCCAAAGCACCATACAGGATGTCCCCACTAGAACTCAGTGAACTTAAGGCTCAGTTAGAAGATCTTATGTCTAAATTGTTCATTAGGCCTAGTGTGTCACCCTGGGGGGCTCCAGTACTTTTAGTGAAAAAGAAGAATGAGAGTATGAGACTCTGTGTAGACTATAGGCAGTTGAACAAGGTTACCATTAAAAACAAATATCCTTTACCCAAAATAGATGACCTTTTAGATCAACTTAGGGGAGCCTCAGTTTTCTCTAAGATAGATTTAAGGTCCATTTACCATCAGATCAAAATTAAGGGGGAGGATATACCTAAGACAGCCTTCAGGACTAGGTATGGGCATTATGAGTATTTGGTGATGCCATTTGGAGTAACCAATGCTCCTGCTGTATTCATGGACTACATGAATCAGATTTTTAGACCCTATCTGGATCAGTTTGTTGTTGTGTTTATCGATGATATTCTGATCTACTCCCATAGTTTAGAAGAGCATGAGCGACACCTTAGGATTGTGTTAGAAGTTCTGAGGGACAAGAAGTTATTTGCTAACCCAGAAAAGTGTGAGTTTTGGAGTGATAGAGTTCAATTTCTAGGACATGTAATTACTAGTGAGGGTGTATCTGTTGATCCTAGAAAGGTAGAAGCTGTCCTTGAATGGGAAAGGCCTAATACCATTACGGAGATTAGGAGTTTCCTAGGATTGGCCGGCTAGTACCGGAGATTCATTAAAGGATTCTCCTAGCTAGCTTTGCCTCTCACAAGGTTGACTCGGAAGGGGCAAGCCTTTGTGTGGGATGAGACCTGTGAGCGGAGCTTCGTGGAGCTCAAGGAAAGGTTAACCACCGCTTCGGTACTGGCATTACCGGATTTGTCTAAGGCCTTTGAGGTATATTGTGATGCTTCGGGAAAGGATTTAGGTTGTGTTCTAATGCAGGATAGGAGAGTAGTGGCTTATGTATCTAGACAGTTGAAGCCTCATGAGGAGAATTATCCTACTCATGACTTGGAGTTAGCAACAGTGGTCTTTGCCCTCAAGATTTGGAGGCATTACCTTTTTGGAGTGAGATTTGAGGTCTTTAGTGATCACAAGAGTTTGAAATATCTCTTTGATTAGAAAGAACTCAATATGAGGCAGAGGAGGTGGATGGAATTTCTCAAAGACTATGATTTTGAATTGAAATACCATCCTGGCAAGGCCAATGTGGTGGCTGATGCCCTTAGTAGAAAGTCCCTTCATGTGTCTTCCATGATGATACATGAAATGAGTTTGTTAGAGGAGTTCATGAACCTAAGTTTAGGTGTTACAGTTGGAGAGCATAGTGTCAGACTTCATAGAATTGAGATCACCAGTGAGCTAAGAGCTCTAATCAGATTGGCTCAGAGTTTGGACTCAAGCCTTCAAGAGAGAAGGCAACAGTTAGGGTTTTCTAAATCAGAAGATGGGATAATTCTCTTCCAAGGAAGAGTCTGTGTCCCTAAGGGGGGTAGCCTCAGGCAGCAGGTTTTAGAGGAAGCTCATAGAGGTATGTTTTCTATACATCCTGGCTCTACCAAGATGTATCAGGATTTGAAAAGGATGTTTTGGTGGGATGGTATGAAAAGAGATATAGCAGATTATGTTTCTAAGTGTTTAGTGTGTCAACATGTCAAAATAGAACATCAGAAACCATCAGGAACCCTTTTACCATTAGAAGTCCCTGAGTGGAAGTGGGAGAGTATAGATATGGAC
This sequence comes from Sesbania bispinosa, assembly GCA_026901365.1. Lineage (NCBI taxonomy): Eukaryota > Viridiplantae > Streptophyta > Magnoliopsida > Fabales > Fabaceae > Sesbania > Sesbania bispinosa. The sequence goes on along the minus strand of QLOH01000754.1, from coordinate 337,540 downwards.
TTTGTGGTAGGATTGCCTTGAGTCCAAGCTAGTTTTGATGCCATATGGGTGATTGCGGACTGACTGACCAAGTCAGCCCACTTCCTACCAATTAGGAGTACCTATTCCCTTAGCAAGTTATCAAATTTATATATTAGAGAGATCGTCAGACTCCATGGTATTCCCTCTAACATTGTATCAGATAGGGACCCTAGGTTCACTTCTAGGTTCTGGAATGCACTTCACCAGGCTTTCGGGACCAAACTTCGGTTTAGCACTGCTTACCACCCTCAGACTGACGGTTAGTCTGAAAGAACCATCCAGACTTTAGAAGATATGCTTAGGGCTTGTGTTTTAGAGGAGTCAGGTAGTTGGGATAGATTTCTGCCTCTCATTGAGTTTACCTACAATAACAGTTTTCATAGCAGTATAGGCATGGCACCTTATGATGCACTGTATGGTAGGAAATGCAGGTCTCCTTTGTGTTGGTGTGAGGTAGGTGAGATAACCTTTTTAGGCCCAAAGTTAGTGCAGGAACCTCAGATAAGATCAGGATCATTAGGGAAAAACTTGGAACTGCCCAAAGTCGACAAAAGAGTTATGCTGACAAAAGAAGAAAAGACTTAGTTTGAGGAAGGGGACCATGTATTTTTGAAAGTAACTCCTGTCACAGGCATAGGATGATCCATCAAGACCAAAAAGCTCAATCTTAGATTTGTTGGTCCATTTCAGATCCTGCAAAGGGTTGGCCCTCTAGCTTACAGGATAGCTTTACCACCTCAGTTGTCCAGGATACATGATGTTTTCCATGTGTCTCAGTTAAGAAAATATGTTCATGATCCATCACATGTCATTGGCCCTGAATCAATACAATTAAGAGAAGATCTCACCATTCCTTCTAGACCTACACAAATTATCGACAGAAGCGTCAAAACCTTAAGGAGCAAGGCAATTCCTTTGGTGAAGGTGTATTGGGAAGGTCAATCTCCAGAAGAGGCAACATGGGAGAAAGAAGATGTCATCCGAGAGCAGTTTCCGGAACTTTTTAATTGAGGTAGTCTTAAATTTCTGCTTTCTTAAACAATTTTGAGGTCAAAATTGCTTGAAGGGGGGTAGAATGTAACATCCCACAAATTAGAATATCTAATAATTCATTAGGCAAAAAACAGAGAATTATGTGTTAGTAATTAAGGAAAGGAAAGTTGAGGAATTAGGGGTTAAAACTTAGTCATAAAACCAAGTTTCAGGACTTCGCTTAAGTGAATTTAGTGAGTTTGGGTTTCTGGTAATCGAATATAGTGAGTTTGTAATCGATTACCAGAGAGCTGAGTTTTCGGTAATCGATTACCAGGGGATGGTAATCGATTACCCGAGAGCTGAGGGGATGGTAATCGATTACCCGAGAGCTGAGTTTTTGGTAATCGATTACCAGGGGTTGTAATCGATTACCAGATTCCCAGAAAGGTTTTCTAGTGTCTTTTTTCGCTGTTGGTAATCGATTACAGTGAGTCTGTAATCGATTACCGTCACTTAAGTATATAAGGGCTGGTGCTGAAAAATCAGATGCATGTGTCATTTCCTTCTCCATTTTCAACCTAGAGAGAGAGAGAAACCTATAGAGAGAAAGCTTGGATTTGAGGTTCGAAAAGGGAATCGAAGCTAGGATTCATCAAGTGGACATCTCTACTCATCATTCCTCTCTTGAATTTCAAGAATTGGTGAGTATGACTCACACAAACACATTCCCCTTGATTTTGAATTTCTCTAATGCATGAATCCCACTCTCCAATTCCCTTTCTATGTGATTATTGTGGATAGATTAGTGATGTTTGCATAAGATTGAGTAATTATGCTAGGTGTTGCATTGAAAACCTTAGGGTAGCGAGATTTACGAAACTAGCGAGATTTACGAAACTGTCGAAATACTCAATGTATGAACTCTACTCTCAAATTCTCCTTCTATTTAGCTATTTTGAAGGGATTAGTGATGTTTGCATGAGATTGGGTGATTGTTGCACGATTTTTCATTGAAAATTCAAAATATCGAAGTTTTCAAAACTTGTGAATTTACGAAATTTACGAAACTATCGAAATGCTTTAATTTTCAGTTTTAGTCATTGATTCATGTATGCCGGTTTCGACCGTGAGTTAAATAAATCGGCCTTTGCGTTGTGAGTTAAGAAAATTGTATAATTATGTGAAAATTGACTTCGGTCCAGTAATGGGTGGGATACGTCCCCGGGAAAGACGTTTCCCGTAGTCTGAGCTCAGTTCTAACTCCAGTTTAAGTGATAATATCATGCCTGTTGGGCACGGCAGTGAGTTGCATCATTAGTGCATTTATTTGATTCAGTCATGATTATGAGTATTGTTGCATATTAGTTAGTGATTGATCTTTCCCTTACACTGCATCTGCATAGTTATGCTTCACTGAGACATTAGTCTCACCACGCATTTTGTGGCCACAACCTAGGTGTGCAGGTACCTCCTGGCGGGGATCAGTGAGATTAGAGCAGGAGTCATCTTTGTGTTGATGTTTTATCTTTTGGGTTGTATAGAATGTTTATGTATATATTTTTGGTTTACATTTGAGATGCTGAGTTTGTAGCCTTTGGGCCAGTTATATATATACATCTTACAGATTGTAAATATGTATATGAAGTTTGAGTTATCCACAAATTGTATAAGTTATCGTTGGTTATTTATCGATTTGTGATGTATGATAGTTGAAATGATGTGTTTTGGTTTCGAAAATTTAGGATTTAGTTTCCAACGGACTAAGTCTTGAATTTAGAAACGACTGTAATTTTTTTGAGATTTTTGACACTGAACTGGTCCAAACGGTACCAAAAAACAAAATGGACAGGCTGATTTCTAAAAACTGTAAAATAAAACGGTATGGCAACCTGATTTCAAAAAATTCCAAAAAAATTGCTTAGCACTTCCTTGTTGATTATACAAACACACTACGGTCACAGAAACACGCTTGGTTCAATTTTAAGATGGGAATTAAATTTTGAAGGAAAATCAACAATTGGAATTTATTGATTTTCTTCCAACTTTATGAACCAAAAAGTAGTCAAACGGTGAGCGTTTTGCACAATCAAACAGGGTAAGTTCAAAGTAGAGATAGAAGTCAATTCAGATTTGCAATCAGAATGCCAAACAGACAAACAGAACAAGAGTAGAAAATTGAACAAAACAGTTCCCAAGAAAAGCGCAAAAAATGGCAAAAAAATAAGAGGAAAAATTGTGCAAAATAAATGGCACGAAATTAAAAGGGGGAAACTGAAATTAAAAGGATGGGGAGGACAGAAATGTAAATGGCAGAAAGTAGAAGGCGATGGTAGATAGTAAAAGGATAGGGAGAGCAGAAATGTAAAGGGGATGGCGGAAATTAAAAGGATGGGGAGGACTGAAAATAAATGACTGAAAGTAAAGAGGGGAAGCAGAAAGTAAAAGGATGGGGAAAAGAGAAATGTAAATGGCAGAATGTCAAGGGGATGGCAAAAATTAAAAGGATGGGGAGAAGCTGAAATTAAATGACGAAAAATTAAAAGAGGAAAGTAAAGAGATGAATATGGGGGATGAACAAGTAATGGTGAAGGGGAGAAATGTAGGTGAACGATCTTTTGAAAAATGAAGACAACAATGCCTCCTCTTACCACACTTCACCACAAACAAGCAGTTATAGCAGTTAATTGCAAGAATCACTCAAGAACAAGTATGAGCAATTAGAATAGGCATTTTATCAAACACGTAATGGGTGGGATTAGCGGCCCAAAAACAGCCCCATACTAGCAAGAATTCAAGCAATCAACAAGCAAACAAACAATGCTGACAGCAGCAGAAAGGCACCTCGGGCCCGGGAAACAGTCCAAGTCCAATTACAATTGAAAAAGAGAGATGAAATTACACTAAAATGATGAAAATTCTGCACAAAAGAGGTGTAGTAGGCGCGCCCACACAACCCCCAATTAGCTCCAAATTTGCTCAAATTCAACAAGTTCTGATGACCAATTGATAGCAGGATAGTTGTAGGATATAGAATTGAGCAAAAACAACCGATTCGAATCAAGAAATAGCAATTATAATGTGAAAAATAGGTGCAGGGCAGCTGATCGAGGCCGTACTCAATCAAATTATATGAATTAGAGTGTAGTGAGGGTTAGATAACCCAAAGTAATCTCTTAAGGAATTCAATAACAATTTAGAATATCAGATTTCAGTCCCAAAATTTAGAACCAGAACTTCAGATCGAACTTAATACAAGTGACTTAAGACGGTCTTAAGACAGAACTTCAGACGGTCTTAAGACTTAAGATGGTCTTAAGACAGAACTTCAGACGGACTTAAGAGTTCAGACTGTCTTAAGACTTCAGACGGTCTTAAGACAAGGACTGTCTTAACAGTGCAGAGTTTCAGAACGTAATAGAAAGAGGGGGTTTTTGGTTGTTTGTTTAGAAACAGAGTTTCGCAAGTAAAGAAGAAGGAATAAAACGATGTAAGAAAACAGATTGATTCTCTTGTTCATTCACAATTGGATCCTTCATCGGTTAAAAATACATCGAACTCAATATCCGGAATAAATTCGAATTAACCGAACAAGCGTCAATTAATTCAACAATAATCTCACTCAAGAACTAAGCGAACTTGCTAAACCAGACTAAGCGTACTGGTGACCAGACTAAGCGTATTGGTATGAGATTTCTAATCCTTTACCTCCTGAATTAAGCAAACAGTTGGTTGTTTAGAATGAAGCAAACTAAACCAGAATTCTTAGTGAAGAGCAGAATTGAATCATCAACAAGCGTTCAAATACAACTCAAGATTCAAAACAACAATTCTAAAGGAGAAGATGAAATTGAATTTACTGCAGAAATTGAAATACGAATTTGAGTTAAAATGAACCTCAAAATCCAATGTAAAATCACTCAAGAATCAATCCTCAAGAGTTTAGCAATCCATAAGAGGAAGAACAAAAAATGAAAATGCAGAAAAAGAAGAAGAAGAAAACCTAGAAAAACAGAGAGAAGGGAAAGCAAGCGTCTCCTCAACTTCATTTTGTGTAAAGGCGAAAAATATGAAAAGTCCCCCTCAGAATTCTAACAGCCCATATTTATACTAATCCCCATAAGATTAACCTAATGGATGGGGTAAAATGGGCCCAGACTAACAAGTTTCAGGCCCAAAAATACTAAAACTACTTCAGCAACTACTTAAGAAACTTGCTGTTCCCGCTCAAGTTCTGACAGCATCTGAACGTCAACTTTAAACTGAAAACTGTACCCCGTCTCTCAGTGGAATATAGCCATATAGAATATCAAATTAAAGCCCCAGAAGTTAGCTTTCCAATGCCATTGGAATCACCGCAATCGGACACCTTTAGCTCCAGATATCATCAAAACAAGACAGGTAGGTCAGTAGGCTTAAAAATCCGAATATATACAACATTTCTAATTAAGGCTCAATTAAGTCCAATTTGGTAAATTCCAACTAAAACAGTGGATATAATCACAATTAGAGTCCAAGAAAGCTAAGATTAATTATGCAAACTGTGAATAAAAATGTGTTCATCAAATTCCCCCACACTTAATCTTTTGCACTCCGGGCAAAACACCATATATGACCAAAAACAAAAGATCAAGATGCAGATACAGATGGCATAATTATCAAGAGATCCAAGGAATGCATAGGAGTAGGCAAAATACAACATCCAAGGAATCATGGAGTCAAGAAATACATGAATGGAATTCCCAATAATTTAGCAGACAAGAAGGTGAATCAAATCAAAGGGTTGAATCAAGAATGATAGATTCCTCACAAGACAAACTCTCTAACTCTCAAGTGTTTAGGCTTGTGTATACACTCAAAGCACTCATGCACGCAAACACTACCATAGGCTTGGCAAGACTCTAATATCCACAACAATTGAAGCACAAGCAAGCAAAGATCAAGAGGACTTCAAATAGGATGGAATGGGGCCAAGGTAAAGGTAGGGAAAATGAAGGATAAGAAGCTATAAACCAAAGAGAATAGAGGAGCAATGGGGAATAAACTCATGAATGCAAGTAGCATACATCTCAAGATTACAATTAAACTCCTCTTTTTCACCTTTTGACCCATTTTTTATTTATTTATTTCAAGCACACTTTATTTCTTTGCTTTTTTTTTTATATACTTTTCTTTTGAGCTTTTCTTTTCTTTTCTTTTTTGTTTTTTTTTTAATTTTCCATCAGTCCTTTTCCAATTTTTTTAAAACTAGCCAAGGTCACAATATGATATCCACTTGAGGAGATAAGACAAGAAATTTAAGTACACCCCACACTTATTCAAGAACCTATTCCCAAAACAATTCCAAAGCTCCTTTATCCTCTAAGGCAAGGACAATCATGGTTTTTCACTTTCAAGGCTTGTAATGAGCTTTTAATAACAAGAAATGGAATCCATAGGCTCAAAGGGTTTAACAAGTTGGAAAATTATCAAGGTAGGCTAATATGGCTAGTAGCTCAATTATCAACAAAAATGTCTCAATCATCTCAATTCATGCAAGTGAACAAAGTTGCAAATTAAAGAGTCAAGCCAAGTTCTAGAGCACAAGCAAACATGAGTGAAATCACACAAGAAAAAGAGAGAATGGCATAGAATGGTCCATCCATCAATAAGGCTCAAAATCTCACCAAGGACAACTCCATCACAAAAGATTCAACCCCATAATTATCAAAACCAACTTATTCACCAAATTACAAGGAATTCAATCAATATAAATCAAGAAACCAATTATCCAGGAATGATGAAAATGCAAACTACCAACACAAATCCTAAAAATCCAATGAAAAACATGCCAAATGTATTTTTCTACTGTCAAAAATATGTTTTTGCTGTTAAAATAAATTCTGCTGTCAAGGAAAAACGTACTGTCTGAAATTCTGCTGTAAATAGCAGCAAAAAAACGCACAAACAACATACAGTAACAATAAACAGCACTTTCAGACAATAGACAGTAAAATTCAGACAGCAGTAGCTACAGAATAGCTACGCAACAACTAACAGCTTCAGAAACAGTAAATTCAGCAAGTAGTTTCAGACAATAAACAGTAAATTTTCAGCAAACAGCATACTGTCTGAATTTATTTTTTTTTATAATCCTAAAAATTGCTAACACAAATCAATTAAATCCTAACCACAAACTAATTCCTAAAATCAATTCTAAAGTCCTAAAACTACAATTCTCCTCCCCCACACTTAAATCACACATTGTCCTCAATGTAAAAATAATCAAATTAGAGAACAAGAGACATAGTGCAATGAAAATGTGAGAAAAGAGAAACTCCCCTTCATCCAACTCCTATCTTGGGAATTCTTGAATCCTTTGGCATCACCTGTATTATGCTCATCCAAGTGCTGTCTGAAATAGAATATAAAATGGCATTGTTTAGCAACTTGGTGAGGTCCCTTATCACTTGCAGCAGATAATACTCATTATGTGTATCCTCCACTTCTGCATGCTCAAAGTAGCTAAGCAATGGCTTCTCCAAAAATGGTGGCTGCACAACAAATGGGAGAAACATGGTAGTAGGAGGTGATTCTGTAACCTGCACATCAACAAAGTCAGATTCAAATGTAATTGCTATAATCAAGTCTGTGCATTCTGACTCTCTTGAATTAGTAACTACGGTATCAACTTCAAGACCTGCAGAATCACAATCATTATTCACAAACTTGTCAATTTCAGCACATGCACTACGCATAAAAGAATCAGTACATGAATCACAAGTGTAACCATTACTGAAATCAGACAAGAATGGAGAATCAAGTTATCCTGCAAACTCAGACAAATTTTTATCAACAACGGGTTCAACATGAAAATCATTATGAAATACAGAATGGTCCTCAATAGGATCTAAACACATAGAATCTGAACACATATTATCTGAAATCATAACATTCGGACTCATGGGATTTGAACTCATAGAATCTGAATCCATAACATATGAATCCTGTGATTGCATTTGATGCAGGGTAGTGGCCATTTGCCCAAGCTGAATTTCCATATTTTGAAATGTTGCTTCTATTTTCTGCTGGGAATTCAAGTTGTCAGTTGCCATTTGCCTTATCAATTCTTCCAGAGAAGGTTCACTCGTGGAAGGTGAAACAACTTGCTGCAATGGTGGGGGCTGGTATGGCCAGCTTGGCTCAACAACCTGAAAATGAAATTGATCAGGCATATAAAACTGTTGTTGAGGAGGTCTATAATTATCATAAAAATCAACAGCATAAGATTGAGGAGAGAAATAATCTTCAGACTCATGTAAAGTAGGGCAAGAATCTATGGGATGCTCAGGTGATGTGCAAATCCCACACAACTCCACATGTGTCTGAGGTACTACCAACTGATTGATCATAGAAGCTAAATCATCCATCCTGTTCTCTACTTGTCTATGATCAACAACATATGGTGTCTCCTCCTCATGGACTCCCAAAGGAAAAATCATTGAGTTGCTTCTGGAACTAAATTCTTGATTATGTGAAGCCATGCACTCAATGAGTTCTCTCAAAGTCAATTCAGCCATAATGTTAGAATCAAAATAAGTAAAATTAGAACAAAAAGAATATGAAGAAACAAAAATAGAAGCAAAAACACAAACATAATGTTAGTTGACCAAAAACAAAATATGAAAATTGACTCTAAACTCACACACACAAAACAGACACGAATTACACAATAACAGAATAGAAAAACTCAAAAATAAAAGTTCAGAAAGTTACAAACAGAACTGAAAACTTTAATCTGAAATTGAATTGAATTCCCCGGCAACAGCGCCAAATTTGATCAAGGTTGTACTCAATCAAATAATATGAATTAGAGTGTAGTGAGGGTTAGATAACCCAAAGTCGTCTCTCAAGGAATTCAATAACAATTCAGAATATCAGATTTTAGTCCCAAAATTTAGAACCAGAACTTCAGATCGAACTTAAGACAACTGACTTAAGACGATCTTAAGACAGAACTTCAGACGGTCTTAAGACTTAAGACGGTCTTAAGACATAACTTCAGACGGTCTTAAGACTTCAGACAGACTTAAGAGTTCAGACTGTCTTAAGACTTCAGACGGTCTTAAGACAGGGACTGTCTTAACAGTGCAGAATTTCAGAACGTAACAGAAAGATGGGGTTTTTGGTTGTTTGTTTAGAAACAGAGTTTCACAAGTAAAGAAGAAGGAATAAATCAATGTAAGAAAACAAATTGATTCTCTTGTTCATTCACAATTGGATCCTTCATCGGTTAAAAATACATCGAACTCAATTTCTAGAATAAATTCGAATTAACCGAACAAGCGTCAATTAATTCAACAATAATCTCACTCAAGAACTAAGCGAACTTGCTAAACCAGACTAAGCGTACTGGTGACCAGACTAAGCGTACTGGTATGAGATTTCTAATCCTTTACCTCCTGAATTAAGCAAACAGTTGGTTGTTTAGAATGAAGCAAAGTAAACCAGAATTCTTAGTGAAGAACAAAATTGAATCATCAACAATCGTTCAAATACAACTCAAGATTCAAAACCACAATTCTAAAGGAGAAGATGAAATTGAATTTACTACAGAAATTGAAATACGAATTTGAGTTAAAATGAACCTCAAATCCAATGTAAAATCACTCAAGAATCAATCCTCAAGAGTTTAGCAATCCATAAGAGGAAGAACAGAAAAATGAAAATGCATAAAAAGAAGAAGAAGAAAACCTAGAAAAACAGAGAGAAGGGAAAACAAGCGTCTCCTCAACTTCAATTTATGTAAAGGCGAAAAATATGAAAAGTCCCCCTCAGAATTCTAACAGCCCCTATTTATACTAATCCCTAAACCGTAAGATTAACCTAATGGATGGGGTAAAATGGGCCCAGACTAACAAGTTTCAGGCCCAAAAATACTAAAACTACTTCAGCAACTACTTAAGAAATTGTTGTTCCCGCACAAGTTCTGACAGCATCTGAACGTCAACTTTAAACTGAAAACTGCACCCCGTCTCTCAGTGGAATATAGCCAAATAGCATATCAAATTAAAGCCCCAGAAGTTAGCTTTCCAATGCCATTGGAATCACCTCAATCGGACCCATGTAGCTCCAGATATCATCAAAACAAGACAGGTAGGTCAGTAGGCTTAAAAATCCGAATTTAAACAACATTTCTAATTAAGGCTCAATTAAGTCCAATTTGGTAAATTCCAACTAAAACAGTGGATATAATCACAATTAGAGTCCAAGAAAGCTAAGATTAATTATGCAAAGTGTGAATAAAAATGTGTTCATCAGCAGCAACTATTTTGCGCATGAAAATGAGAGAAAATGAAATAAAAAATGGATGAGAAAGGAATGGTTGGGACGCCACTGATGCAGGAATCCACCCACAACAGATAAGTCCAATGTCGGACGCCACTAATTCAGGAGAATTAGATAAGTCTCAGTATGGTTTGAGCAACAACCACCAAGCCTTACTCTTAACTCACCAAGAGGAGAAAAATGGGCATAATGCCTTTACTATTTCATAAGTGTTGTGAAATACAAGGGGGTGGTCTCCTATTTATAGGAAAAGGAGGTGGCTAGTGTTAGAACCACAGGAAACACTAGAAAGGGGGGGTTGAATAGTGTTTTAAACTTTTTGATAGTTTTTGGAAATCTTTGGTTAAAACATGAATATGGGCACCGTTAAAAAATAAGTCTTAAGATTAGAGATAGTTGAAACATGTGGAAGATAAGAAAAACAATGTTTCTTCTAAAGCTTAAGATTGTTTTAAACAGAGGCTTCTCAAAGTATCTTCTGAAGATTATTACAAAGAGTATTTTCAGCACAGTTTCTGAAATACTTCAGACGACTAGAGGTTGTCTGAAGTCTATTCCTGATTTTTGAACTGATCTTTTTCAGACTCACTTCTGAGAATTTATTTCAGAAGTTCTTCAAGGAACATTCTTTGGAAAGCTTCAAATGATATAAGAGATATCTCACGTTTTTTTCATATGAAAGATTATTTTATTGAAATAGTTGTGTTAAGTTTATTATATAAAATACTTTTCAAATTCCAACTTAAATATGAAAACTGGAAATAAAGAGATTAAAAAAACTTAGGCTTAGAGATTTCAGACAGGCTTTTTAAAGAGGCTGTCTGAAGTTTTCAGACGGCTGGTAAAAACTAATTTTAAAAGGTGTTTTGTGCCCTTTATAAAATATCAGATTAATTATTCTGACCCCTTGATTAGTATAAAAAGAATTGATAAGAGATAAGGGTAAGAAAACTTAGACAAGGAATTTATCCTGGTTCACTCACAAACCCGTGAGCTACATCCAGTCCCAGTGCCAACTAGCACTTGGATTTTCTTTTAATCTTTCAAGATTACAAGTATTATTCACAGCCTCTTCAGGCCAACACAAGTATTACTTTGTTTTCAACTGCCTCTCCAGGCAACTCATTGCAGTATTCTTTTACAGACAAGCCTCTCCAGGCTCAACAAGTATTCTTTGTTTTCAACTGCCTCTCCAGGCAACTAATTGCAGTATTCTTTTGCAGACAAGCCTCTCCAGGCTCAACAAGTATTCTTTTCTATCAAGCCTCTTCAGGCTCTACCACAAGTATTCTTTTCTATCAAGCCTCTTCAGGCTCTACCACAAGTATTCTTTTCTGTCAAGCCTCTTCAGGCTCTACCACAAGTATTCTTTTCTGTCAAGCCTCTTCAGGCTCTACCACAAGTATTCTTTTCTGTCAAGCCTCTTCAGGCTCTACAACGAATATTCTTTCTTCCACCAAGCCTTTCCAGGCTCTCAGACACTTATTCAAGTGTAGAGTATTCTTTCTTCCACCAAGCCTCTCCAGGCTCTCAGACACTTATTCAAGTGTAGAGTATTCTTTCTTCCACCAAGCCTCTCCAGGCTCTCAAACACTTATCCAAGTGTAGAGTATTCTTTCTTCCACCAAGCCTCTCCAGGCTCTCAGACACACAAAGTGTTTACAAATTAAACTAAGTTTAAGTTTCCACGAAACATAAACTTAATCTTTTCCTGTACTAGAGGTTAACTGAGTACTACTCAGGATACAATGGATAAATCTAAGTACAAGGGTAAGACAGTGATACAAGTACATAAGTTTAAGTACAGTCCCTGTCTCTGATATGAGGAATAACATCCTCTGAGAATTGGCTAGGTAGATACTGACTTTAAGCTCCAGCCTTGTTCTCCAGCCATTGGTTTCCATGGGTTACATTCTCACCCGTATCATTGGAAAAACCAAGGCATACTTGCAGCTTCAAACCATTCTTGGTTCATATGAGATTAAGCACAGCCTGGTTGGTTGTTCAACTGAACAACTACAATTTTGACTAGCATAGTTGATTCAAGTAAGCTTGGTCAATAACCAATAAGATTTTTCTGATACATCTTGATCAACTGATTGAACCAAGTGAATGGGTTCAACATCTTCAAATTCTTCCTTGAGGCTATTTATATGTTCTGTTGGAATATAGCCGTTTGAAGATGATTCATAATACCGTTGAGATGTTGATGATGTGGCTCATATAGCCATTATGTAATAGTGTCTCAAACGGTTGCTTCTTCTTTAGCAGATATGTGTTCAGACAGTCCTGTTCTGACACTTCTGTAGGTGAGCTCTTTTAGAGAGATTTTCTTGATATTATTTTGCATGTTCTCTCTCTTGATATCCTTTTACTTTTCTTCAGCTGACTTCTGATTCCCTCTACTTTTCTTAGGAGTGTATATGAGGAGGTATCCGTTGGATTTGCTTATTTTGTATATGCTCATTTTCTGTTTGCTTCCTGACACCATTTCTCCTTTCTTCTTTGAGTGAGGTGTCTTTTTCAATGGCTGTTTCTTGCAGATGATAAAATATGTTTGAATTAAAATATTTCATTCAAACATTTCTCTTTGTTGCTTCTGCTTAGTCTCTTGAGCTTTTCTTTGTGCTTTCTTTCGGATTGGTGATGATGATATTTCCGTTGTGATACCACCATTTAGAGATAGCATTGAATGCTATTCAATCCATCGTGAGACACGCTTCTAGGTGTCTTCACAATTGTGACAAAGTACAACGTTGGTGCTGCTATAAAGCTGGCATCGTTGTTGCTGCAATTTCTGCGTTGCAGAGATTTCCTCAGTGGTGTATGAAATTCAAAATCACCAGGAAAGGTCTCTGTGTTCCTTGCTATAAACGTATTTGAAAAGGTACGTGCAGCAGAGGTTCAGAAAAGTCTTCACAAGCTTCAGCAGAGGGTGCCACGTCATAAGTGAGACTTCAGGCAGCACTGATACTTCAGACGGGTTGAACTACTTCAGACAGCTTCAACTCTTCAGACGAGTTCTGCTTCTTCAGACAGCTTCGTTGCTTCAGAAAGCTTCTTTGCTTCAGAAAGCTTCCTTGCTTCAGACAGCTTCTTTGCTTCAGATAAGTTCAATCTTCAGACTGCTTTATGTTGTCTTCATTCCTTCGAGTCTTTATGTCTTCAGATGGTCTTCACGTCTTCACAAAGTTTGCGCACTTCAGACGAGTTGCATTCTTCAGACAGCTTCTTTATATTAGATCCTGCATTTGTTCTTCTGATCCTAATCTCCTGATTCTGATAAATATTTCATCCTGAAACACAATCAACAAACCAATACCTTTCTCAGTAGAATCTGTTTATATAATCTTATTTGTTAATCATTAAAACTAAAGGATATTAAGTCTTTGAGTCAAGTTTGAATGCTCAAACTGATTAATAGACTTCACAGCTAGGTGGGAAGGGAAATAAAAGATGAGTCGAAAGCTCACTAAATTAGCGCCCCAAACTAGCCTAATTCTAATTAGGAAAATTACAATTAAGCAAATTACAAGGAAATCCTAATTACTATGAGAATTAACTAAAATTAATTCTAATTATGATGAAGTCTTCTTGTTAACTTGGTCAAGGATGGTCAAAGGTTGACCATGGAAGAGTTGACCGAAATATGGTTGACCAAGGCTTGGTCCAGCTCCATGCGCCCAGGCTCCTCTTCAGCTCCGCTGCCAGCTCAGAGTTCCACTGGCAGTTGCCATCATAAAGGGTCCCTTTTGAGGACTAGATTCTAAGTCCCAGATTGATCATAGAATAAAAAAGGTTGAAAGTAATCTTGTCTTTCGAGTTTTACTTTTATCTCTCAAACAAATTGGCACGTCTGGTGGGACAAATTTGCCAAAAGTAGTGTGTGACAAAATAATTTCCAAGAATCTGATCTTGTATGTGTTTGAGAAGTGGTAGAACAATATCTGTTCAAATGGCCAATAATGCAAGACCAATAGGGAATGGAAATGGTAGTAGGAATACAAATACTGGAAGTCCAGTGCTTCATGCAAATGAGTCTATAAATAATAATGACAATAATGTTGTTAATGGAAACAATAGCATGAATAGGGACCAAGTGGTTTCTAGAACTTTACCAAAACACCCAGTTGTGAGTCAAATTGTTTCTAATATTCCTGCTTCAAACAATACTTCAATGACACAGAATGGAGATCAAATTTTTGGTCTACCTTATGGTTTTGTTCTAAGTACTGGAATGGCTCTGTAACATCCTGAATTTTATTAAGTAAAATAAAATTAAATTAAATTAATAAAGTAGATGAAATAAATAAATAAATAATAGAATTAATATTATGAGTAGTTTTATCAATAAGGTTATTTAATAAATAATAAGAATAATAAATAGAATAAGTGGGTTGAGAGTGGGCCTAGCCCAATTAAGTATTTATTTAAGGAGGGGTTCTCAGTTCACCCTAATCCTTATTCGTATAATCATCAAAGAGTGAAACACTAAGGAGAGGAGAAACGACGTCTCAAGAAGGGGTTGCTGCAGAATAATCATTGAGAATCAAGTACTGTTGCGGTTCGATCTTCACTTCAAGGTACGGTAGGGGAGAGGGTGCTGCTTATATATGCATGTGGGGGATGCTTGGGTAGTAACCTAAGACTTTAATTCATATTAATAATTGATATGTTGAGTATGGATGATGAAAACTGTAAATTGATGATTGTTGTATGATTCTTGATTAATCTTGAGGAGATTGAATGAGAATAATATGAATAGTAAAAAGGGGATTAATAAGGGTTTGATGATTTGGGGTTTTGATGGGAAAACCTTGAAAAACTGTTAAAGATTGATACTCTTGTTGAGTTTGATGAATATAAATGCATATAGATGATATTCTGATGAAAAGGAATGATTAGAGATTGGATAGAGAGGTTTGGAATTGGTGGAGATCGCAAGAACTGCGATCTGCGTCGTGGGTAATCGATTACCAGGAGTGGTAATCGATTACCAGAGGGTTCTGGGCAACCAGAAGGGCTGTTTGCTCGTAGGTGTTGTAATCGATTACCAGAGAGTTGGTGTGTTGGTAATCGATTACAGAAGTTTGGTAATCGATTACCAGCGTGTTTGCTTGCAGGTAATCGATTACAAGGTGGTTGTAATCGATTACCAGAGACCTTGTATGCAGGTAATCGATTACTGGAGGTTGGTAATCGATTACTAGAGTGGATTTTGAGATCCTAAGTGCTTGATGATGATTGATGATGATTGATGTTTGTTTGTAATGCTTTATTATGATTATGGTGTTGGTGATTAATGATGTTGATGTTGATGATGATTTGGTGTGCATAATGATCGGTGAATATGCAATGTGATTGATGATGATTGGGTGTGCATAATGATTGGTGAATATGCCATGTGATTGATGATGTTTTGGTGTGCATAATATGCAATGTGATTAATGATGATTGGTGAATATGTATGATGAAATATGATGATGGTGATTAGTGTTAATTATGATGATAATGATATTTGGTGATAATTATGATGATTTTTTATGACGATGATTGGTGAATCTGTATGATGAAACATGATGATGATGAATGGTGCTAATTATATTGATTGATGATGATGATGTTGGTGTTGTACCTGAGTCTAACTCGGGGAGGTGAATAGTGTACCTGAGTATATCCTAGGGAGGTGATAATGGTGATGATGATTTAATTAACCTTATGCTATAAATGATGATTGAGTATATATGATGTTGTACTTAAGATACACAAGCCCAGTGAAGGGGTGGGGTGTAACTCAGGGAGGTGATTGTACTTGGGATACACAAGCCCAGTGAGGGGTGAAGTGTAGCTCAGGGAGGTGAATGTTGTACCTGAGTCTAACTCGGGGTGGTGATTATGGTACCTGAGTGTAACTCAGGGAGGTGAGTATTGATTATGTTATTGATTATGGTACCTGAGTATAACTCAGGGAGGTGAGTAATGATTAGGATAATGTTGATAATTGTACTTGAGTGTAACTCAGGGAGGTGAACACTGATTATGACGAAATTGAATATGGTACCTGAGGTGTACAAGCCTAGAGTGGGTGAAGTACATCTCAGGGAGGTGAATGATGGTTATGATGATACGATGATAATGATGAATATGATGGTAATGCTGATTGTGATGATAGTGATGATAAGATGAGTATGATGATATGATGATAATGGTGATATTGATGATTATGATGGTTATGGAGATATTAATGATGTTGTTGGTGTATATGATGATGGATGAATAAGTCCTATATATGCTGATATAAAAATGAGTTATATGATGATGTTATGATTTTGTGATGAGGAAATGAGTAATAGGCGCTGAGAATAGAGTAGGCGAATTATTTGGTGAATGAGGATAGGAGAATTATATGATGATATTGATGTTTGTTATATGATGAATTATAGGTGATATTATCTGATGAATTATGTGATATTTGAGTATGTGGTATGATTAATGCTGATGTTGTCTATATGAGGGTGAGGATAGGGTAGTCTCCTATGTGTATGTATGAGTAGTATTCTTTTCCTCGCCGTTATACTGTGGATATTTTTACAGGTGACGATGATGACACGACTGGTGTCGAGTTTTGATTAACGGGAGTGTGCTCTGGTATATGTGACATTAGGGCATATTTTTGGGGGTTCTTTTCTTTATGTTTCTAGTTAGGAAGGATTTTATAAACACTTTTAAATGCCTTACATGGCGAGTAGGATGTTTTAATTATTGATAATTTGGAGATTTCGCTGCTTGTGTATTTTGAAAACCTTTGAGTTCTACTTTTATTTTAATTAAGTTGTTTTACAATGAATGAGGTTTTAAATGAAGAGATATGTGAACCTTTTTACCCGTTGAGGGATACTGTTTTTGAAAAATATTTCGACTTATTAATTGTATAAGAGCTGGGGTAGAAGGGTGTCACAGGCTCCACCAATAATGTCAACAATTGGCCCAACAGCAATACCTTTCGCGGATCGTGGACCAATTTTTAATCCTTTCGTAGGAAGTTCATCTTCATCTATTACTAATTCTACTTTGCAGTCATTAAGGCAGCAAATGGATGAAAGTAATCATGACATGATGAATATGTTGACACAACAAATGGCAACTGTGTTTCATCCGTTAGTACAAACAACAAATACTAACTATAATGATTTGGCTAGACAAATGGCTAGGATCGCATATGTGTTTGGTGCTCCTGCAAATCCAAATCCAACAAGTGGCCAACATTAATGAAAATCCTCCAGTAAATTGAGAGGATCCTAATAATCGAATCCCAGATCTAGTTGTGCAAGTCGAGAATAGGGATGATAACGGTCCCAGAGTCATTCTGAATAGGAACCTGAATGTCGATGAAATCTTAGAAAGGATAAGATTAAACAATGTTGGGGGGGGCAACAAATTGTTGCTGGAATTGTCGAACAAATCTTGAATAGACATAGATTTAATGTGGAATTCACAAATCACCCATATGTGGTGTCCCCTTTTCAAAAATGATTCTACAAACCAAATTACCTAGGGGATGGAAAGTCCCTAAATTTACTAAGTTTGTTGGAGAAGTAGGGGAATCTACAGTCGAATATATTGCTCGATACCAAATTGAAGCAAGGGACTTGTCTAATAATGAGAACTTAAAAATGAAATATTTCCCAAGTTCATTAACAAAAAATGTTTTTACTTGGTTTACGACTTTACCTCCTAATTCGATTCATACTTGGAATCAACTGGAGAGAAGTTTTAATGAGCAATTCTTTCGGGGAGAAACTAAGGTTACTCTCATGGATTTGGTTAATATTAAAAGAACACAAGGTGAATCAATAGATGATTACTTAAATAGGTTCAGACAAATGAAGGCCAGATGTTTTACTCAGATTCCTGAGTACGCATTAGTTCAAATGGCCGTAGGAGGTCTGGATTATTCGATTCGTAAAAAGTTGGTCAATCAACAACTTAGAGATATGGCTCAGTTGGCTGATAAAGTAAGGCAGATAGAACATCTTAAGAAAGGAAATGAAAGATTTAGGAGACCAGAAAAGATGATAAGAAAGGATAAGATAGCATACTTAGAGGTTTCTGATGATAGCGACATTGATGTCGACTTAGAAGATAATGATGTTCATGTTGCTGAACTTAAGCCAGGGCCTCCTTATGTTTGTTCATTCCTAAAACCATATAACATTGCCAATGTTGGTAATAATTCGAAAGATAATTTGAAAGATAAGTTTGTTAAGAAAACTTATGGTTTTGATATTTTGAAGGCTGATCAAATTTTTGATATATTGGTTAAGGATAAACAAATTATTCTAAGTGATGACCATAAGATTCCTTCTCAAGAATAGAGAAGAGGTTGAAAATATTGTAAATATCATCATACATATGGTCATTGGACTAACAGTTGTGTTCATTTCAGGGACATTATTCAGGAAGCCATTAAACAAGGCCATTTGAAATTCGAAGAAAAGTCTTCCATGGCAATGAAGATAGATTCCGATCCTCTTCAAGTTAATGCTAACTATGTTGAACCAGTCAGCATTAACGTGGTAGAAGTCCAAGATTCGAATTCAGTAAAAGAGGTAACAGAGATGGTCATTGAGGAAGTTCAGGAGATTCGAGATGTTTGTCTAAAAGGGGGAGAGTCCCTTATTGAGTTTTTGAATAGAAAGAAATTGGAAGATACTTCAATTGAACTTTGTCCGAGGTGTCAAGCTGTATTTGAAAAATCTGCCGCCAATGTTTTTCAGGATTCCAAAATGAAGAAGCATTATCAGGAAGTGGCCTCGAAAGGTTTTTATGAAAAAGGAAAACAAGTTATGGATAATTCTACTGGTGGGAGTAGATGGACTCAGAAATCGAATCTTACTTCAGAAGAGAAAAAATTACAAGGCACAAACCTGGTTAATAAAGGAAAGTAAGTTATGTATCCTAATCATTCTATGGCTGGGAAACCTCGAACTTTTCTACCACCTTCCACAATTCTGCCAAACAAATGGGTTCGAATGGGTAACCCTAAAGCACAACAAAATTATCAAGGGTTTCAACTAAAGCCTTATTTTGTGAATAGGCCACCTATGACCAAGACCCAATGGAAGAGAGTGCAAAGGATTAGGAAGGCAACCTTCGAGGAAGAAGAAAAGTTGAGCAAAATGGCTCAAAATGAAAATTTACAACCTAAATAAGTTCAAGCTAAGAATGCACAGGTAATTTAGGTTCAAGGAACTTGAAATCATCCTTCCTACGCTCAAGTAGTAAAAAAGAAACCTTTCCAAGTAAAAGGAGGGTTCATTGAAGAAGAGGATGATCTCATGACTAAGAATTTCAAAACTGGTTTCACGGATAGTCTAGAAAATATCTGCATAGTAGTATTAATGTTGCCTGCAGAATACGCAGAAGAACTTGAAAAGGGTTTAAAGAATGATGACTATGAAGATGATGATATTGGTGATAAACCAATATGTTATTCATATGTTGGAAGCAAATCTGCCAAAATGATTCAACTGTGTTTGAAAGGCCCACAGAGGATATGTAGTTACACATGAAGCCTTTGTTCATAAGGGCATTGATCAATGATGTTAGTGTGGGTAAGGTACTTGTGGATTCTGGCGCTACTGTTAATTTGATGCCCAAGTTTATGATGATGAGGTTGATGAAGTCGAAGGCAGACTTAATGCCTTATCATATGGTTATTACGGATTTCAGTGGCAAAACGTCAAAGTCTGAAGGGGTATTGTCTTTGGAATTGACTATAGGAACGATAATGAGATCAACCATGTTTGTAGTGGTTGATTCGAAAGCTAATTACAACCTTTTGCTAGGCAGGGAATGGATTCATGGTGTTGGTGCAGTGCCATCTTCGATGCACCAGAAACTTTACTTGTGGAGTAAGGAAGGTGTGTTCATTTATGTAGATGGGGATAAAATTATTTCAATGTTAAGGAAGATGTTGTAGATATTCAGAGTATGGAAAAGAAAGTGATGAATATAAGGCCTTATGAGGTAATTGATAAATACATGTTGATGCCAACAAAGGTTTTGGGCTCGAATTTCTGCCTACATGGTCGAAAAAAGAATAGAAACGGCATGCGAGGCCGAAGTTAAACAAAATAATTATAATAATGAAAAGACGGTCGTAGGGGCTGAGTGGAAAGAAGGAAGATTGGTTATAGAAGAAATAAAAGAAACAGAGTCTTCTCCGGACCATGAAAGAATATCTTCTGGAAGTATTGAGACTCCCGAAGACAAATGCTTTAATGAAATTATCAGAAAGGTTGAAACCTATGCTCGGGAAAAAGAAGGGGTTGAATTTGACAGATTGGATTGCATATATGATGATTCCCCTTTAGGTTTCGAAGGAGCATTATCTCAAGGTATAAAGAAAATAGAGGCTCAAGACCCTTTATAGGAAGTTAATTTGGGAACGAATGGTGAAAAAAGACCAACCTTCATAAGTAAATACCTTGAAGGAAGTTTTATAGAGAAAATGATTGATTTGTTGAAAGAATATAAAGATCGGCTTGCTTGGGACTATCATGAAATGCCTGACCTAAGTCGAGAAATGGTCGAACATAGATTGCCAATCTATCCTAATAAACGACCAGTGAAACAAGCTCCTAGAAGATTTGCTCCAGAAATCATATTGAAGATTAAAGAAGAAATTGAAAGACGTCTAAGAGCTAAGGCAATCTTAGAGGCATCTCCACCTTCTACCAAGAAGCAATTGCAGTCTTTTCTTGGGAAAATGAACTTTCTTCGAAGATTTATCTCGAATTTATCAGGAAAGACAAAAGTGTTTTCTCCTATGCTTAAACTAAAGAAAGAAGACAATTTCAAGTGGGAGGACGAGCATCAAAAAGTATTTGAGGAAATCAAGAGATACTTGACAACACCTCCAATCATGGCTCCTCCTTTGCAAGGGAAGCCACTTAAATTGTATATATCTACTTTAGAAGCCATGATAGGAAGTATGTTGGCTCAAGAGGATGGAAATGGTGTGGAAAGAGCTGTTTATTATTTGAGTAGAATCCTCAATGACGCGGAAACTAGACATTGTGCTATCAAGAAATTATGTTTATGCTTGTACTTTTCATGTACTAAGTTGAAATATTACATCAAACCTTGTGATGTATTTGTAATTTTTCATTTCGATATAATAAAGCACATGTTATTAAAACCTATTCTTCATAGTAGAGTTGGAAAATGGGCTTTAGCTTTAATTGAGTTTTCTTTAAAGTATGTTCCTTTAAAAGCTATGAAAGGACAGGTTGTAGCTGATTTTCTAGTGGATCATCCTCCAATTCCACTCGAAGATATAACATATATGGGTTTGGATCCTTGGAAGTTATATTTTGATGGCTCTAAACATAAGAATGGAACAAGGATTGGAGCATTAATAATCTCACCAAGAGGATTTCCAACTCGAATCATGTTTGAGATTAAGTATCAATGTTCTAATAATGCAACAGAATATGAAGCTCTGATTGCTGGTCTCGAAGGTTTGGTTTTTGTAGGTTCGAGAAATGTATTGATTATAGGAGATTCAAAGTTGGTTATAAAGCAAATGACTAGAGAATATAAACGTTTAGATCTAAAATTGGCTAAATATTTAATTCGAGCTACTGAACTCTTTGAGATGTTTGATGAAGTTAAAATTGAACATATATCACAAGTTCAAAATTATGAAGCTAATGAATTGGCTCAGATAGCTTCGGGATACAGAATTTTTATTGGAACTCTAAGAAAAGTAATTGACGTTCAGGAAAGATTTCCAATGAAAGAGTTCGATGTCTATAATATAAATATTCTCGATCTGAATGATTGGAGAAAAGAAATTGTAGATCTTCTTCAAAACCCAACACTCCCAACAGATAAAAGGTTAAAATTTAAATTTCTTAATTATGTCATCCTAGGAGAAGAGCTTTATAAAAAGACTGTTGATGGAAATTTACTTCGATGCCTTGGAGAAATTGAAGCTTACTTAGCTTTAGTAGAAGTCCATGAAGGAATTTGTGGAGTTCATCAAGCAGGAAAGAAAATGGAATGGGTTCTGAAGAGAAGATTGTTTTATTGGCCTTCGATGGCCAAAGATTGTCATAATTTTTCTAAGTCTTGTGAAGAATGTCAAAAGCATGGGTACATACAACAAGTCCTAGCAAGTGAGTTACATTCAATTGTAAAGCCATGGAATTTTAGAGGATGGGCTTTAGATTTGATTGGGATGATACATCTAGCTTCTTCCCAAAATCATAAGTTTATTTTAGTAGGACTAGACTATTTTACAAAATGGGTTAAAGGTATTCCTCTAAAATAAGTTTCTGAGGATGATATCATTAGATTTATTGAGAAAAATATTATATTCCGATTTGGAGTTCCTGAAACTATTACAACAGATTAAGGAACTGTGTTTACTGGTCGCAAAGTAACTAGGTTTGCTGAATAGAAAGGGATACAATTACTTTCCTCTACACCTTACTATGCACAAACCAATGGTCAAGTTGAGGCCGTTAATAAAATTATTATTGCTTCGATTAAGAGGCATATTGGATAATGACTAAGAAATTGGCATGAGACACTTAATCAAGTTTTGTTGGCTTATAGGAATTCTCCTAGAGAAGCTACTCGAACTACCTCTTATAAACTGGTATATGGACATGACGCAATATTACCAGTAGAAATTAACTTACAATCAGTGAGGGTTCGAAGGCAGTTCAATTTGCCTCATTGAGATTATTATAATTTAATGTTTGATGAGTTAAATGAACTTGATGATGAAAGGCTAATTGCTCTTGAAAATTTTATTAGACAAAAAGAGCAAATTTCCCGTTATTATAATCGAAAGGTTAAGAAAAAGGTTTTCAAATTGGTGATTATGTTTGGAAATTAATCTTGCCTATGGATTAAAAATATAAGAAATTTGGAAAATGGTCACCCAATTGGGAGGGACCTTTCGAGATTGAAAAGGTTTATTCCAATAATGCCTATTATATTCGAGAATTAGTTGGTGATTTATGCATAATGTCAATAAACGGGAAATACTTAAAAGAATATAAGCCTACGTTGCAAGAAGTGAAAATAATGCATAAAAAATAAACTTGTCCTCAAAAGACTGAAATTCAAGCCCATGCTCGAAACAAAATATCGAAATTACAATGGAATAAAAGAAGAATTCGAAGATGTGTAAACTAGAAAGGATGATCATGCTGCAACTTGGCAAAGTCATGCATCAGGTCTTCATATTGAATCTTCAAGTCATACTCAGTTTTCTCGAGTGTGCTAATGTCTTTCGATACATTAATAGCTTCCTTTGAGATCCATTTAACTGAGTTGAGAATCTATGTTCTCGAAGAACTCTGCCTGGAAATAGTTGATTGAAGTTCAGACTTAGTAGATTTGACTTGTGCAAGATCCTCCTGCAATTTTATTCAAGGCATCTTCGAGTTTCTTCTCCTCCTTCTCGAAATCTTAAACTTTGGTCAAGTTTAGTTGAATGGACTTATCATACTTGGCCACCTTCTCCTTACAATTCTTTAGTTTATCTAACAACTCAGCCTTTTCCATTTTCTGGTCACCCAAATTCGAAGTGGTTTTCTCAATGTTATTTAGAGTGTTGAGAGCATTCTGATAAATCTCAGAGAAGCGTTGTATCCCCCGGAGTTGGACTTTAGAAAAGTCTTTTTTCCTCTTTTCAAAGAGAGTAAAGTAACTCTCCATTTCTTTTCTATAGTGGGGGTCTCTGTTGAAATTCTGGCAAGCGTACCAAAAATCCAGCAGTATAATAGTAAGTAGAAAGGTTTGTCATATCCGCAGGGAACGGTTCAATTTTAAATACTAGTGGTCACAACTACCAAGTGAGAGACTATATTTTATATGAGTGTAATTTGCAATAGTAAATAAAGAAAAACAATAAATTGAGATGGTTGAGCAGGTTACTTGAACTAGGATTGAACTTCGTCTATCGCACCCCTTTCGTATGTGAAATCCAATAATATTTATGAATATGCAATTATAACATCTTAGCACAAATTAAAGTTATTTCACAAAGGTTCCCACAAATATGAAATACTCAAAAATAATCTACCCTGGTTCCTACCGTGATAAATTACCCTGGATTAAAGATCTATTTGTTTACGCTATCAATTCGCCCTGGTTCCCACAGTGACTACTATGAGCGTTTTTACCCAATCAGAATTCAAGTTTCCTATTCTTAAGTTCCCCCAAACTCGCTATTGATTTTATGGAACCACCTTCCGAATGCGCCCAAAAAAACCAACCTATAACTCCGGCACACAGGCGGAAGCTAAGCATTAAGCACAGAATAAAAACACCGATATTATAAAAACTGGGATTCATAAATATCAAAGAGAATTCACATACAATTGGGGATTGAATCGACTACATTCAATCCTATGGGAGAGTTTAGCTACTCGTGGTAGCCATTACAAACCAATAGAGAAACTGTCACACTTTTCTCTTGCTCCAACTCTGCTCCGCCTCTCCTGGGGTCTATGCAAAAGGTCTTTTAAATAGAAGTTGGAAAGCTATCTGAAATCTGGAAGGAATCTGATTTGGAATCATTTGAAAAACTGATCCCGTATCCCTGCGCTTCAACCTGCGCTCAGCGCAGATGAAGCGCAGGAAATAGAGAGCAATTTTAATTCCTGCGCTCCATTTGCGCTCAGCGCAGGTGTAGCGCAGATCACCGTTTCTCCTTCCCTAATTTCCTCCTTTTTCATCTTGATCTCTTCCTGATCTTATCTTTATTTGCTTTGCTTTCCTTATTTCCCTCTTTTTAGCTTGATCTTGTACTGATTTGATATTTAAATTCAAATTGAGAATTTATCTTCAGAATCCTTATTTAAATGACTGTGGATTTTATCTTGATCTGCTACCATTTAGAATCTCATCTACATATTTTCTCTTCAAATAGATGCTATCTTGTTTCTCAATTTAAAACTTGCCCTTTTATCTGCAAAATCAACGAATTTTCTATTAAAATACCATCAAATTCAAATTTGAATTAAATAATCACATTTTATGCAATTATTACTAAAAAGAGGTAATTTGGGGAATAAATTTACTATTTTACCCTTGATAAGTGCACTAATTATACAAGAAATTATCATATATTTTGCACTTATCAGTCTCGAGGGATATTTTTCATCGTAGGCTTCTCGAAAATTAACTTCTTGAAATTTTGGAGTACCACTTCAGCTGAAGCACCTTCATTTGTGGTCTTCTGTACAGTAGCTTCAGATTGGGCAAAAGATAGAGAAACTTCACCAGATAAAACATCTAAGATAAGAAAAGGATTATCATCCAAGTTTTTGAGGCAGTCATCCAGATCAGTTGGCATATATACAGGTGTGGATCTGGAAGACTCTTTCAAGAAACCTAGAGCCTTTTCTGGAGTTCTTTCTTCTTGTCGAACAATTGGAGGTTCTTTAAATGGTGAAATTTCCTCATTTTGTTCTTCTTGACCTGGCTGAGTTGGAGTTATTATAGATTTTTCTTTAATAGGAGAAGAAGATTTCGAGTGAGCAGATGGGGATTGGACTTCTTTTTCTTGAATTTTCTCTTCAATATCTTCCATGAATTTATCTTTAGGTAAAGACTTCCTAGAAGAGGTAGCTTGGAGTGGGCTCTCAACCGTTTTATCTTCCTTTGCATTACTTTCAGTATGAGAGCTTGAAGAGATGTCAATCTGTGAAAAGAAAGAGTTAGCATAAAAGAACTAAGTAAGAAATATGATGATTGTAAAATATAAGTCTTGGTGTTTACTTGGTTCAAATCCCCAGTTCGAATACGTTTTCTGTTGGCCATAATTTTGAACCTTTGTCCAACTCTCTAAAAATATAAAGAAAATATTAATATTGAAGCATTAGGAAATTCAAAGTTAAAAAATAAGAGACTTTCGAAAGAGATAAGTAAAGTACTTACAACACCGATGGTTTGAGGTGTTGGAACCACTATAACAGGTTGTGGAGTTAAAGCACTTCTTTCTGTTGATTTCTCCTTTAGAGTCTCTTCTTCTCTCGAAGGCTCTTTTTCTTTTTCAGGGATGGTTTCCTATTGTGAAAGTAAAAATTGATAGATATCAACAGGAACCCTGAATTCACAAAAGACTAAATTCAAGGGAGAATTTGAGCCTACCTTCGAGAGAGACTTCTTGTAACATCCCAAAGTCTGAACCTAAGTAGAATCTAGAAGAGGATTAGGAGGTGGGAATGAATCTCTAGAAAGGATAGGAGGTTTAGTCAACAGTCCATGAATGTTAAGGGAAAATTAGAAGAAGAAACCAATATCAAGCCCCAAGTGATCATAGGTTTACCTTAGAGGCATATCATACTAAGTTTAGTCATCAGGTATGTTAAGATGGTTAAGAAATAGGCTTTAGGGGCAAAGAAATTGTATTTGGTAATTAGAGAGGATAAGGAATTAATTTCAGGGTTTCTAGGGAAGGTTTGGGGGGTTAGAAAAGCTTGGAATAAGTAAAAGCATCAAAAACCATAAAATTGGATTCTGGTTGTCGCACGCTCAAGCGTACCAGGGGCACGCTCAAGCGTGCGCGAGGCAGAACCATAAGGGGGTTTCTGGTTGTCGCACGCTCAAGCGTATTGGGAGCACTCTCAAGCGTGCGCATGACAGAATCATCAGGGGGCTTCTGGTGGTTGCACGCTCAAGCGCACCAGGGGTGGCACGCTCAAGCGTGCGTGAGGCAGAACCATAAGGGGGTTTCTGGTTGTCGCACGCTCAAGCGTGCGCGAGGCAGAACCATAAGGGGGTTTCTGGTTGTCGCACGCTCAAGCGTATTGGGAGCACTCTCAAGCGTGCGCATGACAGAATCATCAGGGGGCTTCTGGTGGTTGCACGCTCAAGCGCACCAGGGGTGGCACGCTCAAGCGTGCGTGAGGCAGAACCATAAGGGGGTTTCTGGTTGTCGCACGCTCAAGCGTACTGGGAGCACTCTCAAGCATGCGTGTGACAGAATCATTAGGGGGCTTCTGGTGGTTGCACGCTCAAGCGCACCAGGGGTGGCACGCTCAAGCGTGCGCGCGACAGAACTTATTTATAAAAACAACGTCCCTCTTCCTTCCTTTCATTTTCATCTTCCTTCTCTTAGGGTTAGAGAGAGAGAGAGCAGAGATTAGAGAGAGAAAGTGAGAGGGAGCTAAGGAGACCTTGGCTAGAGGTTCACCATCACTATCTTCAACCTTTGGAGCTAGGGATTCTTGCTTGTTCCTCCATTTTCTTCCCCAAATCCTCCCTATTCAAGTGAGTGTGGTTCTAACCTTCTTGGATTCTTGTTTGCTATCTCATTGTATGCTCCCCATTCTTCTCCCCCTTGCTATTATTGTTGATTAGAGTTGTTTTTATGCAAATCTAGGGTGGATTAGTGGATTGATTGCATTTATGGTTTTGTTGCTCAAACCCTAGGTTAGAGAATTTTGGGAATTTGAGGATATCCACCCCCAACCTTCACCAACTTCATTCCACTTTTCTTTGAGCTTCCTTTGAGGTGAGTATAACTCACACACCCATTTTTATTCTTGCTTGAGTCTCTTGAATGAACCCTAATTCCTCTTTTCCCTTCCTCTAGTCATGTATGTCAATGAATAATTGTTGGTGTTCTATGATTGGTTCTTGAATGAATGTTCTGATTAGAGACATAAGTTAGGGTTTGTATGTTAGGGTTTTACCCATCCCCTTTCAATATTCTCTTATAGTTTATGATTTATGCTTGAGGAACATGCTATTGTTGATTGTGGGGGTTGGGCTGTGAGATTCACATGATGGGGTTTCATTATGGCTATGAGAATGTTTAGATTTATCATGAGACATGTGCTATTTGTGATGTTTAAGCATTTGCTTAAAGGCCTTTGGCCCAGTTAATTGGAAAATGAATTTGAGCTTCGACTCCTAGTTAAAAATGGCTTCGACCCTAGGTTTTGGCTTCGGCCCTAGTTCACCTTAATTAATCAAGATTGGACTTCGGTCCCCAGTTAAAACACGGGTTTTGACCCCCAGTTAATTGGCGGTGTTATGTCCAAGGAAGACGTTCCTTGTAGTCTGAGCTCAGGTCTAGCCCCAGATAGTGAAAAGACCCCGTCTGCCGGATAATGCAGGTCATGCATAGCATATCTATGTTCCAGATTTGCATTAAACATCATGCATAGTTGAGTGAAGTTGTAATGTGGTAATTGAAATAGTTATGCATGATATGTTGAGTTATGTGTTGCATCTCATATGCTTGCCTCCCTACACTATATGATTGCATGGTTATGCTTGCTGGGACATTAGTCTCACCCCACGTTGCTGGGATACATTTTAGTTGTGCAGGACGTTCCAGCTACATGTCCAGATGGAAATGGAGCTCTTGGAGTGGATCCATCCACTCCCAGTGGTCAGAGAGAGATTCTTAGTGAAGGATCAACTGTTATTGATAGTTTAATGATGTATTAATGTAGACACTTTAGTTTGGCCATGGAGGCTTTAATGTAGATTGAGATTATCTTGTGCTATTATAAACTGTACTGGTATTTTTCTGGATTTCAGGTTAAGTTAGAAAATTGGGAAACATCTAGTTTTTAGGGGAAACTCTGACGGATTCCCGATAGGAATCTTATGCACCATAACACTTCCAGTGTAGGTTTGCCCCTTAGGCTCTAGTTAAGAATTAACTTTGAAACTATGATGTATGAATTTTGTGGAAGCCTATGCAAACGTTGGATTGCTTAAGCATTTATGTGATATGTATGTCGATACACGAAATGAGCGAAATAATTTCAGAAATTCATAATAGTGTTTCCAACGGACATTATTCTTGAATTGAGAAATTAGTACGTTACATTTTGGTATCAGAGCAGTTCAATCCAATTGGACTGTTATTAGGTAGTTGCCCGTGACTCGCTATGATTCCACCGTACCTCGTAACCAGTATAGGGATTGATCACCCCTCTACTGGGTGTGCTGTACACGGGATTATGGTTAGTAACGTAAGTAGGATGCCTTGGCTAGGGAGTTGGGACACTTCTCTAATGAGGTTAGAGCCACCCATTTGTCAAATAGAGACAGAGTAACATAGATTTAATTCCAAGAATAGGACCTCCACCCTAGAGACCTTATAGAGCGTCACCCTTAGGCCTAGTACATATAAGACACACATAGGGACAACTGACCTAGATAGATTCCTCATTAAATAAAGAATAGGTTGTTGCTTGACCTAGTGTCCCGGCAACGAAGGGTGTTTGAGTTGAATGAATGTTTGAATTGTCTTATCAAATGTGATGACTGCTTGCTTGGACTATTGTATGCTTTGTGCACTTGGCTGTAATTTGATTGATTGACCATGATGTTGTTGTCTGCTTAAATGATTGCATGACAGGTATGTCTCGTTGTGTTACCTAGAAAGTTTCGTAGGGAGAGGGTGGGGGGTTAAAGGTGAACTTCTAGGGCATGGGTGGAAAAATTTTTGGGGTTTAGAATCTCATGGGTTTAGGATTTCATGTCTGGAAGAACTATAGAGGGCAGGTAGAACTCATGGGAGGTTAAAGAAACTTAACACCTATGGTGAGGGGGTAACCTCAATAATTGGGTTAGGTTGCTCACCAGGGGGTAGATGTAATCTCAAGGATAACTCAAGATATTTAATTAAGGCCTTAAATCTCACATTCTTGCTTCCTCTCTTGGTTTCCCCTGTTAGTGCAGGCTAATCTTTATGGTTGTGGTTATCTCGATCCTATCCTCCTTAGTAGTTGCCTAGGTCATTATGTAAGCCAGGTTGATGTCTTATTAGGTGGTCAATAATTATAATCTAGTGGTGGTGAGGCTATTCAAGTCTTTCGGTTTGTTTTAGTATGCAGGAGGCAAGTTCAATTATCTGTTCCCTAAGATATTAGACTAATACTCCTATCATAGAATCAAAAAGGTTGAAAGTAATCTTGTCTTTCGAGATTTACTTTTACCTATCAAACAGAAGTGTTTTCTTTCTGTTGAAGATGAAAAACAATTTTGGCATCAGAAGCCTGGGCATTCTAGCTTGAGATTAATCTCAAAGCTAATTACAAAATATAACCTTGTAAAGTGTCTGCCCAAACTTTCATATATATATATATATATGACATTTTATGTGAAAGTTGTCTGTAAGGAAAACAAACAAGAAACTCTTTCAAGAGTAAGAATGTTGTTTCTACTTCAAGACCTCTGGAACTATTGAATATACACTTATTTAGACCAACAAGAACTGAAAGTCTTAATGGAAAGAAGTATGGATTGGTCATTGTAGATGACTGTTCAAGATTTACATGGGTTATCTTTCTCCGAAGCAAAGATGAGACTTTTGATAATTTCACAATACTCTATAAGAAGATACAGAATAAAAAAGGATTTTGCATTTCTTCCATAAGAAATGATCATGGTGGAGATATTGAAAATGCAAACTTTAAATTGTTATGTGAAGAGAATGAGATCTCTCACAATTTCTCAGTGCCTAGAACACCGATACATACAAATCATACACATTAACCATCCCTCATATTTAACCTTTTAATACATCTTTTATGCTTAATTAACAAGTGATCGAAGCCGTATCCGGTCAAATAAAATAGTTTAACTATAGTACTAGGAATCTTTCCTAGGTCGTCTCCCAAGGACCACGAATTCCAAACAAAAGTTCCAACACAGAACGCAAATAAAACAGTAAAACACAGTAAAAAAGGGGGTTTGGATAGTTTGTGGTAGAATATCAAAATAGAGATAGATTAAGAATTTGAAACAGTAAATGAAAATAGATTAACCTCCTTATTAGATAGCAATCCTCTTATCCCAGGTTACGAAATTAACGTTCTATTTTCTTAACCCTTATTCCAACCCGAATCAATCAACTAAGCGGAAATTAACACGAGTTTTCCTTATACGATTTAAGCAATACACACACATCATTTACTCTCTTTTCAGTTCAAACAATAACCCAAACCCATTAAGCATGAATAGAGGTAGAGTTTGCACACAGATAGAGACATAAAACTGAAACATTAAGCATGAACAGAATTAAGTCACACATTAAGTACTGAGATAAATGATGAAGAGTCAAGAAGAACAGAAACATAGACAAGATGAACAAAAACCTCAAAGTTTCATTGCAACCTGAATCAGGAGATCAACCTTACAACTTAGCCTTCCATCGAAACGAAAATACAGCAAGGAATGTATAAACGGAGATGGAGCAGAATCATGAAGAAGAAAAACGTGAACTAGTATGTAGAGTGCAGAATGTAGTAGTCCGGAACCAGGAAACTTCGAAAAATGAAAAACTAAAACAGAGAATGAAAAGGCTACATAATGGAGGCTCCCCTTGCATGAGGAGGCTCCAATCCCTAAAAACCTAACCTAAGTCTGACCTAAAATTATAGGTTGGGCCTCCCCAATGAAATCTGGTCCAGTCAGCAAAAATAAAGGAAAAACGAATTTAAAATCCTAAGTGGAAATCTGATGCAACATAGATGATGTGGCACTTTTCCCTTGAAATCCAGGAATATTTTCCAAGCCTAACATTGCCTTAACCCCTGTCTTGAAAATAATAATGAACAACAATTAAGCTCAGAAAATTCGAATTAATAAAACATACGAATTACTGGTCCAATAATGCTCAAACAGTAAAAATGTGGAAATAATAGACAGTTAAGCACAAATCAAAAATTAAAATAAGTACATAAAGGTAAGAAAATAAGGGAAAATAATGACTCATCAAATTCCCCCACACTTAGCCTTTTGCACATCAAGAAGCAAAGCAAGGAAATAAATCCAGAGACATAAAAG
The DNA here is from genome assembly GCA_026901365.1 of Sesbania bispinosa. Taxonomy (NCBI): domain Eukaryota; kingdom Viridiplantae; phylum Streptophyta; class Magnoliopsida; order Fabales; family Fabaceae; genus Sesbania; species Sesbania bispinosa. Next base: position 305,377 of record QLOH01000754.1, on the reverse strand, counting down.
AGAGTCATGCAATGGAGAGAAACAGAAACAGAAACAAACAGATTTACATACTCTTCAATGAAACCTGGGAAATGAAATGAATAGACAACATTCAACACACAAAGAGTCAAAGAAACCAGACACCTATGGACATCATCCAAGCATTTCAAAACATGACAAGAAAATCAATCAGCTCAAGAGGTGAATCAAAAGCAATAGAACCTCACCAGATAAATATTGTATCACTGTATCTCTCAAGTGTCTAGGTTTGTGTATACTCTCAGCGCACCCAAGAAAACAAGCAACAATTAGACTTGACAAGCCTCTAAAATCAACACCTAATGCACATGCACATAAGGATCAAAAGATCTTTCAAGATTGTAATGGGGCCAAGGACAGGGTAGGAGATAAAATATGGGATAAGTAGATAAAAACCAGAGGAACTAGAGGAGTAATGGGGAACAAGTTAAAAATAAGCATCAGAAGCATGCCCAAAAACCTTTAATCAACCATTAATACCAATCCTTTTCCTTTGCCTCAACAACTTTTCTTTTCATTTTTCTTCTATTTTTCATTTTTTTCTTTTTTTCTTTTTTTTTTCGAACAAGAATAATCAGATGCAGATAACTGAGATGAGAAAATAGGAGCAAAGTAAAATGAAGGATAAACTACAAAGCAGAGAACCAGCTAGCCAGTATACATCATCCAATGAAACTCACACACCCCCACACTTATTCAAGAACTTATTCCCAAAACAATTCCAAAGCTCCAAAACTCCCTAAGATTAAGGTAATCACGGTTTTTCACTTAAAGCTTGTATTGAGCTTCAAAAGAAACAAAGGGGAACATAGGCTCAACAAGGGTTATCAAAGGAATTAATTCAAGGTAGGCTTATTTGGCTAGAGGCTTATCAGAACAAAAATGCCTTAATCATCTCCAAACATGCATCTGAACCAAGAAATATCAAATAGAGTCAAGCCAAGACCATTGTGCAAGCAATTAAGAGGCATAACAAGAAAGAAAGAACAAAGAGTGGCTCAAAACCTCACACAGGGTAAATCCATCACTTTCAAATCAACCTCTCGAACCTCAGAATTAACTTCACAAGCAGAGAAAAACAAGGATTTCAATCCATAAAATATCAAGCAACTCATATCCAAGAGTGAAGAGAAGTGCCTACTGCCTACACAAAACCCAGAAATCAAGGAGAAACATGCAAAACTGTACACAAGACATAAACCTAAAATAATAAATAAACTCTAAAAACATAAAACAGAACAGTCTCCCCCCCACACTTAAACTACACATTGTCCCAATGTGGCACAAACAAAAGATCAATGGAATCAGAACAATCAATGGAATTGGAAAAGTGCAATAAAAGTAAAGAAGGAGAAAGAAAAAGAAAACTCCCTGAGTCATGCTGGGAGAGAAGCGGGGTCAAGCAGAGAAATCTCCTCCACAACTGTATCCACCAGAGAAGGATTGCTGAGGAAAGGCTTCAGACGTTGCCCGTTAACTTTGAAACTCTTATTTGTGGATTCACTTTTGATCTCAACTACACCATAAGGAAAAATGTTAGTCACAACAAAAGGTCCAATCCACTTAGAACGGAGCTTACCACCCATGAGACCAAGCCTTGAGTTATAAAGCAACATTTTCTGTCCAATCACAAACTTCTTCCTAGCTATCAAGCTGTCATGGAATTTTTTGGACTTCTCCTTGTAGAACTTGGAATTCTCATAGGCTTCAAGTCGAATCTCATCCAATTCATTCAATTGAAGCTTTCTTTCCTCCCCAGCCTAGTCAAGAGACAAGTTTCAGGTCTTCATAGCCCAATAGGCACGGTGCTCTATCTCCACTGGTAGGTGGCATGCCTTGCCAAAGACAACCCGATAAGGGGACATCCCTATGGGTGCTTTGTAAGCAATCCTATGTGCCCAGAGAGCATCTTCCAACCTGTTGCTCCAATGTTTTCTGTTTGGCTGCACAATCTTTTCTAAGATCCTCTGGATCTCTCTGTTTGAAATCTCGGATGGTCCATTCATTTGGGGATGATAGGGTGTAGAAGTTCTGTGAACAACCCCATACTTCTTGAGCAAAGCCTGCATGGATCTGTAGCAAAAATGGGTGCCTTGATCACTAACAATGGCTCTGGGTATGCCGAACCTGCAAAATACGTTAGACCTGACAAAATCGACAACGACCCAAGCATCATTAGTTCTGGTGGCTTTGGCTTCCACCCATTTTGAAACATAATCAACAGCCAAGAGAATGTAAGAAAAACCAGAAGAAACAGGAAAGGGACCCATGAAATCATTACCCCAGATATCGAAAACCTCACAGAACAACATGGGTTGTTGAGGCATCTCCTGTCTCCAAGAAAGGGATCCTCCTACTCTTTGACACTGCTCACAGGTGCTGCAAATCCTCCACGCATCCTTGAAGATGGTGGACCAGTAAAATCCACAATCAAGCACCTTGCGCGTTGTTCTTTGAATGCCAAGATGACCACCAGGTGCAGAGGAATGGCAAAACTGCAGGACCGAATCAATCTCATGATCTGGAATGCATCTCCTGATTACCTGGTCACTTCACAACTTCCACAAATAGGGATCATCCCATACATAATGTTTAGCATCACTCTTAATTTTATCAGTTAGAGCCCTAGATGCCAAGGGAGGAAAAACAGAAGCAACTAAATAATTAACAATGTTCGCAAACCAGGGGTGGGGAAGGAATCAGAGATATTATACAAATTATACAAATGTTCATCTAGGAAGTCATCCTGAATGGGTAAATCCTCTGAAGCTCTCTCAATTCTACTCAGGTGGTCTGCCACCAATTTCTGTGCGCTGCTCCTATCACGGATGTCCAAGTCAAACTCCTGGAGCCAGAGCATCCACCTGATCAGCCGAGGCTTTGATTCCGCCTTCTTCAACAGGTACTTCAGAGCTGCATGGTCAGTAAACACAACAACACGGGAACCAAGTAAATATGATCTAAACTTATCAAGAGCAAAAACAATAGCCAGAAGCTCTTTCTCTGTGGTGGTGTAGTTAGCTTGGGCAGCATCCAAAGTTTGGGAAGCATAATAAATCACCCTAGGCAGCTTGTCAACCCTCTGAGCAAGGACAGCCCCTGCTGCAAAGTTTGAAGCATCACACATCATCTCGAAGGGGGCTGTTGATGGGATTTAGGAAAGCGTACCAAAATTCCAGCAGTATAATAGTAAGTAAATAGTATCGTATCCACAGGGAACGGTTCACTTCGCATTTATTAGTGATCAGACTTTCAAGTAAGAAACTATTTTTTATAATTGCTGTGTAGAAAATAAATTGCATAAAATAAATGAGATAGTAGAGATAGAGTGAGATAGCGTTACTTGGATTAGGATTGAATTTCGTATCATCGCACCCTTTACATATGTGAATTCCAATATTAATTAAGAATATATTTCTATGATACCTTAGCCAAACTATATTGTTTTACCCCGAGTCAGCAGCAGTAAAACACTGGAAGATAATCCATGCGGGTTCTCCCAGGCGACAAATTACCCCGGCTTGATTGCTCTACTTTTCCGTTCGTTAACACTATCAATTCGCCCTATATTCCTATAGTGACTACTATGAAGAGACTGTCACACTTCTTCTTTAATCATCGATTCTCACTATATTCCTATAGTAACTACTATGAGTACTTTTACTAATCAGAATTCAAGTTTCCTATTCCTAGGCTCCCCCAAACTCGCTATTGGTTCTATAGAACCACCACTCGAATGCGCCCCATAAAACCAACCTATAACTCCGGTGCACAGGCGGAAGTTACGCATTAAGCAAACTATAAAAATATCGATATCATAGAATAAGGATTCATAAATAATAAAGAGAATTCAAATACACTTGGGGATTGAATCAACTACATTCAACCCTATTAGAGAGTTTAGCTACGCTTGGTAGCCATACAGACCAATGAAGAAACTGTCACACTTTTCTTAAATCCTAGCGTTGCTATCTCGGCAGCCCTTCGAGGTCTCCTTTGGAGCTTTGAGCCCTAAACCCTAACTTTGCTAACTCACTATGATCTTTACAAAGGGTCCTATTTATAGAGATTGGAAAGCTATATGAAATCTGGAAGGAATCTGTTTTGAAATCAGATTAGAAAACAAATCCGTGTTCTTGCACTTCACCTACGCTCAGTGCATCTGAAGCGCAGGAACCAGAGAGGAATCCTGATAGTTACGCTTCACCTGCGTTGAGCGCAGGTTGAGCGTATTTCTCGTTCCAGCTTTTCTTGATTCTCTCCTTTTTAGCTTGATCTTTTCCTAATCTTATCCTTGTTTGCTTGGCTTTCCTTGTTTCCCTCTTTTTGATCTGTTTTTGTGTTTATCTTGACTTTGAATTTAAATTGGGAAGCTTATCCGCGGAATCCTTGTTTAAATGGTTGCTGATCTTATCTTTATTTGCTCTCATTTACACTTCAAATCTACAGATCCTTTCCTCAAATAATGCTATCTTCTTTTATCATTTAAATCTCTTTCATAAATCTACAAAATCAACAGATTTTCTATTAAAATAGCATCAAATTCAAATTCAAATTAAATAAACACAATTATTACAATTATTATTAAATGGATTATTTTGGGGCATAAATTACTATTTTACCCTTGCTAAGTACAGTAAAAATACAAGAATATATCATATAATTGGAACTTATCAAATACCCCCCAACTTAACTTCTTTCTTGTCCTCAAGCAAGAGACCTTTTTGTAATAAAAAATTTATTCAATCCCCTTGTCAAAATTCTCAGAAATAAGGAAAAATTTCATCACCTCTTGCTAGGCAGCTGTCACTTTCCAAATATCAAATTAAAAGTCAGAATCAAGTGATATTACCAGGACACAATCAGAATGAGATAAAAACACATTCAAAATTTCTCAGAAATATTAATCAAAACAATAAGTGAAGAAAAAATCAAGGAATTCTCTCATGCTTTCGGGTAAGTGTTTCCCTCAATTTTTCACACCAGTTGAACAACTAAAATTGATAGTCGTTTCTGGTTATTAAACATGCACGTGGTCAACATGGATCAAAAGGTCTTTCTTGGGTTGTAATTGAAGTTGTGACTTCAATCACAAGAAGGGGGATTGAATTGTGATTGAATAAAATTTGTGCAATTTCTTTGTATACTTTTTCTACTCAAGGACTTGCCTTGGCTTAGTATAAAGAAATAAACTCACAGAAGGTAATAGTTAGTTAATTTTAATTTTGCAGAAGATATAAAAGTATGTTATGGCAGTGATAATAGTAAAGAGAGAGTAAAGAAGATGGCACACAGAAATTTTATACTGGTTCACCTCTTCCAACCTGAGGCTATGTCCAGTCCCTACACCTGTAGGATTTTCTCACTCTTATAATCAAATTACAATCTTCTTGGGTAACCTTACCAGTAGTATTCTTTACCTGCCTCTTCAGGCTAACAATAACCTAACAAACTCAGATTTTCCACTAAATACTTACTACAGAATCTTCTGCAGAAGGTTCAGTCCCTAGAATACTTCAAGTACCTTCTGCAGATTCTGTAAACCAACTGAGATCACCAAATCTCAATAAACCTCACTGAAAACTCTTTCCCTTGCTACTCAGAAGAAGGATATGCACCTGCACACCTCTCTTGAGACTCTTACAATGAAAATGAGAAAGAATAAGAACATACAAGGCTCAAATCAATACAATCTTTGCACAGCAGAAGCAAAATGATGAGCCAAGACTCTCTCCAAGGTTTTTTAGACCAGAAATCACAGAAATGAAGGAGAGAGAAAATTTCCAGAAGATAGGAGAAGTGAAACTGCATAATTTAATGTTTCTTCTAGAGTGAGGTGCCTTCAAAGTGAGGAGGAAGTCTCATTTTATAGAAGGCTGGAGTGAAAATAGTCGTTGGGCATCCAGCTGTGCTCAAAGTCATGTCCCTATCTCAGCTGCAGCATGTGCAACTTTACAGGTGTCACTTTGACCAACCCTTTCTTCTGTAGGACATCTTCTGCAGGCTATTTTTGGGCAGTTTCTCAGGACTTTTCTTCTGTAGACATGATAAACTTCTCCAGTATAATATTCTCACATATGTTAGAGTCAGCTGGCCCACTTGAATCACAACAAGAAGAGAAGAAGAAGACTTATTTGAATTCTGCATTAATTGTACCTTCTGCAGCAAATCTTTTCTTCTGCAATATGTCTGGAATTGCATTCTTCTTGTAGATCTTCTTAAAAACCTTAATTTGTTTAATGGAAAATATTGTTTAGGTAGTTTCTGCAGCTGTAACCTCAGAAAGTGAAAAAAATCACTTTGTTTTATATGTTTTGTTTCTTCTGCAGAATTGATGACTTCAGGTTCTTCTCCAGAAATAGCTTCGATCTTCTAACCATCATTTTTAACTTTAGTGAGGATGATTTAAATATGTCTTGTTGCTTGGAAACTAGGGATATACTTCTTTTCCATTTATAAGAATGAATCTTCCTTCTAAAGGGACTTTGTCATGTTCTCTTCATGTGAGGGGTTCATTCTTATCTTCTGGAGAGTTTATTGGATTGCAAAGTATCCTTCTCATGAATTTTCAGTATGCATTGTGTTTCTTTTTTACAGATTTGTCATTCTTGTCAAATCTGAGTGGAATTCATTCATTTCTTCTGCTGCTGATATCTTCTGCAGAAGCTTTCCTGTATCTTCTGAACACTTACTCAAACAAAATCATTAGTCCTTAAAACTCAAAATTATTCCAAGTAAACCTTGATTGGTTGTCATTATTAAAACATTTTTAAGGGATTCTTGGACCTTACAATCTCCCTCTGTTTGATGATGACAACCTATCAAGTTTTACATTGTTATAATTCTGAAAAAATACTCCCCCTGAATGTATGCAGGTATCTTTGAGGGATATGATTGATTTATCCTTTCTTTCATGACATTCAATTTACTGTTGATTGTATGGCTGAGAATGTTTGTTTCAAAAATGCACATTTTGATTTGAAGAATGTATTAACAGAATTGTGGTGAATAATCTTACTGTTAACCAATTCATACATCTTTTAATTTATCAATCGTGAAATACTCATAGCAGCAAGAGAAAACACAATTTAATTGAGCATCAAAAGACAATTCACATTAAACAAGACAAGGATCATTCAATAGTCATTCCAGAAACATGTGTCATAATCAATGTCATGCAAAAAGTAAGCCAAACTGAAATTGATTTCTCCTAACAGATTCCTAAGACATAACAATGTCAAACAACCTACTACTCCTACTAAAAGTAAGCCAAACTGAAATTGATTTCTCCTAACAGATTCCTAAGACATAACAATGTCAAACAACCTACTACTCCTACTACTTCTCCCCCTTTGTCATCTATCAAAAATAAACTAATATGGCCTAGGAGAAGCAGAATCATCATCTACTTCTACTTGGAGGGTGAAGAATGATCAGAAGATGATGAGGTAGTTGGTTGGAGGATATTCTGAGGAGGCTGGTATTGATTGAAAGGCATCTGTGGTGCTTGAGGAGCTATGACAGGTAGAACAAAGGTATTGAACCAAAATTGGTGCTTTGTAAACCTCTCTATCATCTCATTTACTTAATTTTGCAGGATATTGACATTGGAGAACAATTTTTTTATATTTGCCTTAATCTTCCTCATTTGTCTTTCAATGGATTGAGAAGAGGAAGGCTCAGATTTGTCAGTGGGAGCAGCAGCTTTTGGTCCAACAGCTTCATCCTTCTGCAGAGGCTCAGAATGAATTTCTTCCCTTTCAGCCCTTAGTTGCTGGAGAAATGTTTCCATGGATGAGAGATGGATAGACACAGTAGGAATATTATCTTTGAGGGGTTGAGGTGCAGGAATAGAGGAATCAAGAATTGGGGATGCAAGAAATTGATTTACAAAATCAGTCCCAAAAGTGCCTGCAGAAGGAGCTGATTGGTTTTCTTCCTTCTGCACAGTTTTATTTAGCAATCCCTTCTTCTTGAGTAGCTACAGTAGCAGTGGGAGACTGATGTTGAATAATTGAAGAGACAGGTTGGGTTGTGGCAAGCATGGCCAGGGTGTTCACTGCTAACCCTTCTGCAGAAGCAAGTGATGTTTCCCTATCTCCTTCTGCAGATTCAACTTCTCTGGAAACAGTTTGCAATGGAAAAATAACTTCTTCTTCTTCAAAAGGTGATGGTTCTTTTACTTCAAATGAGGATGGAGGAGTGAAACATTCTGGAACATCTCTCGCAACTCCAGAAGAAGAAGTTTTCTGAACTTTGCTTGGCTCTCTTTCTCCAGAAGGTGCAGTCAAACCCTTCCTTTTTCTGGAGAAGATCTTTAGTTCCTCTTTCTTCTTCTTAGTCCTTGAAGCCTTTGCTTCTTCTAAAGCTTCTTCTGCTTCACTGCTACTGGAGAATAATTCAGAGGGTATGGGGTGCACAAGTTTCATCTTCTTGATGTTGCTTCTATCAAAGAAGGTACAACTATCTTCACTTTCCTCATTCTCAAGAGGCACATTGTACAATCTGAAAATTTTGGTCAGAAGCATGCCGTGTGGTAGGCTGGCATAGGCTCTCTGTGGATTGGTTGAATAAATCATGCTTCTAAGAAGCAAATAGGACAGAGAAAGGGGTTTTACAATCAGCAAATCGTACAACACCAACAAGTCTTGGTCTGTAACCTTCTCAAGGGTTCCAGCTCTAGGAAGAATTGAATAACAACACATTTTATGGAATAACCTACAGATGGGGATGAGTTTACTTGAGACTAAAGGTGAGTTAGGTTGGCTGAGGACTTTTCTTGTAACTTCTCATTTGGTTGTGCCTGTAGAAGCATACCAATTGTCTTCATATAGGTGGTTTTCACATGCAGGAAGACTTAGAACTTCTTCAATGATGCTAGGTGTGAGGACAATGGTTGAGCCCTTAATATCAGCAACCAGTGAGTTTCCATCACTTCTATAGTTACTTGCAGCAGCATAGAATGCTTTTATCAATCTTGGATAGATAGGCTCCCTGATAAGAAGGAAATCCCCCCAACCTTGCTTCTGGAGGAAATGTCCAACTTCCCATCCTGCCTTTCTGATTTCTCTTAGCAAGAATATCCTTCCAGGAATTACACTCTTCTATTCCCATTTTTCAGAGAATACCCTAAGCATCTCTGAATCTTGAAACAAGTCAAGGTTGTTATCTTCTGTGTCCTCAGAAGGATCACTTTCCTCCTTGTTATCTTCTTCTGAAGCATTTTCTACACCTTCTGGACTAACATGAGAACTGAAATTTTGACTAGCAATAGGAGAGGCAGGTTGAGGTGGAGAATCAATCCCAATGAGATTGTTTGGATCATTTCTAATTGAATGGAAGGAGGTTTTAAGCCTATCAGATCTTCTAACTCTAAAAATAGGGGTATCAGTAGGAGGAGCATTTAAGAAGGAGGGTGCTGAGACAGACTGGGGTTCAGTAGAGGCTGAAGAAGGTTCAGCTGGTGTTGGTTCAGCTGGTGCTGAAACAGTTTCTTCAACTAATGGTTCCGCTGGAGTTGATTCTGCCATGGGAGGTTCAGTTGATAGAGGTTGAACTAGTAGGGGTTCAGAATATGGAACTATTTCCATTCCAATATTTTCGTATTCCTCTTGGATTCCATTATCTAAGAGAGGAGAGGAATTGGAGGCACTTTTGCAAGCAATTGCTTTCATCCTCATTTTAACTTTTGAGTAGAAAAACAGAGTATGTGAGAACAAGGTTGCAGCATGTTTTAGGAAATAGAGTTTGAAGATGAAGGTTTGAGTTCCTTAGTTAAGAAATAGAGTAACTAACTAGTTGTTTGATAGGAAAGAGATCGCGGGAGAGAAAGAGAGAGAATAGCGCGTTTTTTGAAACTTGGTTATTGCAAACGGTAACATTGCTTTCAATTGCCTTATTAGTGCAACTAACTTCATTTTTAAAATAGAGAGGCAAAAGGTTTCTTCATATTAACTTGCACTTAGGAAGCCAAGCACTCTGCAACCCGTGTCATGTCCTTTTCAAGGTTGACCTAGGAGAGAGAGAATTATGAGAGATTGACAGTGACCTTTCCTAGTACAGATTTTCAGGGCTATTTAGAAAGGCTATGATGGTAGGTTCAGACCTTGGAGAAGAACATTTTTCTTCTTGTACCAGAAGGAAGATGTTCTGCACATTGTTGTAGAAGGAACAACTTTATCCTAAGGTTATACCTTCTGCAGAAGGTATAAATATCATAACAGAATCAGAATTTCAATCAAGGATAGCACAATAAATCAATGTATTCAAGAGCATTTAATTTAATAATCTGCACATGTTTAATTTCTCTCTAATAAACACAAACCTATCTTCTACAAGTGATTTGGTGAAAATGTCAGCAACTTGAAGCTTAGTTTCTATGAATTTAAGTTCAATTTCATTCTTCTGAACATGATCCCTAATAAAATGATGCTTTATATCAATATGTTTAGACCTAGAGTGTTGTATAGGATTCATGGACAAGTTTATGGCACTTGCAACAGCAGCTTGCAACAGATACATATTCTGCTTCTGCAGTAGATAAAGCTATGGTAGGTTGCTTCTTACAGGACCAAGATACCAATGCTTCTCTAAGAAATTGGCAGCCACCACTTGTGCTCTTTCTATCTATTCTATCTCCAGCATAATCAGCATCACAATATCCTGTCAAGTCAAATTTTGTACCTTTCTTGTACCAAAGACCAAGATCATTGGTTCCAACAAGATATCTGAATATTCTTTTCACAGCAACAACATGAGATTCTTTTGGAGAAGATTGAAATCTAGCACATAGTCCTACAGAAAATAGAATATCTGGTCTACTAGCAGTTAAATACAACAAGGATGTTGAGTCTCAAAAATATCATAAGGGAAATTATGATGTTTTTTAGATAGCTCACCTCTCAAGTTTTAATGTTTAACAAATTTGGGTTAAAATATTTATCATAGATACATAAATGTGTAATAACTTATCTATGATTTCAGCAAGCCACTCTGAATTTATAAAGACTATCTAAAGTGCTTTCAATCTGTCTAAAGTGGAAAAGCCTTCTGAAGTGTTCAACCTGTCTGAAGTGTTGAAGCCGTTTGAAGTGTTCAACCTGTCTGAAGTGTTGAAGCCGTATGAAGTGCGCAACCCGTCTGAAGTGTTGAAGCCGTCTGAAGTCTCATTAATGACGTGACACTCTTTGCTGAAGTATGTGAAGACATCTCTGAAATTCTGCTGAGTCAAGTGTTCTCTACTGCACGTACCTTTTTCAAACATATTTATGGCAAGGAACATAGAGACCTTTCCTGGTATATTTGAATTTCATACACCACTGAGGAAATCCCTGCAACGCAACCTTTGCAGCAACAACAGTGGCAGCTTTACGGCAACAACAACCTGGTACTTGTGTCAGAAAAATCAGAACTCTCAAAAGCATGTCTCACAACGGATTAAATAGAATTTAATGCTATCTCTAAACGGTGGTATTTCAACGGATTGAAGATTGGTTATAAATAGCCCTTCATGAAGACCATCAAAAATAGAGAAGCATATACAAGAAAGTCTAAGAGATATTACGCTGCAAGTTTTTCTCTGTAAAAACACTCTGATTTCACACTCTTTGTACATCATTTGTATATCCTGAGTATACCTCAGTTTTCATTGTACATTGTCTCTGTTTAAGCTTCAAACTTGTGTAGTTTAAAAGCTTAGACATATCTCTTTGTAAAAATTGTCTTTGAGCCTAGAGAGGCTTGTCTGTAAAAGAATACTTGGTTGTAGAACCTGAAGAGGCTTGACTGTAAAAGAATACTTGTAATCTTGTGAAGATTAAGAGAAAATCCAAGTGCTAGTTGGCATTGGGACTAGACGTAGCTCACAGTGGTAGTTAGTGAACTAGGATAAATTCCTTGGCTAAGTTTTTTATCCCTTATCTCTTGTCAATTTATTTATACTAACCAAAGGGTGTTGAAAACTGTTCTGATAATTTTAAAAAAAAACAAGAAACCTTTTTAAAGATCTTTTCAGAAGTCTTCTTAAGAAACTTCAGACAGCATCTTAAAAACCTGTCTGAAACTGTTGTAAACTTAACCGTTTGCGAAAAGCTTCCATAAATTATTAAGAAACACTATTCAACCCCCTCTTCTAGTGTTTCCCTGTATTTCTACAGTTGGTATCAGAGCTCAACTCAGGGTTGAGCACCTTACAAGTGTTTGAGGATTAAAGATCCAGATGGAAGCTGCTAACAACAGACAACACATCACTGAAGGAGCCTCTATCACAAGACCCCCAGCATTCAATGGAGTGGACTACCACTATTGGAGGGATCCTATGAAGTTGTTCATTAAGAGCAACAACATTGATGTCTGGGATGTGGTCACTGATGGAGATTATGTGCCTATACATAACGGAGTGCCAATACCTAATGATGAATGGACCTTGGAGCAGAAGGCTAGAGTTCAGTTAGATGCTAAAGCCAAACTCTATTTGATATGTTCTCTGAACAAATCAGAGTATGAGAAAGTTCATGGCTATTCATCTGCCAAGGAGATTTGGGATACTCTTGCAGCCGCCCATGAAGGGACTGAGACTGTCAAGCAATCCAAAATCAGCATGCTTATACATCAATATGAGATATTCAAGATGGAAGAATCTGAAACCATAGATCAAATGTTTGGGAGGTTTCAGACTATAACTAATGGACTCAGGTCTTTGGGTAGAACTTTTGAATCTGGAGACAATAATAGAAAGATTCTGAGAAGTTTGCCAAAGTCCTGGAGACCCAAAGTTACTGCCATTCAAGAGGCCAGAGACTTAAACTCTCTTAGAATGGAAGAACTGTTGGGATCTCTCAAAGTTCATGAGCTTGAACTTGGGGAAGATGACATCAAGAAGAAATCTCTGGCATTAAACTCCAAAGCCAAACATCCTAGGCATGGCAGCATTAAAGCCATGCAAGCTGAGGAAACTTCAGAAGCAGATGAAGATTTTGGAGATAGCTCAGAAGATGATGATCTTGCTCTTCTCAGCAGGAAAATCAAGAGGATGCTGCAGAACAAAGGAAAGTTTAGAAAGAACCAACCCTCAACCTCTAAATCAGGTAAGTCAGGTAAGGATTCTCAAAATGACAAAATTATATGCTATGAGTGTAAACAGCCAGGTCATATGAAGGATGAATGTCCAAGACTGAAGAAGAACAACTTCAAAAAGAAGAATATCTTTAAGAAGAAGAAGAGTCTGATGGCAACATGGGAGGATCTTGATGAGTCTACCTCGGAAGAAGAGGAAGACACTTCAGAAGAGGCCAACCTGTGTCTCATGGCCAGCCTGCCCTCACCCGATAGCTCAAAATCTGAGATGTGTTTAAGAGGACAAAGGAGACCCCACAAATGGTACCTGGACAGTGGGTGCTCGCGACACATGACAGGAGAAAGGTATTTGATCCAAAACCTTAGGCCCAGAGCAGGAGGTGTGATCACCTTTGGTGGAAATCAGCAAGGGAAGATCACAGGAATAGGGACTGTAGGTATCTCCCCTCTATCCCTTATTAAGAATGTTCTAGTAGAGGGACATCAACACAATTTACTGAGCATAAGTCAATTGTGTGACAGTGGATATGTGGTTTCCTTTACTAATGAAGGATGTATAGTCAAAGACTCTTGTGATCAAATTCTTTTTACTGCTAAGAGACACAACAATGTGTATAAAATTGATCTAGAGGATTTGGCAAGTAAAAATGTAAAATGTTTTCTCTCTGTTGAAGATGAAAAACAGATTTGGCACCAAAGACTTGGGCATGCCAGCTTGAGATTGATCTCAAAGTTAGCAAAACACAACCTTGTTAAAGGACTGCCCAATCTTTCTTACAAATCTGACATTTTATGTGAAAGCTGTCTGAAAGGAAAACAAACAAGACACTCTTTTTAGAGTAAGGATGTTGTTTCCACTAACAGACCTTTAGAATTGTTACATATTGACTTGTTTGGTCCTATTAGAACAGAAAGCCTTAGTAGTAAGAAATATGGTTTGGTCATTGTTGATGACTATTCTAGATTCACATGGGTGTTATTCCTAAGAAGCAAGGATGAGACTTTCAGGAATTTCACAATATTCTGCAAGAAGGTACAGAATGAAAAAGGATTTTGTATATCTGCTATCAGAAGTGATAATGGTGGAGAGTTTGAGAATGCAAACTTTCAACTGTTCTGTGATGAGAATGGGATCTCACACAACTTCTCTGTGGTAAGAACACCTCAGCAAAATGAGGTTGTTGAGAGAAAGAACAGAAGTTTGCAAGAAATGGGAAGAACCATGCTCAACTCATGCAACCTACCAAGATCTTTCTGGGCAGAAGCTATTAACACAGCCTGCTACCTTCAAAACAGAATATTGGTAAGACCAATTCTTGAAAAGCCTCCTTATGAATTGTAGAAGGGAAGAAAACCCAACATATCATATTTCCACACCTTTGGTTGTGAGTGTTTTATACTCAACACCAAGGATGATCTTGGAAAATTTGATGCAAAATCTGACAATGGATTTTTCATAGGATATTCTGAAACATCTAAAGCCTATAGAGTATATAACTCTAGAACTTTAACTGTAGAGGAATCAATCCATGTTAAATTTAATGACAAGAAAGAGACTGATAGGGAACTATCAGATCTAGAAGATGACTTTGCAGGAATGGAGCTGAATAATCATGACAACATCAAGGATGAACAGGTGGTTGAAGCACCATCTGTCACTGAACCTCTTCAGACCAATGTTGAGTCTCAGACTGATTTGATATCACCTCATAAACTTGACTGGAGATACAAATCACATCATCCAAAAGAGCAAATCATTGGCAGCACTTCAGAAGGAGTTAAGACAAGATCAAAATTCAAGAATCTGAATTCTCTTGCTCTCCTGTCTAAAATTGAGCCAAAGAACATTGATGAAGCTTTGCATGATGAGGGGTGGATTCTAGCCATGCAAGAGGAGCTAAATCAATTTGCTAGGAGTGATGTCTGGACACTTGTTCCTAAACCCCATGGGAAAACAATTATTGGAACCAAATGGGTGTTTAGAAACAAGCTGTCTGAAGAAGGAAAAGTGGTCAGAAACAAAGCAAGATTGGTGGCTCAAGGGTACAATCAACAAGAAGGTATTGACTTCACTGAAACCTTTGCCCCTGTTGCTAGATTAGAAGCAATTAGGATTCTTCTCTCTTATGCTGTAAATAATGGCATCAAACTATATCAAATGGATGTCAAAAGTGCCTTCCTCAATGGTTTCATTGAAGAAGAAGTTTTTGTTAGAAAACCCCTTGGTTTTGAAGACACTGCTTTTCCTGATCATGTTTTCAAATTGAAAAAGGCTCTTTATGGTCTGAAACAAGCTCCAAGAGCATGGTATGACAGACTGAGCAGTTTTCTTATCAAAAATGGTTTTGAAAGAGGAAAAGTAGATACCACCCTTTTCAGAAATCAGTCTAACAAAAACTTTATACTTGTCCAGATATATGTTGATGACATTATATTTGGTTCAACTAATTCCTCTCTGTGCAAGGAGTTCTCTGAGTTGATGCAATCAGAATTTGAAATGAATTTAATGGGAGAACTAAAATTTTTCCTGGGACTTCAAATTAAGCAAGACTCTGATTGTATATGGATCCGTCAAGAAAAATATACAAAAGAAATGCTTAAGAAGTTCAACATGAGTGATTGCAAACCCATGTCAACTCTTATGCATCCCTCTGCATCTTTGAGCAAAGATGACAAAGAAGAACCAGTGAATCAAACTTTGTACAGAGGAATGATTGGCTCTTTGTTGTATCTAACAGCAAGCAGACCTGACATAATGTTCAATGTTTGTCTCTATGCTAGATTTCAATCAGATCCAAGAATTACTCATTACAAAGCTGTTGAAAGAATCTTTAGATATCTGAAAGATACTACTAATCTTGGTCTATGCTATAAGAGGAGCAAAGATTGCAAGTTAATATGATACTGTGATGCTGACTTTGCTGGAGATAGAATGGAAAGAAAGAGCACCAGTGGAGGATGTCATTTCTTTGGAAATAACATGATCAGCTGGTCAAGCAAAAGGCAAAGCATCATTGCTTTATCAACAGCAGAAGCAGAGTATATATCAGCAGCCAGTTGTTGTTCACAACTGCTATGGGTTAAGTATCAGCTTGAGGATTTTAATATTCCTATCTCTGCTATACCTGTTCTTTGTGATAATACCAGTGCAATTAATTTATCCAAAAATCCCATTCAACATTCTAGGGCAAAGCATATAGAAATCAAACATCATTTCATTAGAGACTATGTTCAGAAAGGTGTTTTTGATATTCAGTTCATTGACATAGAACATCAATGGGCAGATATATTCACAAAACCCCTGGCTGAAGATAGATTTAAGTTCATTCGCAACAACTTGAATATACATGCATTCTCTTAAAATAATTGTGTCTGATGTTATTATGTTATCTGAAATTTCAGTGTGTCTGAAACAGTGACTTGTCTGAAACTTTAGGTTATCTGAAATTTTATTTATGTGTCTGAAATTTTCTCCTATCTGAAGTAACTGGTTGTCGTGGCTATCTGAGACGGTTGAATTCCTACATTTAAAGTTTTGTCTCTTCCACTTCGCACGTTACCCGAAGTCTACGCAGCCGGTACAAGGCATCATTGCATCATGGGTCAATAAATACAGGAGTAAGTGTGTCGAGGAAGTCTTACACTCTCTTTCCTCAATACTCAGTTTGATCTTCTTCACTGCTCAAGCAACCTTATTCTCTCGAAGTTTCTCTGCAACTCAACAATGGCACCCAAGAAGACCGCTAGTTCTGGTGGAAATGTGGTTAGATCCAAGGGAGTGGATCTTGACGAGCTTCGCAACATTGGCATGGATTTGGTTGAGGAATTTGATGTAGCTGGGTGGACTTCTTTCTTCAACCACATTAACTGTCAATGGCATGAACAAAGCGTGGTGGATTTCTGGTCCTCTGCTCGAGGAATACCTAACTCTAAGGGAGTGTATGAAAGCATCAAAGCCTCTATTTTAGGGGTTTCAGTTTTTGTTGATCAAGGCATTCTCTCCACCATCACTAATGTTATGGCTGAAGGTGCAACCTTCACTCCTGGGTGGGAAATGAAGAATGGTGGGCACAAGCTGTTTACGAAGATGTTGTATGGAACTGAAGAACCTGAAAGCCTGGATTCCAAGTTCTTGCTAGAGAAGGTCAGAGTTCTTCATGCTATCTTAGGGTGTGCAATAATCCCTAAGAGCAAAAGCAGAAACCATGTATCAGAATTGGAAAGGTTCTTTCTGATTCACCTGCTGCAAAAGAAGAAAGTCAATCTCCCAAGCATTATCATGTTCCACATGCAGAAGAAGATTCAAGACTCTGCTGGAAATCTTCCCCACAACACTCTCATCATGAAGGTACTTATGCATTTTAAGGTACCTGTTGAAAGATTATGTAACCATAAATCTCCTGTGTTCTTTGGTGAGTCAAACTTGAAGAGCATGGGAATCAAGCTCACTCCACGACCTCCATCTCCTACTCTGAAGGAGAGTGTTCTTTTGGAGAAGGCCTTAAGAAGAGGAACCACTCTTGAGATTCTTGAGAAAGAGCTTCAGGGGGATATTAGAAAAGATGAGTTCAAGCCTTCCAAGCCATCCCCTCATCTGAAAAGGAAGAAGCTCCCTGTCAGGAGTTCAGCAAAGGTGTCTCTAAAAGCTATGGACTTGCACACTCAGACATCTGAACCTGTTCAGAAGGCTTTGCAAAAGCCATCTGAAATTGTGGGTCAGGGTTCTGAAGGTGTAAGAACTCCTACTCCTAAGCCTACTTCTGAAACAGAAGGAAAGGCTCATGAGGAAGAGGTAGCTGAGATTGCTGATCCTGAAGCTTTGGCAGCAGCACCTCTGGCTGCATGTCCTTCTGATCCTGAGCTTATTCAGGTAGCAACCCTTGCTACAACTTTGGAGAATGAAGAAATGGAGAAGAAGGCTGAGCAAGAAAAGACTGACTATGCTCTTGCAGTAGCCTCTCGGCTAGCTCTTGCTGAAGATGAAAGGCTAGCTTCTATTGCTCAAGAGACCAAGAAAAGATCCAGTGCACAGCAAAGAAGGAGAACAAAAACAAAGTTATTTCAGCCAGCTCCTGAACCATCTGTTAGGATCACAAGGAGCATTGCAAGTCAACTGGAGGAAATGGATGAGGTTGGCAAGTATCAAAATTTTGTCAAAGCAAACTTGTTTTTCAAACGAAGAAGAGAAGAGAAGCAAGCTGAAAAAGAAAAGGAGAGGGAACCTGAGAAAGCCAAACCTCCTCAGAAAAGGCTCAGGGTAAGGTTTGACAATGTGACCCCATCACCACCTTCATCACCTGAGAAGAAAACAGAAGAGGAGAAAGAAGAAGAAGCACTTCCATCACCTCCCTCATCACCACCTTCACCACCTTCATCATCTTCAGAATCCACTCAGTCTGAAGACTCCACAGATACACATCAAAATGGTGACAGCTTTGCAGTATGGAAAGGAAGCATGCTGCCTGCACATATAAGGCTAGGACACAAAAGTAGGGACTTCTTCACAGAGCCTACATTTGATCCTTATGCCTTTCCTTTCACTCAGCACCAACTTGATGCAGCTGCTGAAGTACCCCACAAAAAGTATGAGGAACCTTTCAGTGAGAGGGTCAGAGTCCCCAGGTTCCCCAACTTATTTGAAGAGCTGCAGTTTTTCAGAAATACACCCCTCATCTCTCTTCACCATGGCCTTATCAAGCACACTGCTAATGAAGAAAGGGCAAAGTATCAAGGTAGTTCAGATTATTACTACTCAGGCCAGATAGAAAAGATCAGACAGGGTGCAGTTCCACCTGCTCATAAGTGGGCTTCACTTAATCCCTTCTCTGGTGACGCTCTCAAGTTGTCTAATGATGAATGGTGTTTTGTTAGGCAACTATCTACTGAAGTTGAACTCTTTGAGAGGGACTACTTGAAGTCAGTTGGAATGAGAGGCTATAGGCCACCTAGAACAATCTCCATCAGGCCAACCACAGAGATTCTGGTGCAACCTGACAGGATAGTTCCTAGGTACCCCTTGGAAGAAGGCCCTGCTGACAAGTTCAATGAACCTAAAGCTTATCCAGTTCCTCAGAAACCTTTTACTTCAACAGAATGGAAGGAGCTACCTGCTCGGATCATAAGACAAGGTGGAGGTTTAGATCACTGCTACAGGGATAGGGTATGGTTATCCCACTGGAAGATAAGAGAGGATGTCGGATCCTCTTCTGGATCTACAGGACCGGATGATGACTCCATCATAGGCTGCGGTGTCTCCACAAATATGCAGTATCAGTATATCAGAGGCAGATTTCCCATGTCTGAACCTTTTAATAAGGACTGGAAGCTAATCTGTCCTATCAGAACTTTCTTCTTTCTTGTGAGTCATCCAGAAGACTATGGGTTGCATCCAGGATTCAATCAGCTCAGATTCATTTGCAGGCACATTCAGATCATTCTATATGAAGTAGAACTGAATCTTGAGGAAGAGAACAAGAAGCTGAGGCATCAAGTGAAGAGTTTGGAGAAAAGAAATGCTACTCTTGTTTCTAAGGAAGATCAAATCCTTCAAGAGCAACAGCACATCAGAAATGGGCAAGAAGAATTGAAGATTGTTGTCATTTCTCAGATTGACAAGGCAAAGGAAGAATTGCTCTCCCTTCTGAAAGAGGCCTTTCTGAAGAAAGATGGATAGTCTATGATGTTTTACCATGCTTACTGCTAACTTCATTTTGAGTATTTTATTTCTGTTATGTGAACTTCCTGTTTGGTGTTTAATTTGAACTCTTTTTGATTGATAATATATTCTGATTGCTCTCATGAATGCGGTATCTCAATGTTGTGATTATATTACTGTGATTATTGTGATTATATTACTATGATTATTTTGTTGTTATGCTCTAAAATTCCCTTTTGATTGATGACAAAAGGGGGAGTATTAAAACTAACAAAATCTGAAGTAATTACAGGTCTCAGAAGGAATATTTGATAAGAGTTTATCCTGAGAGATCTTTATCTGGGGGGGAGTTATTTTTTTTAAGTTTACTTTATTTTTTAAAAAACTTCGTTCAGATTTCTTTATTTTAAACAAATTTTTCATCATTAAAAAGGGGGAGAATGTTGAGTCTCAAAAATATCATAAGGGAAATTATGATGTTTTTTAGATAGCTCACCTCTCAAGTTTTAATGTTTAACAAATTTGGGTTAAAATATTTATCAAAGATACATAAATGTGTAATAACTTATCTATGATTTCAGCAAGCCACTCTGAACTTATAAAGACTATCTAAAGTGCTTTCAACCTGTCTAAAGTGGAAAAGCCTTCTGAAGTGTTCAACTTGTCTGAAGTGTTGAAGCCGTCTGAAGTGCGCAACCCATCTGAAGTGTTGAAGCCGTCTGAAGTCTCATTAATGACGTGGCACTCTTTGCTGAAGTATGTGAAGACATCTCTGAAACTCTGCTGAGTCAAGCGTTCTCTGCTGCACGTACCTTTTTCAAACATATTTATGGCAAGGAACACAGAGACCTTTCCTGGTATATTTGAATTTCATACACCACTGAGGAAATCCCTGCAACACAACCTTTGCAGCAACAACAGTGGCAGCTTTACGGCAACAGCAACCTAGTACTTGTGTCAGAAAAATCAGAACTCTCAGAAGCATGTCTCACAACGGATTAAATAGCATTTAATGCTATCTCTAAACAGTGGTATTTCAACGGATTGAAGATTGGTTATAAATAGCCCTTCATGAAGACCATCAAAAATAGAGAAGCATATATAAGAAAGTCTAAGAGATATTACGCTGCAAGTTTTTCTCTGTAAAAACACTCTGATTTCACACTCTTTGTACATTATTTGTATATCCTGAGTATACCTCAGTTTTCATTGTACATTGTCTCTGTTTAAGCTTCAAACTTGTGTAGCTTAAAAGCTTAGACATATATCTTTGTAAAAATTGTCTTTGAGCCTGGAGAGGCTTGTCTGTAAAGAATACTTGGTTGTAGAGCCTGAAGAGGCTTGACTGTAAAAGAATACTTGTAATCTTGTGAAGATTAAGTGAAAATCCAAGTGCTAGTTGGCATTGGGACTGGACGTAGCTCACAATGGTAGTGAGTGAACCAGGATAAATTCCTTGACTAAGTTTTCTATCGCTTATCTCTTGTCAATTTATTTATACTAACCAAAGGGTGTTGAAAACTGTTCTGATAATTTAAAAAAAAAAAAAGAAACCTTTTTAAAGATCTTTTCAGAAGCCTTCTTAAGAAACTTCAGACAGCATCTTAAAAACCTGTCTGAAACCGTTGTAAACTTAACCGTTTGCGAAAAGCTTCCATAAATTGTTAAGAAACACTATTCAACCCCCCTTCTAGTGTTTCCCTGTGTTTCTACAAAGAACCCTATCATTCCCCTATACTCCTTCTCAGACACAAGTTTTCCATTTTCATCTAAGTCTAAAACTGTAGAAGGATGCATGGGAGTTCCCATGAATTTTGATCCTTCCATTTTGTATCTTCTGAGAAGATCCTTGGTGTATTTTTCTTGGTAAATAAAAATTGTAGATTCTTCTTGTTTTATTTGTAGTCCAAGAAAGTATTTAAGTTCTCCCATAAGACTCATTTCAAATTCTCCTTTCATTAGATTAGAAAAGTCTTGACACATTTTTATATTTTTGGATCCAAAGATGATGTCATCAACATAAATTTGCACAATTAGTAGATCCTTCTTAATAGTTTTATTAAACAAAGTAGTGTCAATTTTTCCTCTAGAAAATTCATTGTTAAGAAGGAAACTGCTTAATCTTTCATACCAAGCTCTAGGAGCTTGTTTTAAACCATATAAAGCTTTAGTGAGTTTGAAAACATGATTTGGATGTTTTTTATTTTCAAAAGCAGGGGGTTGGTGCACAAACACCTTCTCATTTATGTAGCCATTTTAAAATGCACTTTTAACATCCATTTGGTAAAGCTTAAAGTTTTTGTAAGCAGCAAAAGCAAGTAGGATTCTAATAGCTTCTAATCTAGCTACAGGTGCAAAAGTTTCATCAAAATCAATACCTTCTTGTTGGTTATACCCTTGAGCCACTAACCTTGCTTTGTTTCTGATTACATTACCTTCTTCATCTATTTTGTTTCTGAAAACCCATTTAGTGCCAATAATGGGGTGATCTTCTGGAGAAGGTACTAGTGTCCACACCTTGTTCTTCTCAAATTGATCCAGTTCTTCTTTCATTGCTTCTACCCAAGATTCATCTTCCAGGGCTTCATTTACATTCTTTGGTTCAATTTGAGACAAGAATGTTGAACTGTTCTCATTATTTCTGAGTTGTGATCTGGTTCTAACTCCTTCTGCGGTGCTTCCAATGATTTGTTCATGAGGATGATTGGTGATTAGCTTTCATCTCTTAGGAAGGCTCTCTTTAGCTACACCAGTATCTTCTATATAACCTTCTGCAGGAATTTCCTGTTCTACTGTATCTTCTGGTGAGCCTTTTCTGTCAGAAGATTGCTTCTGCAGTAGCTCACCTTCATCATCTGATTCTTTTCCATGTTTTTCTTGACAAGAGGGATTAGTATCATTGAAAACTACATGCATGCTTTCTTCTATGGTTTAATTCTTGATATTATAGATTCTATATGCTTTTGAAGTAGTATAATATCCAAGAAAAATTCCTTTTTCAGATTTTGCATCAAACTTTTCAAGATTTTCCTTGTTCAAGATGAAACAATCACATCCAAATACATGAAAATATCCAATGTTGGGTTTTCTTCCCTTCCATATTTCATATGGAGTTTTATTTAGGATGCTTCTGATGGAAACCCTGTTAAGTATATAGCAAGCAGTTGATATAGCTTCAGCCCAAAAGTATTTTTGAATGCCACTATCACTTAACATGGTTCTAGCCATTTCTTGGAGGGTTCTATTTTTCCTTTCTACAACTCCATTTTGTTGTGGAGTTCTAGGACAAGAAAAGTTGTGTGAAATTCCATTTTCATCAAAGAAGTTCTTAAAAGAGTGATTTTCAAATTCCCCTCCATGATCACTTCTTACAGAAGCTATCAGTTGGCTACTTTCATTTTGTATCTTCTTGGAGAAGATCTTGAAAGCATTAAAGGATTCATCCTTAGTTGTAAGAAATAAAACCCATGTGAATCTAGAGTAGTCATCTACAATAACAAGTCCATATTTCTTTCCTCCTAGACTTGGTGTTTTAGTAGGTCCAAACAAATCTATATGCAGTAGTTCCAATATTCTTTTAGTAGTAATTACATTCTTAGGATGAAAACTTGATTGTGTATGTTTTCCTTTTACACATGCATCACACATTCTATCCTTTTCAAATTTGATTTTTGGTAAACCTCTAACTAGATCTAGCTTAGACAGTTTGGAAATGCTTTTCATGTTTAGATGACCTACTTTCCTATGCCATGTCCATTTGTCATTTTCAAAAGAAGCAAAACATGTATGATCAGATAGTTCTTCTAAGCATATGTTGTATAAGTTTTTGCTTCTAATACCATAAAATAGGACCTTCTTTCTAGATGCTTCTCTAATTTCACACAATGTAGGTTGAAACATAACTTTATAGCCACTGTCACATAACTGACTTATGCTAAGAAGATTATGTTTTAACCCTTTCACATAATACACATTATTAATTTGAGTAGAATTTTTCATACCTATCTTTCCAATACCTTTGATGTGAGCTTTGTTGTTGTCTCCAAAGGTAACTGTTCCACCTTCCATTCTGTGGAGAAGTATGAATTTGCTCTTGTCTCCAGTCATATGTCTTGAGCAGCCACTGCCCAAGAACCATAGCTCTTTCTTCTTGATGGATTTTCCTTTTTCCTACATCAGAATAAAGTAATGATTTAGGTACCCAAATCTTTTTGGGTCCTGAAGGGTTAGATACCTTTCTTTTAAAGCTCCCTTTTGTTTTGTAACAATTATGAGCAATGTGTCCAATTTTGTTACACCAAGATCATTTAGGAGGTTGCCTTTTAGCAGGAACAAAAATTGTTTTCTTAGTGCTTGATGCTCCTATTTCATGGAATCCTAATCCTCTTTTATCAGTGGTTTCTCTACCATTTCCTATTAGTTTATTTAAGTTATGTGTACTGCTAACAAATTTACTTAAGTCTGTTTGTAGTTTATTAATCTTCTTCTGCAGAAGATAGTTTTCCTTCTGCAGTGATGCAAATTTTGCATCTTCTGTAGGATTTTCTTTTATTATCTTAACCTGTTCAAACAATTTAAAGTGTGATTATTGAAGACATTGATTGGTTTTAATTAGTCTATCATTATCTTCCTTCAATTTTTCATTTTCCTCTTTAGATTTAATGAGTTGTTCTTTAAGAAGTGCACATTTTTGTGCAAGTGTGTGAGAGTCAGATAGTAAATTTTCAAATGCATCTTCTAATTCTCTATATGCAGTAGGAGTATATGTGATTACCTCATTTTCTTCATCATCACTTCCAGCCATGAGACATAGGTTTGCTGCTTCTTCTCCAGAATCTTCTTCTTATGAGGAGTTGTCTAAATCATCCCAAGTTGCCATCATAGCTTTCTTCTTCTGGAAGGTTTTTGAGTCTCTTTTCAGATGTGGACATTCTGATTTAAAGTGTCCTGGCTTGTTGCATTCAAAGCAAATTATTTGTGCTTTGGAATTTTCAGCTTTCTGTCCATCCTTCTTGAAGTTGAAGCTTTTCCTTCCTCTGCCTTTTCTTCTTATCAGTCTCTGGATTCTTTTTGAAATGAAGGCAAGTTCATCATCCTTCTCTGATGATGTCTCTTCTTCTTCAAAGTCATCTGCTTCTGTTGGAGTTAAATTGCTCCTTCTGGAAGTGCTAGTTTTTAGAGCAATAGACTTTCCCTTCCTTGGTAGTTCATTCATGAGCTCTTGCTCATGAACTTTTAGTGAACCAAGCAATTCATCTAGCTTTAAAACAGAAAGATCCTTAGCTTCTTGGATTGTTGTTACCTTAGGTCTCCATATTCTTGGAAAACTCCTAAGAATTTTTCTAACGTGCTCTTGGTTTGAGTAGCTTTTTCCAAGAGACTTTAAGTCATTTATAATGACAGTGAATCTACTGAACATTTCATCAATAGATTCGTGTTCAACCATGCTGAACATTTCATATTGATGAATCAATATGTTAATTTTTTATTCTTTTACTTGGTCTGTTCCCTCATGGGCTATTTGGAGTGTATCCTATATTTCTTTGGCTGTTGAACATCCAGCAACTTTGTCATATTCTCCCCTGCTTAGTGCACAGAGAAGGAAGAATTTGGCTTTGGAGTTCAGAAGATACTTCTGCTTATCTTCTGAGGTCCAATCTTCTCTTGCTTTAGGTTCAGGAGCTTCTACTTGAACTTATGATTCTCCTTTTTTGTGCTGGGCAAGAATTCTTGTTCTTCTTACTACTGGAATGAAATTTCCTTTTTCTACAATATCCCAAAGATCAATGTCTTTGGATTCTAGAAACAATTTCATTCTTTCCTTCCAATAGTAGTAATCTTTTCCATCAAATGCTGGTGGTCTATTTGTAGATGAACCTTCTGGTATGAACATTGCAGCTACATAATTTGCCATTTCCCTTGATGTTTTCCTCTCTTACTGTTAAGTAAGTTCAAACCTAGAGGCAAGCTCTCGTACCAATTGAAGTTGTGACTTCAATCACAAGAAGGGGGGTTGAATTGTGATTGAATAAAATTTCTGCAATTTCTTTATATACTTTTCTACTCAAGGACTTGCCTTGGCTTAGTATAAAGAAATAAACTCACAGAAGGTAATAGTTAGTTAATTTTAATTTTGCAGAAGATATAAAAGTATGTTATGGCAATGATAATAGTAAAGAGAGAGTAAAGAAGATGACACAGAAATTTTATACTGGTCCACCTCTTCCAACCTGAGGCTACGTCCAGTCCCTACACCTATAGGATTTTCTCACTCTTATAATCAAATTACAATCTTCTTGGGTAACCTTACCACTAGTATTCTTTACCTGCCTTTTCAGGCTAACAATAACCTAAAACCTCAGATTTTCCACTGAATACTTATTGCAGAACCTTCTGCAGAAGATTCAGTCCCCAGAATACTGCAAGTACCTTCTGCAGATTCTGTAAACCAACTGAGATCACCAAATCTCAGTAAACCTGACTGAAAACTCTTTCCCTTGCTGCTCAGAAGAAGGATATGCACATGCACACCTCTCTTGAGACTCTTACAATGAAAATGAGAAAGAATAAGAACATACAAGGCTCAAATCAATACAATCTTTGCACAGTAGAAGCAAAATGATGAGCCAAGACTCTCTCCAGCAAAATGAAGGAGAGAGAAAATTTCCATAAGATAGGAGAAGTGAAACTGCAGAATTTAATGTTTCTTTTGGAGTGAAGTGCCTTCAAAGTGAGGAGGAAGTCTCCTTTTATAGAAGGCTGGAGTGAAAATAGTCGTTGGGCATCCAGTTGTGCTCAACGTCATGTCCCTATCTCAGCTGCAACATGTGTAACTTTATAGCTGTCGCTTTGATCAACCCTTTCTTCTGCAGGACATCTTCTACAGGTTGTTTTTGGGCTGTTTCTCAGGACTTTTCTTCTCTTGACATGATAAACTTCTCCAGTATAATATTCTCACCTATTTTAGAGTCAGCTGGCCCACTTGAATCACAAGAAGAATAGAAGAAGAAGACTTATTTGAATTCTGCATTAATTACGCCTTCTGCAGCATATCTTTTCTTCTGCAATGTGTATGGAATTTCATTCTTTTTGCAGATCTTCTTAAAAAACATTAATTTGCTCAATGGAAAACATTTTTTAGGTAGTTTCTACAGCTATAACTCAGAAAGTGAAAAAATCATTGTTTTATATGTTTTGTTTCTTCTGCAGAATTGATGACTTCAGGTTCTTCTCTAGAAATAGCTTCTATCTTCTGACCATCATTTTTAACTTTAGTGAGGATGATTTAAATATGTCTTGATGCTTGGAAACCAGGGTTACACTTCTTTTCCATTTTTAAGAATGAATCTTCCTTCTAAAGGGACTTTGTCATGTTCTCTTTATGTGAGGAGATCATTCTTATCTTCTGGAGAGTTTATTGGACTGTAAAGTATCCTTCTCATGATTTTTCAGTATGCATTGTGTTTCTTTTTTACAGATTTGTCATTCTTGTCAAATCTAAGACTTATCTTCTTAAATGAGTGGAATTCATTCATTTCTTCTGCTGCAGAAATGTATCTTCTGCAGAAGTTTTCCTGTATCTTCTAAACACTTACTCAAACAAAATCATTAGTCCTTAAAACTCAGAATTATTCCAAGTAAACCTTGATTGGTTGTCATTATTAAAACATTTTTAAGGGATTCTTTGACCTTACAGTAATGAGGCTGGGCTTATCAAGAAATCATGGTTTTTTCTGGATATGCAAATAGAACACTGGAATAGAGAGCATCTTTGAATTTTTCTTGACTTGCAACTTCTCTCCATTCTTCCACTTCATTCTTGATTTGTATCATTCAGCTGGCCTCTTTCTTTGTTTGATGATTCACTCCCCCTTTTTATTCACTTTTATTTTTTTGATGATTCACTTTTATTCACTTTTATTTCCTTTTTGATTTTTTTTTAGGGAGTCATCTTCTTTTGCTTTCTTGTGCCTTCTCTTTGTATTTATTCACTTTCAAGTAACCAACCACTTTCTCCCATTTTATCAGATTGCACCTTTGCTCTCTATCCCAAGTGTGTAAGGGACAGGATATAGACATTAATTTTTGGCTGGGGTGCATACGAAAAGAAACATTTAAAGCTCAAATGGGTTACCAAAAGATTGGAAATTTTTTTCAAAGGTTGGCTTTTTGGCACTGAGCAAATAATTAAATCACAAAGTTTGCCTTTATCACTTCCATATTTTTCATGTGCAGAATAAAATCCAGAAACTCAAGCAATAACAGGTGATAAGCAGCGGTGAAAACTCTCATATCAAGTGTTTGGTCTCACAACTCACCGGCTTTTTGGCTAATTTCCTTGATGAAATCACTTATTGAAATTAATTAACTACTCTGATATATTTTCCTGCATAATATCCTAATTCTAACTGATTATGGATTTAATCTCAAAATTCCTATTTATTTCCTAATTTGGTTAGTTAGACTGCCTAGCTTTGATATTTTAAAATTAATTCCTTAAATCCGTAATCCTAAAACCTAAAAAAGTTGAAATACAAAACAAAAATCCTAATTAACTAAAAATAATCATAAAAATTAAAACAAAATAGAAAATAAAAGAACGAAAAGAAAGAAAAATACCAGTATCAATCTTCGTCCTCTGTATCCTGTAATTCCTCATCCTGCTCTCCTGTTGCTGCTGCTCCACCTCCCCCTAGATGAATAGGCCTGTCCCCAGACCACTGCAAGAATATTCGGAACTCTTCAAGCAGCATGCATGGGTATGGGTCTGGTAACTCTTGATTGGTTTGAGGTCAAGTGGTCTTGTCAACACAAAGTTGCATGATTTATGAGCTTCATACTTTGCAGCAGCCTGTGCACTCTTGAATCCCATGGGATCATAATGGGGTTCATCTCTGACCCTTTTTCCCATACCTTTTCTTTGTGAGCTAGAGCCACGAGAAAGGCCAGCAGTGTATTTGATCCTAGACATCTGAAAAGTCAAATAACAACAGTTAGTTGCTAAAAACACATTCATTTCAATGATTCCTTATTGCAAACACTAATTTATGAAGAACATGGAAGCCTATCATTAACCAATTTGCATGCAAAATTCAGAATACTTTCAAAAAGAAATCAATCTCCACAACAAAATTTCAGTTGCACTTGGTAATGGCTTCCTAAAAACAGAATATACTCATTTGTTTTGCAAGCACTAAATTAATCCATGGAAAGTGAAACTTCAAAATTTTGCAAGAAACAAAGCATAACACTTTCAAGCTTCAATAACTCACAAAGCAAAGAGCATTTCAATAGAAAACTTGTTCTTCAAATTCCGCAAAGCCATAATCACATCCAAGATAGAAATTATCAACAATATGCACATTCATATTCTAAGGTTGCTATCCTAGAGTTTAAACCATAAAACAGAGGAAAACGAAAATTTCAATTGGTGAAAACTACTTTGAAAGATTCAAAAATGAAGGAGGTTTGTAAGTGGAAAAAGTGAAAAGAAAGGTTTAGGAAGTAGAGAGACGGTACATGGGAAAACAGGGGAGGGAGAATGAATGACTTCCCCCTGTTTTTAGTTCAATTTAAGCATCAGCACGTACCTGCGCTCAGCGGGAATGGAGCGCAGGGTTCAGTTTTGAAACTTCGTACTGCTGCGCTTCACCTGCGCTTAGCGCAAGTGAAGTGCAAAAAACATTGCCTAAAATTGTACTTCTGTGCTTTACCTGCGCTCAGCGCAGGTAAAGCGCAACAAACATAATGAATTTTTTGCAATTTTTAGTCAAGTTTTATGCTACTTCCTATAGTTTAAAAATTTTATTTTCCACAAACTTATTCCAATCAATTTTGAAAATTTCCTAAATCCTAAAAAAAGAAAAATCCTAATTATCAAACAAAAACAAAATAAAACTCAAAACAATTAAAAACTTAAAAATCTCTGGGTTGCCTCCCAGGAAGCGCTTATTTAACGTCTTCTAGCTCGACGCCTGTTCTCTCAAGGTGGTTGAAACTGGAATCTTTTGGTGAGCTTGTGTGCTGCACCTTTCCTTTCTTTGGCCCATAAACCTCCCCATAATCTTGCCTTGGAACAATCTGTAATGCGAAATGACTTTAACCATTTAGGCTTCTTCTTGGAATTAGACCATGCTTCTGACTCCCTTGGCTTGACATTTCTTTTCTTTATTATCTTGCTCACATGTACATGAGTCTTCTTTTCTTGAAGCTTGGATGATTCAAGGTTGATTGCTCTCAATTTCTTTGCTTCACAAGGGTCTTTGATATGAAACACACCTGACCACTTTGTCTTCAATCTGGCTCTAGGCTTTGAATTTGATTCTCTTGGCCTGATTCTTTCTCTCTTTGCTTTGGTCAGGTCAGTGTATTCACAGGCCTTTCTTTTGTGGGGTATGGAAGGTTTAACACTTGCACCATGCCTTTCTTGATCTTTCTTTGGAGGACTGGTTGGATAAGGCAAGGTCTTTGGTCTTGGTACCACTTCCCCTTCTTTCTCGGGCTTTGACTCACTATCTCCCTGTTCAGTCTTTTTCTCATTTTCTTGATCTTTTTCATCATGTACACCCTCATATGTTGTGTTCTCTACCTCCCTTTTACAGTCAATCTCTTCTTTAAGCACAATCTTTTCTGTTTCATCCTCTCCTTTTTCTTCTTCTACTTCTGCTTCACTTTCTTCTTCTTCCTTTTCTTCATCAGCTTCTTCTGATTCCCTTTCTTCAGCTTCTCTTTCTTGTGTTTCTTTAGTTTCCTCTCTTTCTTCTTCTTCTTCTTCTTTTTCACCTTCTTCTTTTTGTTCTTCTTTTGCTTCTTCTGGTTCCTCTTCTTCAGCTTTCTCTTCTTCATCAGCCAGATTGTCATTGGTTTCCTCCTCTATCAGTTGAACACTTATGGTGGTCATGTCATCATATTGTTCTTCAGGGTTGGGCTGTGCATTTGCTTAAATTTGTTTTGACCGACATTTGGTCATATTTTCCACTATCTCAGCTAGTATGGGGTCAGCAGGTAGTCCTGCTTCTCCACAAGCCTTCTGAAATCGTACCAAGTCTTGCAAATTTTTTTCAATAAGATTGTTCCCATCTGAATGCCATGGTTGAACTGAAGAGTAGCTTTGCTGTTGTATGGAAGAAGGTTGCACATGGAATGAAACATTATCTTGCTGCCACCTACAATCTTGATTCTGGCTATTTATCCATCCTTGTGAATTGTTTGCAAAGTTGTTACTGTTGGAGAAGTTTCCTGGTCTTTCTTGGTTGCTCATGTAAGTAACTTGCTCTTCTTGAGTGCATGGGTAAGAGCAGTAACCATTGAGATGGTCACTTCCACAAAAATCACAAACTAATTGTGGTGACTGGACAGGATAGGAGTGCACTGTCTACAATTGCTGAGGACAGTTAGCTAGCTTCTTGTTGAGTGCTTCTAATTACTGCCTTAGACTCTTATTTTGTGCCCTCAGTTCATCTGCAGAAGTTTGCTTATGCGACGAAACAGCATCTTGTTGCCACCCAAAATTTTGATTCTGGTAACTTCCCCAATCCTGTGAAAAATTGTTAGAATAATTGTTGTAATTAGAGAAGTTACCTTGAATCGGTGTGTGGGAGAAATACTCTGGTTCTTGTTGTCTAGCATAATCTCCAAGGGTTTTTCTTGGTGGATTTTGCCATCCAGAAGCCATTCAACATTTACTTCACTTGGGGTGGTTGAACAGAGAGTGTTGAGATTGTCTCCTTATTTTTGGGTTCTTCCTCGCTTCTCCTTCGTCTCCTTCTCTTGTTTCTACTTTTGTTCTTCCTTGATGTCCTTTATATTTCTGGATCAAATTGTAACTGATTTGGGGACACCTGGCCTCTCAAAAGCATAAACAAGAAAACTTGAAAAAGGTAAGTGTGGAAGAGAATTTTTATAATAATAATAAAAAAAAAGAAAAATTCCTAAAAAAATAAAAAAAAATAGAGTCCTAAGATAGAGTATATACAACTTGATAGTTAAACCTCCCAAGTCTATACGAATTGATACATTGTTCCCCGGCAACGGAGCCAAAAATACTTGATGGGATTTAGGCAAGCGTACCAAAATTCCAGCAGTATAATAGTAAGTAAAGAGTATCGTATCCATAGGGAACGGTTCACTTCATATTTATTAGTGATCAGACTATCAAGTAAGAAACTATTTTTGATAATTGTTGTGCAGAAAATAAATTTCATAAAATAAATGAGAAAGTAGAGATAGAGTAAGATAGCGTTACTTGGATCAGGATTGAATTTTGTATCATCGCACCCGTTACATATGTGAATTCCAATATTAATTAAGAATATATTTTTATGATACCTTAGCCAAACTATAATGTTTTACCCCGAGTCACCAGCAGTAAAACACTCGAAGAGACTGTCACACTTCTTCTTTAATCATCGATTCTCACTACATTCCTATAGTTACTACTATGAGTACTTTTACCAATCAGAATTCAAGTTTCCTATTCCTAGGCTCCCCCAAACTCGCTATTGGTTCTATAGAACCACCTCTCGAATGCGCCCCATAAAACCAACCTATAACTCCGGCACACAGGCGGAAGTTACGCATTAAGCAAAGTATAAAAATACTGATATCATAGAATAGGGATTCATAAATAATAAAGAGAATTCACATACACTTGGGGATTGAATCAACTACATTCAACCCTATTGGAGAGTTTAGCTACGCATGGTATCCATACAGACCAATGAAGAAACTGTCACACTTTTCTTCAATCCTAGCGTTGCTATCTCGGCAGCCCTTCGGGGTCTCCTCTGGAGCTTTGAGCCCTAAACCCTAACTCTGCTAACTCACTATGATCTTTACAAAGGGTCCTATTTATAAAGATTGGAAACCCATCTGAAATCTGGAAGGAATCTGTTTTGAAATCAGATTAGAAAACAAATTGAGTAAACTAGTACTTAGGTCCCTGACTTTAGGAAATTAGTCCGGTGGTCCCTGACTTCAACCTCCGTCATGCAGTTTAGTCCAAACGTTAAACTTCTGTTAATTCCCGCCGTTAAATCATGCATAAAGGTCCTTAACTTTATATAAAATCATGCATTTAGCTCCTTAACTTTACAAAAAATAATGCAGTTTATCAGCAGGAATTAACAAAAGTTTAACGTTTGGACTAAACTGCATGACGGAGGTTAAAGTCAGGGACCACGGGACCAATTTCCTAAAGTCAGGGACCTAATTGCACGACGCTCACAAAGTCAGGGACCTAAGTGCTAGTTTACTCAAAACAAATTCGTGTTCCTGGGCTTCACTTGCGCTCAGCGCATCTGAAGAGCAGGAACCAAAGAGGAATCCTGATAGTTACGCTTCACCTGCGCTGAGCGCAGGTGGAGCGTATTTCTCGTTCCAGCTTCTCTTGATTATCTCCTTTTTTAGCTTGATCTCTTCCTAATCTTATCCTTGTTTGATTGGCTTTCCTTGTTCCCCACTTTTTGATATGATTTTGTGTTTATCTTGACTTTGAATTTAAATCGGGAAGCTTTTCCGCAGAATCCTTATTTAAATGGCTGCTAATCTTATCTTTATTTGCTCTCATTTAAACTTCAAATCTGCAGATCCTTTCCTCAAATAATTCTATCTTCTTTTCTCATTTAAATATCTCTCATAAATCTGCAAAATCAACATATTTTCTATTAAAATAGCATCAAATTCAAATTCAAATTCAAATTAAATAAACATAATTATTACAATTATTAATAAAAAGGGATTATTTTGGGGCATAAATTACTATTTTACCCTTGATAAGTGCAGTAAAAATACAAGAATATATCATATAATTGGCACTTATCAGCTGTCCAATCCGGTGCCTGAATGATAGGAGTAGTGGTCAGGGCTTGCTTGAGGCAGTCAAAAGCCTCCTTACATCAGTCATAAAAAACAAACTCAACATCTTTCTGGAGCAAATTGGATAGGGGGAGGGCCTTCTTGCTGAAGTCTTTTATGAAGTGCCTGTAGAAACCTCCATGGCCAAGAAAAGAGCGAATCTCTCGCATGCAAGAGGGGTAAGGCAGTTGTGAAATAACAGCTATCTTGGCAGGGTCTACTTCTATGCCCTTACTGGAAATGATATGCCCTAAAACTATACCATGTTCTACCATGAAATGACATTTCTCAAAATTAAGAACAAGATTAGTTTCAATGCATCTATTCAAAACTTTATCCAGACTATCCAAGCATGTATCAAATGAGGATCCATACACAGTAAAATTCTCCATAAATACCTCTATGCAACTTTCCAAAAAGTCACTGAAAATACTAAGCATGCACCGCTGGAATGTACCAGGGTTGTTGCATGGGCCGAAAGGCATCCTCCTATAGACAAAAGTGCCAAAGGGGCAGGTGAATGTGGTTTTCTCTTGGTCCTCAGGAGCAATATGAATTTAAAAATATCCAGAAAAACCATCAAGGAAACAATAATGAGATTTACCTGTCATATGCTCAAGCATTTGATCAATAAAGGGCAGGGGGAAGTGATCTTTTCTTGTGGCCTGATTCAGCCTACTGTAGTCGATGCAAACTCTCCAGTTGTTTTGCACCCTGGTAGGGATAAGCTCATCCCTCTCGTTTTTAATCACAGTAAGGCCTGACTTCTTTAGGACCACTTGGACTGGACTCACCCACTGACTATCGGAGATGGGGTAAATGATGCCAGCTTGCAGAAGCTTGGTCACTTCCTTCTTTACGACGTCCAAAATCACAGCGTTGAATCTTCTCTGTGGTTGTCTCACTAGTTTGGCTCCATCCTCCAACAGTATTCTGTGCATGCACGTGGACGGGCTAATACCAGGAATGTCTGCTAAGGTCCATCCAATGGCCTTCTTGTGCTTCCTGAGCACTTGCAACAACTTCTCCTCTTGATCAGAAGTAGGGGAGGTAGAAATGATCACTGGCAGTCTCTCATCATCCTCCAAGTAAGCATACTTGAGGTTTTCTGGCAGGGATCTAAGCTCTGGTGTAGGTGCAGGCTGAACAATAGAAGGAACCTAAGTAGGGGAAAAGAAAAGGGTTCCGCAGCTTCTACCTCAAAAAGCAAGTCAGATGCATGTGTAATTCCTGCAACATGGTTAGTACATCCTGACTCTAGAAAATCAACATCATGAGGTACAAAATCCAAAGAATCAGACTCGGATGCATAATCAAATTCAAACTCAACCTCAGATTCAGATTCAGATTCAATGCATGAAAGACAAGTATACAGGTCAGACAAAAATGGATTTTTCATAGCATGAAGAGAACAAGAATCAGACATATGATCATCAACAACATCATCCAGTATCTCAGCACGGAAAACAGAATGATCCTCAGATGGATATTTCATGGCATCAAGAATATTGAAATGAACTACAATGTCACCAAATTCCATAGATAATGTACCAGCATAGACATCAATCTTAGTTCGGGCTGTCTTTAAAAATGGTCTGCCCAAAATGATAGGAACAGAACCATGGGAAAATCCCTCTTCCATGTCAAGAACATAAAAATCAGCAGGAAAAATTAGTTCACCAACCCGAACTAAGACATCCTCTATAAAACCTGTGGGGTGGGCAACACTTCTATTTGCCAACTGAATAACCACACCCGTAGGTTGCAGAGGTCCAAGAGAAAGAGACTTAAAAATAGACAGAGGCATGACATTAATTGAAGCACCTAAGTCTAGCATGGCATTTTCAAATTTATTGTTCCCAATAATGCAAGGTATATAGAAGGTACCTGGATCCTTACATTTCTCAGGAATGTGAGGAACAAATTTACCTATCAGTGCAGACACATTTCTGCCCGTGTTGATCCTCTCATTACCCTTCAGCTTCCTTTTGTGCGTGCACAACTCTTTCAGAAACTTGGCATATCTTGGAATCTGCTTAATTGCATCCAAAAGAGGTATGTTCACCTCCACTTTCCTGAAGGTCTCCAAGATCTCCTTATCGACCTCTTCCATGTTTTTGCTTGGAATTAATTTTGGTGGGAATGGAAGAGGGATTGGAGGCTGCTGCTGACTACTCTGTGCACTGGAAGAAGGTCCACCTGCATGAAATTTTCTGCTACCACCTGTATGCTCAGGACGATTCCTCTTGGATGCAGCAAGGTCATCCTCTTTCTCAGATGCAGGCTCAAGTGTAGGTGCTGGTGTAGGAGCTGGAACATCAATCTGGTTGTCGGACCTCAATGTGATGGCACTGACATTTTTCGGATTCTGAACAGTCTGGGAAGGTAATCTATCAGAATTTTGTGACTGCGCCTGATTGAGCTGAGTAGCCATCTGCCCCATTTGATTTTTCAAGCTCTGTATGGAAGCTCTAGTTTCCTGCTGAAACTGCATGTTCTGGATGGGCATCTGCCTCACCAACTCCTCTAATGAAGGCTCAGAAGTATAAGGTTGAGTTGGTGGAAGTGCTGGAACTTCATTTTGTCTCTGTTGCTGCGCAGAAGGTGGTACATAAGGCCTGCTGGGACCAGCAACGTTCTGGAATGGTGGAGACTGATGTTGTTGTTGTTTGGAAGAATGCGCCCACCTCAGATTTGGATGATTTCTCCATCTTTGATTGTACCTATTAGAAGAAAGATCATAATTTTGGTGTTGCTGATGTTGTTGCTGTGGAGGTCTGTTGTAAATGTTTACAGCATATGCCTTAGGATGCTCATTAACTCCATATTGCTGCAATAAAGGACATACATTTGTATGATGATCATTAGAAGAACATATGCCACAGACCCTTGCAACGGATGCAGATTTCTGATTACCAGCTAGCTGAGTCACCAAGTTCACAAGAGCATCAAGTTTGCCTTCCAACTTTCTAATTTCAATAGATGTATTGGTAGCCACATCATGGGCTCCTCTAATGACAATAGCATCATTTCTTGCACTGAATTGTTGGGAGTTGGATGCCATCTTTTCAATCAGGTGCCTAGCTTCAGCAGGAGTCATATCACCAAGTGCTCCACCACTTGCAGTATCCATCATACTCCTCTCCATGTTGTTCAGCCCCTAATAGAAGTATTGCAATAGAAGTTGTTTAGAGATTTGATGGTGGGGACAGCTTGCACATAGCTTCTTGAATCTCTCCCAGTATTCATACAAGCTCTCACCAGCAAGTTGCCCGATCCCATATATGTCTTTTCTGATTGCAATGGTCCTTGAGGCAGGGAAGAATTTCTCAAGGAACATTCTCTTCAGATCATCCCAGCTAGTAATGGACCTGGGAGACAGATGATAGGTTTCTGGAAAGTGAACCAAAAATCCAGTAGTATAATAGTAAGAAAAGTATCGTATCCACAGGGAACGGTCAATTCACGTATACTCGTGATCTATTTATCAAGGGAAAACAACGGTTTTTGAGAATATTGTTGCGAAAATTATAAACTAAAATTCAATAATTAATGAATTAAAAAGGAAGAGTTAGAGATACTTTACTTGGATTAGGATTGAACTTCATCTCATCACACCCCTCATGTATGTCGAGACTACCCAATATTTATAGGCTTTGAACTATAACACTATAGACAAACTATATTGCTAAGACCCCGAGTTACCAGGCGCTACTCACACTCAAAGATAATCCATGCGGGTTCTCCCAAACAACAGACTTACCCTCGGCTTATTATGTTTTCTTTATTCCGTTTGTAAAAGAATTAATTGATAAACGAGGCCTAATCCTCTGGACGCACCTTCGCTAGAGTACTGTCACTACCCATCACTCATTAGAATACATCCACGTTTCGAATCCTGGATTGACAATCAACTATTCTTTTGCTATCGATCCATTAGACCATGCCTATCCTTTAGATGCCCTTCATTAGGATACTCACACTACCCATCAATCATTAGCAACACCCATGTTTCGGTCACTGGTTAACCGAGTATTCTCATTCACTCAGAGGTTGAGTTTCCTATGTCTAGGCTCCCCAAAACTCAGTCCTAGTCGTAACGTTAATTACAAACTAGCCTATAACTCCGGCAAGAATTAGTGTGACTTGCGCTTCAAACTGCGCTACAGCGCAGGCTGCAACGCAGGTTCCAAAGAGTTGCGCTTCACCCTGCGCTACAGCGCAGGTTGAAGCGTAGAATGCATCCTGCAGCTTCAATCTTTCTCTTTTTAACTTGATCTCTCCCTGAGACTGGTTTTGGTTGATTTGTCTTTCCTTGTTTCCTTTTTCTTGATGAAATCTTGCATTTATTGAGCATCTTGGATTTATTTGGGAAGGTTGTCTGCAGAATCCTTGTTTGATTGGCAGTGATATCCTCATTGATTGCCTCAAATCTTCTTCAAATATTTATTAAATGTCTTCAATCAAACTCAAATCTTGCAGATATCTCCCTCATTTAATGTTATATTTCCTTCAAATCATATCTTTGCAATATCCTGCAAAAATCAGCAATATTTCTATCAAAATAGAATCAAATTCAAATCCAAGATTAATAAATACAATTTATTTAATATTTAATATAAAGGGATTAAACTGGGGCAAAAACACTATTTTATCCTTGATAAGTGAACTAAAAAGTGCTCTAATTTATCAACTAATTTTCACTTATCAAAATACCCCCCAACTTAACTTCTTTCTTGTCCTCAAGCAAGAGACCTCTTTGCAATAAAAAAAATCAATTTTATCCCCTGAATGACTAAAAAAAATCAAAAACAAAGTCAAGGAACTTTTCATCATCTCTTTGTTAAGCAGCAGTCACCTTCCAAACATAAGAAAAAATCAGGATTAAGAGACGTTACCAATCCTCAATCAGAATAGAACACAAACATCAGTCAAACTTCTCAAAAATAGTAATTAAAGCAGTAAGTGATAAACCAAGGAAATCTCTCATTCTCACGGGTAAGTGTTTCCCTCAATCTTTTTCACCACCATTGAACAACTAGAATTGATAGTCGTTTCCAATATATGAACCTGCAAGCAGTTAACATGGATCAAAAGGTCTTTTCTTTGGTTGTAATGAGGTTGGGCTATCAAGAAAACATGGTTTTTCTGGATATGCAATGAACACCTTGAATAGAGAGCATCTTGTGGTTGTGCTTGGGACTTCTCTCCATTCACCAAGTTATTCTTGAATTGTTATCCTTTTTCAACTTGGCCTCTTTATTTGAAGAAGTACTCCCCCCAACTTACTCAATTTCTACACTTTGTGAATTTTTTTTTTTATAAATAACATACAATAACATAGAGAATTTATTTATGAGGGAGTACTCTTCTTTGTGATTTCTTGTGCCTGCTCTTGAATTTCTTTCACCTTTCAATTCACCAACCTTTTGTCCCATCTTGTTGTGTTGCACCTTGCTCTCTATCCCAAGTGTGAAGGGACATAGTATGATCATTAATCATGGCTGGGGTGCATCAAAAGAAATATTAAGGCTCAACTGGGCAATCAAAAATTGGAAAAAATTAATCAAGGTTGGCTATTTGGCACTGAGCAAAATATTATAATCACAAAACATGCCTTTGTCACTTCCATATCTTCCACTAGCAAGACAAAATTCAGAAACTCAAGCAATAACAGTTAACAAGCAGCAGTGAAAAACTCTCAATTTCAGTGTTTGGGCTCTCAGCTCACCGGTTATTGGCTAAAATTTCTTGATAAAGCACTTATTGGTTTTAATTAACTATCCTGATAGGTTCTCTTGAGAAGCATTCTGATCCTAACTGATTATTGAATTAATCACAAAACCCTATCATCTTTCCTAATCTGGTTAGTTAAACTACTTAATTATAGAGAATTTTGAAAATGTTGCCTTAAATCCTAATTTCCTAAGGTCCTAAAAAGTCCTATAAATTCAACAGAAAAACAGAAAAAAGTACTGCATAATGTATCAGTGGTAATAATATACAGTACATATCAAAAGAAAATAAGAAAATAAGAAAAAAATGAAAAAGAAAAAGAAAAAGAAGGAAAAGCAACAAATAGGGAAGAAAAATAATCAGTCCTCATCCTGGTCCTGATCCATGAAAGCTACTCCATCCCCCCTGGGAAAATAGGCATGTCCCTAGGCCACTGTAAGTAATCATGAAACTGGGCAGGGGTCATGGGGTCCACACGAGCCTGATAATGTCTACTCTGAAAATGAATAGCTGCTCGGTGAATGGTGGACATCTGAGTCATCAGATGAGTGTTCTGTGCCTCAAGTCGTTGGGCCCAGATTGGAGCATCCATGTCTGCTAGTGGTGGTGGTGGTGCCTACTGCTGCTGCTCCTCATCCTGTAACTCCTCAGCTGGGATACAGTTGGCTTCAATATATGCTCTGGTCATGGGAAGTGCGATGCGAACCCTGGGGTTCACCTCTACACCCCTAGATCTGCAGAATGTTGTGATAAGAGAGGGGAAGCCAAGCCTGATCTTGGAGTTAGGAGTCTAGCGCCCCACAGAAGATGCAAAGTCTTATATCCTACTGGTGATAACCCGCGAGATATCGATAGTAGCGTCGGTGAGGATACGATAAATGAGGTGGGCTACAAGCATAATGATATCAGAAACATGCCTTGTAGGATGTATGTTGGCCAGCGTCAGTATTGTCCACATCCGTGTGATACTCGTCATGCCATGCCTGTGAATCTTGGCAGCCTCCTGATATGCATTCCTTTCAAAGGAACGCCCTGGTAAGCATAGTAGCTGAGCAGTCTCAATGTCAAGGGGATCATTGCCATGAAGCCCCACAGCCTGCATCCTCTCGTGATATTGGCATACCACGAGGTCTCTGTCCTCCTCTATGGGATGTCCTAAAAGTGCATTGATTGCATCGCAATCAAATCTGATAACATGTCCTCGAACATAGGACTCCCTCCTGTAATTAACGTTGTGGTCTCCAATAGCGTTAGCATAAAATTCCCTGACAATGTCTGGATCAAAGTAGTTGCCAGGGCGGCTGAGGCGGTTCCAACGCCTCCTGTGAATCTCAGCAGAAAACTCCTCATATTCCCCCTCCTGAAGGATGACTGGTCACTCCAAGATGAACTTGCAATCAGCGATGTCAGTGTATGCTTCAAAGGACTTGAGCTCCTTGAAGCGATGAGGGTCAAACTCAGGTTCCCTCTGGGGGCCCTTCCTCTTGGCACCCCCTGTGCCCCTCCCAGAGGAACTAGCACCACTAACATTCTTTGTGCGAACCATCTGCAAACAAAAGCAACTCAAAATTATTTATGCATCATAATATTTAATTGCTCATAATTATGAAATAAATGGCCAATGAATTTCAATAATTAGAGCAATCAATTAACCAAACAAATGAGCATAAAAATTTTAATTTTAAATATTACCCAATAAATGTCAATTAATTAATTAAGACACGCTAAAGTGATTAGTTAAAGCAGGTCCTAAATAATTCTAAACAGGAAAAGTGAGAATAAAACTCATGCTCAAAAATCATGTCATCAGTAACATGTAATATTGCACAATTATTTATGTATGGGCATGCAGAAATATTAGAGCAATTAGTTGAACATACATGCACCAACAAAATAATTTGCAGAAATTATTGAGCACTCAAAAACTACCACCTAAGAAAACATGAATAACTCACAAAGAATCCTAACCACATGCAATCTAATTCAAAGCACTATGAACAATTATTTCTTTCCTAAAGGTTCCTAGAATCCTAAGATTTCCTATCCTAAGGTTATGCTTAAATAAAATAAGAAATCAAAATTTCAATCGGTTAAAAAGAAAGAAAACTATAAAAACATACCTGGTATAAGCTCAGAAACTGAAAATGAGGGCTATATGAGTGAGAAAAGGCAAAGCAAAGGTTAGGAATATCAGAGAAAAAGCAAGGAAGAGAACGAAAGGAAGTTCAAAATGAACTCCTTCGTTCAAATTTCGGGATTTAAAATCCCGCTTCCTGCGCTACACTCTGCGCTACAGCGCAGAGTGGAGCGCGTACTGCTTCAGAATTTGAAGCGTCCCGTTGTGCTTCACCCTGTGCTACAGTGCAGAGTGAAGCGCAAAAGTCAGAGAGTCAGGTATTAATTTTAATTCTGTGCTTCACCTGCGCTACAGCGAAGGTTGAAGCGCAGATCTGCAGTATTTTCTCTGCTTCTGCTACTCCTAATTGATTCCATGCCATCCTTTTGAATTTAGATCTCCATTTTAACAATTTCCTAATTACACAGGTAAATCCTAAAACCAAAAATTACTAAAATGAAAATTAAAAACTTACAAGGACCGGGTTGCCTCGCAGGAAGCGCTTGTTTAACGTCTTTTAGCTCAACACCTGGTTACTCAACCCTTTTATGGTGGCCTCAAGTGGAGGATGATGTTTGACTCCATACCAGTTCTTCCCTTGAGCTCCCATCCTCCATGCCAATTTTTTACTCTTCCATCACTACCATTGTCTTCCTCAGTATCAGATGTTGATCGCCTTTTCTTCTTAAATTTGAACTCCCATATTGACTCTGGATGTTTCACCCTCATTCTAGGCTTCCTTAGAAATTCGGAGCCTGGCAG
The DNA here is from genome assembly GCA_026901365.1 of Sesbania bispinosa. Taxonomy (NCBI): domain Eukaryota; kingdom Viridiplantae; phylum Streptophyta; class Magnoliopsida; order Fabales; family Fabaceae; genus Sesbania; species Sesbania bispinosa. The sequence continues at coordinate 263,162 of QLOH01000754.1, read as the reverse complement.
TTTTGTTTGACTTTTGAAAATAGCATCAGTTTGTTGTAACTTGGGCGTACCTCTATGAAACGTAATACTTTCATCTTTTGAGCTCAATTCATATTTTCCTCGATCAACATCAATGATCATCTTAGCAGCTTTCATGAAGGGTCTTCCTAAAATTAGGGGGACTTCAGTATCCTCTTCTGCTGTCTCTGCAATGTAGAAATCTACAACATATGCAAATTTATCCACTTTGATTTGAATGTCCTCTAATATCTCATGAAGGTGTTAAGCAGATTTATTTGCATGAAGTAACTTCACATTTGCAAGCTTGACCTTCACATTACTCAACTTGTTAAAATACGATAGCGGCATCAAATTGATGCTCGCTCCAAGATCTAATAAAGGATGAGTAGGAGGTAGATTACTAATAGAGATGGGTATAGTAAACTTACCTGGGTCAAGTGACTTACTTGTGACTAAGACCTTTTCTTCATGATGTTCCTTTTGTGCTGCTTCTTCATCTTGTTGAACAACTTCCTCTTGAAGCAATTGTTCTTCAAAGATGATTTCTTCTTCCTCATCAAGTTCCTCCTCCTCTGACTTGTTTCCATCAGTAGCAATCAAGATGCATTGTTCCTTTGGATTGGTGTGGGTTACAGCTGAGAAGTGTTGTCGCCTGTGTTCTGCCATTTCAGTTGCTAACTGACCCACTTGACTCTATAGAGTCTTGATTGATGCCTCAGTAGTTGTCTTGAATCCACTAAATTTTTGCACGAGGTCATCAATCTTACCCTCCAAAGTGTTCAGTTTATCATATGTTGAAGGCTGCTGTTTGTAAGGTGGTTGCCTTAGTCCTCCATTCTGACTCCAACCAGAGTTGGTTTGGTTATTTCTCCAACCTTGTGAATATTGATTGTTGTTATTGTTGGAGTAATTCCCTTGCCTTCCCTGGTTACCCATGAAGTTGACTTGTTTTGGTTATGTTCCTTGGCTATCACATTGACCATTTAGATGGTCTCCTCCACAGAAATCACAAATCAATGGTTGGGCTTGGATGGGTTGTGAGTGGACAGCTTTGATTTGTTGAGGCAGTGTCTTCAACGTCTCAGTGAGTGCTTCTAGTTAACGTTTAATGAGCTTGTTCTCAGCTAACAGAGCATCACTTTGATTGAGTTCCATCACCCCTTTCTTTGGTAATTGCGCGGGTTGTCTTCCACTTTGAGCTTGTTGATCGTTCTATGCAAAATGGTTGATGATTTCTAGCGCTCGATCAACTTCTGCGGATAAGATAGTTCCTCCTGCTGCCGCATCTATGAATGACCTTGAATCTGAACGAAGTCCCGTGCAGAATATGTTGAGTTGGGCTATATCCTCATAGCCATGATTGGGACATTTGCGCAGCATAGACTTGAATCTTTCCCAAGCTTCACATAGTGGCTCATCAATCCCTTGTCTGAATGTAGAACTATCTGCTTTGGCTTCTATCTGCTTCCTAGTTGGGAAGAATCTTGTCAAGAATTTCTCCTCAACCACACCCCAATTGATTAGGCTTTGGTTTGGGTGTGATTGCAGCCATTCCTTAGCTTTACCTATCAAAGAGAACGGAAACAAGCGTAAGTAAACAGATTCTAAATTACCTTCCTCGAAACCCATAGTACCAATCAATTCATAAAAATTAGATAGATGAGCATGTGGATTTTCATGATCCAATCCAGCGAATTGATATGCACTGATGAGGTTGAGGTATGCAGTCTCCAACTCCAAAGCTCTTGCGTTTGGTGGTAACACAATGCTTGAGAAGTGACGTGGTCCTTGATGGGAGATATAATCTCCTAGAGTCCTTCTTGGACGTTCCTCTGCCATATTTTTGGGTTCCTCAACAATTGTCCTTCTTCTCCTTCTCTCGTTCCTACCTCTATTCTTTCGCGACGTCCTTTCTATTTCCGGGTCAAACTGTAATTGATTGGGAGACGCCTGACCTCTCAGAAGCATAAACAAGAAACTTTGAAAAAGGTAAGTGTTGAAGAGAATTAGAAAAAATAAGAATTTTCCTAAGATAATAATAGATCCTAAAAATAATAAGAAAAATAAACAAATAAACAAAATCCTAAAATAAAAACTTGATAACTAGACCGCCAAGGTCTATACGAATTGGAAATCGTTCCCCGGCAACGACGCCAAAAATACTTGATGGGTTTCTGGCAAGCGAACCAAAAATCCAGTAGTATAGTAGTAAGAAAAGTATCGTATCCACAGGGAACGGTCAATTCACATATACTCGTGATCTATTTATCAAGGGAAAACAACGGTTTTTGAGAATATTGTTGCGGAAATTATAAACTAAAATTCAATAATTAATGAATTAGAAAGGAAGAGTTAGAGACACTTTACTTGGATTAGGATTGAACTTCATCTCATCACACCCCTCATGTATGTCGAGACTACCCAATATTTATAGGCTTTGAACTATAACACTATAGACAAACTATATTGCTAAGACCCCGAGTTACCAGGCGCCACTCACACTCAAAGATAATCCATGCGGGTTCTCCCAAGCGACATACTTACCCTCGGCTAATTATGTTTTCTTTATTCCGTTTGTAAAAGAATTAATTGATAAACAAGGCCTAATCCTCTGGACCCACCTTCACTAGAGTACTGTCACTACCCATCACTCATTAGAATACATCCACGTCTCGAATCCTGGATTGACAATCAACTATTCTTTTGCTATCGATCCATTAGACCATGGCTATCCTTTAGATGCCCTTCATTAGGATACTCACACTACCCATCAATCATTAGCAACACCCATGTTTCAGTCACTGGTTAACCGAGTATTCTCATTCACTCAAAGGTTGAGTTTCCTATGTCTAGGCTCTCCCAAACTCAGTCCTAGTCGTATTGTTAATTACAAACTAGCCTATAACTCCGGCGCAAGCGCGGAAGTTAGGAATTAAGCACAGAACAAGATTACCAATATTATAGTTAGGGAACTGCATAAATAAATAGATAGAGTTCAACATACACTTGGAAATGGAATCGATTACATTCAATCCTAATGGAGAGTTAACTACACAAGGTAGCCATACCAACCACCGAAGATGCTACCACCATCTTTAATCCTTTTGAAGCGCTCCTCCTCTCCTACTCTAAAATTAGATCTAGTGCATTATCACTGAAATATGAATGAATTACAATAATCGTGCACACCTTGATCTGGTGCAATGAGGTCCTATTTATAGGCTAAGGAAAGACAAAGGAAATTGGGGAGAAATCTATCTAAAAATGGCAACAGGGCAAGAATCAGCGTGACTTGCGCTTCAAGTTGTGCTAAAGCGCAGGTTGCAGCGTAGGTTCCAGAGAGTTGCGCTTCACCATGCGCTAAGCGCAGAATGCATCTTGCAGCTTCAATCTTTCTCTTTTTAACTTGATCTCTCCCCGAGACTGGTTTTGGTTGATTTGTCTTTCCTTGTGTCCCTTTTCTTGATGAAATCTTGCATTTATTGAGAATCTTGGATTTATTTGGGAAGGTTGTCTGCAGAATCCTTGTTTGATTGGTAGTGATCTCCTCATTGATTCCCTCAAATCTTCTTCAAATCTTTATTAAATGTCTTCAATCAAACTCAAATCTTGCAGATATCTCCCTCATTTAATGCTATCTTTCCTTCAAATCATATCTTTGCAATATCCTGCAAAAATCAGCAATATTTCTATCAAAATAGCATCAAATTCAAATCCAAGATTAATAAATACAATTTATTTAATATTTAATAAAAAGGGATTAAACTGGGGCAAAAATACCATTTTATCCTTGATAAGTGAACTAAAAAGTGCTCTAATTTATCAACTAATTTTCACTTATCAATAGGTAGTAAATCCAATCCTTCGCAACTCCCTCCAATGAATGAGGGAAAGCCTTCAAATAGATGTGATCTTCCTGGATATTTGGTGGTTTCATGGTAGAACAGACTATGTGGAATTCCTTAAGATGCTTATGTGGATCCTCACCTGCATGACCATGAAACTTGGGCAACAAATGGATTAGTCCAGTTTTGAGAATAAATGGCACATCCTCATCAGGATAATGGATGCACAAGCTCTCATAAGTGAAATCAGGTGCAGGAAGCTCCCGAAGTGTCCGCTCACGAGGTGGAGGTTGAGCCATGTTCTCAGTATGAAAATCAAAATCAGAATCAGATACAGAGGCAGTATGCACAGAAAATGCAGCAGAATGCTCTGAATTATTTAAACTAACACTATCTAAGGGTACAGACTCTAAAGATGAACTCTAAAGAGAAGGATTGGTGGTTCTTTCTCAAATCATCGAAGACTTATATGATTCCCTCGAATCAGTGGCATCTAGTAACGATCTTATCTGTTGTGGGAGTTGCCTGGTGTAGTGGAGATCACACCATCTCTATTCTCCTCCATTTTTTATCACTTTCGTCTTCATTTTCCTTTGCAATTGAGCATTGTTTTTGTTGCATCTAATACCCATCTTGATCGATTTTCTATCTGTGTTTTGGTCCCTTGCTTCAAATCTAAATCTGGGAATCAATCTGCTATCATGTGGGAAGATCCCTACCTGTGGAAATTTTGTAGTGATCAAGTCATTAGGCATTGTGTACCAGATCATGAGATTAATTCCATTCTAAATTTTTGCCATACGTTTGCATGTGGTGGACATTTTGGACCTCAACGTACTACTAGAAAGGTTTTGGACTCTGGTTTGTATTGGCCTACCTTGTTTCGTGATGCTTACAGGTATTGTAAGAATTGTGAACAATGCCAAAGAATGGGAAACATATCACGTAGAAATGAGATGCCTCAACAACCATTGTAGTTTTGTGAGGTGTTTGATGTCTGAGGCATTGACTTCACGGGATCTTTCCCTAACTCTTTTGGTTTCACTTATATTTTACTGGTTGTGGATTACGTTTCTAGATGGGTAGAAGCAAAAGTCACCCGCACTGATGACACTTGTGTTATGATCGACTTTGTTAGGTCTAACATTTTTAGCAGGTTTAGGGCTCCAAGGGCAATCATCAGCGATAAAGGATCTCATTTCTGCAATAGGAACATGGCATCCTTGTTGAAGAAATATGGGGTGATGCACAAGATGTCTACACCATATCATCCTCAAACAAATAGTCAAGTTGAAGTATCAAACAGGGAACTCAAACAAATTCTGGAGAAAACAGTCCAACCAAATAGGAAATACTAGAGTAAAAGGCTTGATGATGTTTTATGGGCTTACAGAACAACTTATAAAACTCCTTTAGGGATGTCCCCTTACCGGATATTCTCTGGAAAAACATGTCATCTACGGTAGAAATTGAGCACAAAGCATATTGGGCTGTTAAGCAATGTAATTATAACTTGGATGAAGCTGGAATGCATAGAAAACTTCAATTGCAAGAAATTGAAGAAATTCAGTTAGAAGCATATGAGAACTCCAAAATTTACAAGGAAAAGACCAAAGCATTCCATGACGAGATGATAACAAGAAAATAGTTCATTGTTGGATAAAAAGTGCTCTTATATAATGCTCGTCTTAAGCTGATGTCTAGTAAGTTACGTTCTAGATGGTTAGGTCCATTTGTGGTTACTAATGTTTTTCCTTATGGTGCAGTAGAGATCACAGATGAGACAACCAAAAAAGTCTTCAAGGTAAATAGACATAAATTAAGCCCTTCTATGAAGGTTTTAAGGAGCATACGGTGGAAGAGGTGAACCTGCACAATGCCACCTACTTTGCTTGACTTAAAGTAGAAATTTTTTTTCCTAATTTTTTTTCTATTGAGTTAACGTTGTTAACGATATGTATTTTTCATTTTGTTGATTATGTGTGGGAGAGTTTCTAGAGTTTTCATTATTTTTATTTTATTATTATTGTGCTTGTTGTACAATCCTTTGTTTTGTTCTCATTAACCATTATATATACAGAACAATACATCCTTACACTGAATAACTTTGCTAGAAGAGAAAGAATGGAGGAAACCCTCGCCAAGCACAGAGTTCGGTTCACTACTCTCCCTCAAGACGATCTCAGGAAAATTTACAGATGTAGACTTGAAATGGTGAGAGTATTGATGCACTCAGGACTTCCTGAGGATGTACGTTGGATCATCGAGGCCAAGGTATGCTTAGCAGGTGAATTTCAAGATTCATTTGCTAGACATTTTTTAAGAATGGGCAGGAGTTCTTTTTCTAAAAAAAAGAAGAGCAAAAAGAATGCAAGTTTTTTATAAGTGTGCAAGATGGAATTGTAACTTGAGATGTAGGAGTGTCGGAATGACCTCTATTAATCGAGAAGATAAAATTAAATTCATTAAGGATGAATTGAGTAAGGAGTCTTTGGATAACATTAGCCAGGCTCTTGAGATGCATCCTGGTGGACAGGTTCAAATGGTTCTTTTTGATTTAGTTGAATTATCCTGAAAGGAGAAGGAACAATATAGTCTTGGGAATCTGACTCTAAAAGACCCTGTTTGCCAGTTTATAAGAAAATTGGATGGGAAGCAAATCCTCGACTCATAGAAGGCGTTCAAGTCGTTACTGGACGAAAAATCACAACTATTGTTCATATGCATGCACATCTTTTGGATTTTTTTAGTTATATCTTTTTTACTTTATAATTCACGCATGTCTTTAATTAGTTTTGAGTTTTCTTTTCAACTGTTTTTTTTTTACATTAAAATTCACACGTATCTTTGTTTATCCTTACTTGTCTTTTCACTGACTAACACTTAATAAAAAATCTGACAATTTGATCCTTGTACCGGTTATTTCATCTTAATAAATTCTCACTCTCACAAATGATTGGTACAACAAAATGTCTTTCTTTAAAGAAACTGCAGGACCATCCACACGCAAATTCTACAACATTTGTGTCTTTAGTGGAACCAATCTCGGAAATGATGAAGCATTCTGGCATGCAGCTTATGACATTGGTAAAGCATTAGCTGCCAGAAAGATCAATATTGTGTATGGAGGGGGAGTACAAGGCCTGAAGGGTTGTACAGCAGGAACTGCAATCACAAGAGGGAGCAATATTTTAGGTGTTGCTCTAAAGGATGGTAATAACCAGAAGACCACAAACCTTACCATAGGCACCGTACTAAGGGTTTCAACAATGCAGGAACATACGGCACAAATGCTATATAATTTTGATGCATTTATTGCATTACCTGGTGGTCTCGGAACCTTAGAATATATCTTCATCATTGTCTCTTGGGCCAATTCTAACTTCCACCAAAAACCATTAGGATTCTTAAATGTTAATGATTTTTATAATGATTTGTTAGCATTGCACCGAATCATGACATCCTCTTCAAATGCTAACGAAATTGTTGAACAAATGCAGAACCTTTCACTTGAACCTTATGCATCAAGAAAGCAAGTGGACAAGAATAATAAAGATGATGGAAAGAAGGAATATCCTGATATCACTCTCTGGTTGTAACTTTCCTTCCTTTTAAAGTTGTACTTGTATGGTTTTTAACTTAAATATCATTTTTATAAAAAAACAAAAACTCACCAATCTATAAAAGACATTAGGGACAATGTCTTGATTAGGTTAAGGGGAGGAAAAAGATGATCCGTTTTTTTTTTAAAAAAAAAAATTAATAGGATGGCAGAGTAAGGAGTTAAGCTTAACTCTTGATACGCATCCCGTTAGTGAAAAAAAAGAATTTATGTGTTTTTGGTTTTAAGCTTTCCAATAAAGTTAACAAGTGTAAAAAAAACATAAAGAAATAGGTGATTTTAAGATTTCATAACATGATTGAATTGATTTCCTAACATCTTGAAATTAATTGGTTTGGCAACAAAGATTTAAATTGAATGGATTGATTTTGGTAGTTATTAGCCATGAGGATTTGAGCTTTGTTAACAAATTGAACTTTCTTTTTTGTGTGATTTTCACCCATTGAATTTGTTACTTCAGAACTTGCTTTGATTCTTTTCTAAACTACACTTGCACATGCATGAACGAAAATGATTGGGGCAAATTTTTCTTTCACTTGAATAAATTACTCAGTTAAATAGCTAACCTAACATGATTTTCCTTTGAATCACCCTTTTGAGTCTTATTTGTTGTTCCCTGTTCCATACTTAAGTATAAAACCAAACTTTTACCTAACCTTACGGAATAGAAGAGTATTGGATTTATCATAAGAATGGATTCTTGAACAAGTATTGGGAATGTTAATTATGTGGGTTGCTACATGCTCAGTGCTTCTTTTTTATGTAAAAAAAACAAGAAAAAAAACTAAAAAAAGAGGAAAAAAAAAGACGATATGCCTAAGAATGAAGAATCCAAATAATTGAAATGATGCACCTAAAATTCAATGTTCGATTTTATATGTATCTATCACACTTGTTACTTGGATTCATTCTCCAAACCTATTTTACTCTCTTCAGTTTAAATTGTCATATCTACACCTCTCCATGATTGTCACTACATTATTACCCTAATAAAGACCTCTTGATTTGTGGATGTATGTGAAATTTACAGTGGATAAGTAAAAGATAAGCAAGTTTATGATAGTGCAATTTTCATGGGTCGAATTTGAGAGAAATACATACCTTTTAAACACTTGAGAGATTGAGAGTACTTCCTGCGAGGTTCTATCAAGTTGAACCATTCTTTTCAATTGAAGTTGCCTTTCTAATAGATTTGAGATGCAAAGAGATAAGAAGTCATGAATGTTATGATGTCTTGTAATCACCTCTAGCTCATGTTTTCTTTGCATTTCACTAATTTCATTAGAAAACACTTCTTTGAGTCAATAACTTATTCTTGTAATCCAATTTTTCCCGGGACGTGCAAAAGGTAAGTGTGGGGGAATTTGATAAATACAAATCATAAACATTAATAACCCCTCATATTTAACCTTTTAATACATAATTTATGCTTAGTTAATATTCATAAGCATATTATGTCAATTCAGGTTCATATTGGGCTTAATTACATTTTTCAGCATAATTGAAAAATTACATTGTGTTCATATTTCAAGCATAACTCGAGTTCTAGACATCTAAAAGTTATGCACTTTATACTGTAGGAAAGATAAAATAAAGTCCTACAACTTTAACGAAGAACCCAAAAGTTAAACCGAATGTCTAGTGGGTCAAAATTGGCTTGGAAGATGGAATAGTCAGCATTACATGAAAACCTGACAAGCACTCAATGATTGGGCCATAAATTGGGCTAGAAAAATCCTTTTGGGCTCAAACCAACGACATTTGAAAGCTATGATACAGTGCTTGATATCATCTGCAGACTACTTCCTCGGATTCTTCCATCTGGATGATGCAATGCACGGTGCAAGTGGGAAACAAGTTGGTGAATGATAGATAGGGTGGATGAATAATTCAGAATAATGGACAACTTTGGAATGACATCTTTTCTCCTCCTATAAATAGGATGGCTTGCTAAGGAGAAGATCATCCAAGTTGTAGTAGAAATTACTAAGAGTTTCATTTACTTTTGTTCATCTTTTTGTAAAGTCTTCATGGAAGGCTAAGTTTGTATTCAATTCAAGGAGTCAAGCTTATTTTCATCTTGGTTTTGAGGTTTGATCTTCATTTACATGCTCATTGAATTACATCTACCTTGCTTTTCTACTCCACTTGCTTCAATTTCATATTTCTTTTATTAAAGCTTGATTGGTTAACATAGTTTGCTTATGAAATTTGTTATTGATGTATGTTTTACTCTTGATTTGTTAATCATCATGTAACAATTTAATAGCATAGAGTAATTAATTGAATTGAAGGTGTTCATTTAATTATTTACTTCAATTGGGTTCTGATTATGAAATGGACTTGGATCTAAGATAGGATTTGGTGGTTATTTGATCTTGTTAATCTTAATCAATTGAATTCTCGACATGATTTCAGTAGTGAATCTGGGGATCATTGTACGGGTTCCATATGATCCTAAGTTGATAGATTTAATCTCTTGAATTCATGTTATTAATAACCAATGATTAACCTTGAAAATAGCCTCTGAATTCCTTGGATTGATATTGTCTTGAATTTATTCAACCTTTGCTTTTAACTTGATCTTTTTTTCTTCAGTTTATTCAAATCAATCAACCCCCCTAAGAAGGATTAATTTGAGTGGATCTTCAGGGTTTGACCTGGTTAGTACCATTCTATTACAAGTAGTTTGCATATCGGATAATTATAATTATAATTTTGTGTAGGTTCAAAAACTGTCAAACACCTAAGCAAAATGGGGTTGTTGAGAGAAAGAACAGAAGTTTACAATAAATGGGTAGAACAATGCTCATTTCTAGCTCCCTTCCTAAATCATTATGGGCAGAAGCCATTAACACAACTTGTTATCTTCAAAACATAATATTAGTGAGACCAATTCTGAAAAAGACTCCTTATGAATTATGGAAAGAAAGGAAGCCCCATACATCATACTTCCATATCTTTGGTTGTGAGTGTTTCATACTCAACACTAAGGATGATATTGGAAAGTTTGATGCAAATTAAATATGATAAAGGACATTTCATTTGATACTCTGAAACATCTAAGGCATATAGAGTCTACAACTCTGAAACCTTAACTGTTGAAGAAACCATCCATGTGAGGTTTAATGACAATAAAAAGACTGATAGAAATCTATCAGATCTAGAAGATGATTTTACAAGAATGGATCTCAGCAAGGTGTCTGAAGAATCTCAAAACAAGTCTGAAGAATCTTCAGAAGGGCCAACTGAAACTGAATCATCTGAACCCAATGTTGAGTCTCAGACCAAAGAAGCTTATCTATTTCAAAAGAGTTGCAGATACAAATATGCACATCCAAAAGATCAAATCTTAGGTGATATTTCAAAAGGAGTAAGGATGAGGTCAAGATTTGATCAAGTCAACAATCTTGCTCTAATGTCTAAAATAGAACCCAAGAAAATTTTATAAAGCTCTAGGTGATGAAGGGAAAACTATTATTGGAACCAAATGGGTGTTTAGAAATAAGCTGGATGAAGATGGAAAAGTGATCAGAAACAAAGCTAGACTTGTTGCACAAGGATACAATCAACAAAAAGGTATTGACTTTACTGAAACTTTTTCTCCAGTTGCAAGACCTAAAGAAATTAGAATTTTGCTTTCTTATGCAGCAAATAATAACATCAAACTATATCAAATGGATGTAAAAAAGTGCTTTCTTAAATGGAATAATTGAAGAAGAAGTATTTGTTAGACAACCCCCTGGTTTCAAAGAAGTATCTCTTCCAAATCATGTTTTCAAATTGAAAAATGCTTTATATGGTCTGAAACAAGCTCTAAGAGCTTAGTATGAAAGATTTAGCAATTTCTTAATAAAAAATGATTTTGAGAGAGGAAAAGTAGACACTACACTCTTTAGAAAAATGACTAACAAAGACTATATTATAGTCCAGATATATGTTGATGATATTATTTTTGGTTCAACAAATTCTTCTTTATATAAAGAGTTCTCTAAGCTAATGCAGTCTGAATTTGAAATGAGTTTGATGGGAGAACTTAAATTCTTTCTAGGACTTCAAATTAAGCAAGAATCCGATTGTATATGGATCAATCAGGAGAAAGATACAAAGGAAATGCTTAAGAAGTACAATATGCATGACTGTAAGCCTATGACAACTCCAATACATCCTTCTGCTATCTTAAGTAAAGATGAAGGAGAAGAACCTGTTGATCAAACTTTGTACAGAGGAATGTTTGGGGCTTTATTGTATCTTACAGAAAGTAAACATGACATCATGTTCAGTGTTTGCTTGTGTGCAAGATTTCAGTCTAATCCAAGAATTACACACTACAAAGTTGTTAAAAGAATTTTTAGATATCTCAATGGTACTACTAATCTTGGTCTTTGTTATAAGAAGAGTAAGGATTGCAAGTTAGTGGGATATTGTAATGCAAATTTGCTGGAGTTGGAACTGAAAGAAAGAGCACCAATGAAGGATGTCATTTATTTGGAAATAACATGATTAGTTGGTCAAGAAAAAGGCAAAGCACTATTGCATTATTGAATGCAGAAGCAGAGTACATTTCAGCTGAAAGTTGTTGCTCACAGCTTTTGTGGGTAAAATATCAAATTGACAACTTCAACATCTTTGTGCATAATATTCCTATTATATGTGATAATACAAGTGCAATCAATCTATCAAAGAATCCCATTCAACATTCTAGGGAAAAGCATATAGAAATCAAGCATCATTTCATTAGAGACTATGTTAAGAAAGGTTTTTTGATATAAAGTTCATTGATACAGAGCATCAATGGGCAGATATATTCAAAAAATACCTAGCTGAAGATAGATTTAAGTTTATAAGAAATAATATTAATATTCTTGCTCTGTCTGAAAAGTGAACATATATGAAAAAATGCATGAGTGTCTGAAATGCATACTTTGTCTGAAATAATCAGCTGTCTGAAATGTCTAGTTTTTTTAATAAATGTATCTGAAAGAACTTGTTTGAAATCCTTTCATCTGATGATATGGCAACTGAGACGGTTGAATTTCAACTTTTACAAAATAAGTGACTTCTTCACCCACAACTTCCCATGTCTGCGCAATCATGGAATAACCATCAGAATGTTTGTACCTATATATTTTGGAGAGAGAACGTTACTTAAGGCACCGCTCTCACTTCACTAAAGTTTTTCAAACAAGTTTTTGCACTCCTATTCTCTGCAACTCCAAACCATTCCTTCAAGTTTTCTTCAATGGCTTCCAAGAAGACTTTCGAAAGACTAATCGTGCCAAGCAAGGCTGTTGATATTTATAGTCTTAGAGATGAAGGTGTTGACCATGTTCAAGAGTTTGAAGCTGCTGGTTGGGTACCCTTTTTAGAGAAAATATGCGGTGTATGGTCAAAAGAAGGGGTCATCGAGTTCTGGAAAAACGCTAGAATGGAGAGCAGCAAATAAGACCCTTCTTACCGTTCTATCACCAGTAAAGTGATGAGAATAAATATATTTGTAAATGAAGGTATTATTTCTACTATTTCTAGAGTATAATCCACTGGGTTAGTCTTCTACATTGGGTGGGAGAAGGACAACGGTGGTTTGAAAAAGTTCAATCCCATGCTCTACGGAACTGAAGAACCAGAATCAAAGTAGTCCCTGTCCATGCTGAGAAATCCCAGAATTATCCATGCTATTTTGGATTGTCTGATATTACCCAGGACCGGTAGCTGAGACCATGTCTTTGAGATGGAGAGATTCTGTATGATAAACCTGCTGAAGAGGGAGAAGATTGTTGAGTCTCAAAATGTTATTAAAGAAATTAATAATGTTTTAAGAACTCACAAATCCTAAGTTTTAATAGACAACAAACTTGATTTAAAAAGCGATTATTTGATTTAAAGGATTATTATAAGAACAATATCACTTGAAGGTATTTTGTTTAATTGTTTCAGCAAGCATTGTAAAGAGGAAGCCTCAAATGTGTCAACTCTCCGAAGTTGAACCTGCTGATGAGAGGAACCTTCTGAAAAGCTAAGTCCTGCTGAAGTCATATCTATCTTCCGAAGTGTTACAAAAAATCATTTTTAAAGAAGAATTGTTGAAGACCTACAACATAGCATTTGACTAAAGTCTAAAAGTTGTCTGCTCAAGCTTCAATGCATCATTAACGTCTGAAGCAAGTTTGATTCATTTAAGGAATATTTTCAGAGATCCTTTAAGCTGTCAAGGTCATCTTACCTTAAAGAGGAACCTGCTGTACGTGTCAAAGCAGTGTCACTGATTGCAACACCTGCAAGACTCAAAGTCAGAAGCTTTAAGGAGATTGTTTCACAACGTTTTAAACAGCATTCAAGACTCTATATATAACTTCTCAAAAGACGTTGAAGACGTCGACCAAGTTCAATAAGAAATTATATCAAGCCAACACTTTGCTGCTATTCTCTGATAGTATTTTGTACATAGAAACTTTCATATCCTAAGCTTTGTCTCAGTTATCTTTGTACACATTCAAGTGTGTTTAAGTTAGGATCTGGCCTAGCTCATTTACTTAAACCACAAATATCTCTTGTAAACACCTTTGAGTGTCTGAGAGCCTGAAAAGGCTTGGAGAAACAAATAATACTTGCTTTGAGCCTGGAGAGGCTAGGTGTGCAAATAATACTCGTGTTGAGCCTGGAGAGGCTAGGTGAGCAAAGAATGCTCGTTGTAATCTCTTGAGATTAGTGGAATTCCTTTGCTAGTTGGCATTGGGACTGGACGTAGCTCACAATGGAAGTGGGTGAACCAGTATAAACTCTTGGCTAAGCTTTTGTTATCCCTTATCTTTTTACTTTCAGGTTATAACTAACCAAGGAGGGTTTTTGAAAAGCGCATTTATAATATTAAGCAGAAAAACAATTTGTTAAATTATTTTAAAGCTGTTTTCTGAACCTGCTGAAACCACTTCAGCAAGTACATTAAATCTCATTTTCAGCAAGTTACTCTAAATCTCTGATATTTATCTTGCTTGTGAAAAGGTTTTCATAAAATCTGTAAAGAATTTTAAAATACTATTTAACCCCCCTTCTAGTGTTTCCTGTGGTTCTAACAAAGCTCAATCTTCCAAAGCTGCTAATCTATCACATAGTGAAGAGGATCAAGGAATCAGCCTCTAGTCTCCCGCACACAACCCTAATCCAACATATTCTTTATCATTTTAAAGTTCCTATTCATCAGAGACACCTGGAGAAAGCTCCTAAGTATTTCAGTGCAAAAAATGTCAAGTCTTTGGGATTTGAGGTAAGGCCTCATACTCCAGAACCTACTATCAAAGAAGAATTGGAGAACATGAAAGCACAGAGAACTGGAAGAAGTGCTTTAGACATTCTTGAGAATGAGTTAAAGTAAGATCCCCAAAGAGAAGATTTCGAGAAGAATAAAGCTAACTCTGAAGAACCTGCTTCTTCCAAGAAACACAAGGTTGAAAAATCAAGGTTGAAGTCTGTCATTGTGAAACCTGTGATGCAAGTAACTGGAGTTTCAAATATTTAGAAGGAAAATGCAGTTATACAACTCAGACAGTTTGAAGAAGTTCAGACAGATCTCCCAAAGGAATATGAAAAACTTCAAAAGACTTCTAAGGAAACTGCTCCTATTGGATTATTTCCTACCTCAACCTCAGAGGGACAGTCAAATAACCAAGAGGAAATAGTTTTGGTGGGTGTAACAACTTCTGTTGATAAAGAAGTGATATACAATGTGTCACCCATTGTTGAGTGTTATCCAGATCAAGAGATGCAGCTAGTTGTGGAAATTGCTAGATCTTTGTTGTAACAAGAAATATAAGAAAAAGAAAAATAAGAAAAAGGAACAAGAAGAAAATGACTTTAAAGTTTCCAAAGCGGCTCAAGAAGCATACACTGAAGAATTGAGAAAAGAAGAAGAGGATGTTGCACAAAAGAAAAAGAGAAAGAGAACTCAGAGAAGAACAAAAAGATCTATTCAGAGGAAGAGAACTAAGACCATCACACTTGATGTTGAGCCACAAGTGGTGAGGAGAGTTACTAGAAGTACAACTATTGGAACTGCACAATTACAAGATGTTGCTATTCAAATCAAGCAGAAGAACAGAGAGGAAATGAGAATGAATCAACGGAGGAAGGACTTAGAAGAAAAGGAAACCACAAAGTCAAAAAACTGAAAATAATCTATGGTAACGGGAGCTCTTCTGATGAAGAGCCTCTACCACCCTTGATCATATCAGAATCTAAACTTTTGAGTTCTGAAGTGCCCACTTCTCAAGTTGAGTCAGATTCGAACTCCTCCATTGATAATGTCCCTTGTATTATTGTAGGCACCAGGACCATAATTCCTTTTGTGACTGAGTGTGTACCTCTGGAGTTTGCTGGAACAACTTCAAACCTTGCTTTACCTCCCACTTCTGAAAGGACATTGGAGTTATCTCGAGAAGTGCCTCATAAACCATATCCAATCCCTCCGGAGGATAGGCCAAGGATTCCCAAATTCAAATGTTTAAAGGATGAATTAGCCTACTTCAGACATGAGCCACCATTGTTTGATGTGAAGAAGAGATTGGTTATGGAGCCAACAATAAAGACTTATGAGAGATGGCTTGCCAATTGGCCAGAGAAGGAGTCACATACTCATTTGGAACTCCAAAAGATAAGATTGGTCCCCGTACTCCACAACACAAGTTGAAGATGGTAGACCCTTATGCATCTGACACCGATAAAGATATTGTTTTTGAAGATGATTGGCTGATTTTGAAGATGTTAGAAGCTGAAGGAGATGTTGTCACACAGCATAGAAATAGGTCTTTTGGTTCTAGATTCTATCAACCCGCCTTACCCTGCATCATCAACAACAATACTACTTTGTTAATACTTCCTGACAGAATAGTTCCAAGAATTCCTATGAACACCTTGTTTACTCAGAAGGAAAGAAAATTTGTCACTGGATCGGTAAGGCTAGGACCTCTAAAGCCTATCACCCCAAAGCAATGGCAAATAATCATGAAGAAGGAAGGTTTAGATCATATTGAGATCTACTGGGTGTGGAAATATTACTGGAAGATTAGAGAAAAAGCTGGAAATTGCTCATATCCGGATCCAGAAGGTGATGAACCATAAGCTGACCCTGTGAGACATAAGGATTCATCTATTGCAGTGAGCAAATGACCTTTGTTCAAAAGTGGATGAATTTTAGATTTTATAAAGGAAGTTTCCTATGGGAGAAATTTTGCATGAAGGAGAATAGAAGTTGCTGAAGAAATCATACAACTGGCATTTATATGTGATAAAGCAGACTAGTTGGTTTGGTTTTCCTCCAGAAGTTACCTACTTCAAATTCTCATCACCCTACATCAATCTTGTCTTCCATGAGCCAGATCATGATCTTGTTGAACAAAACACTGCACTGAGGAAAAGACTTGAAGAAATGGACAGGGCTCAAGTAGCTAAAGAAGCTTATTTGGCCAACCTCATCCATAGACATGATGTGTTATTGAATCAAACAGAGAAGATATGTGCTGAAAATGAAGTCTTCAAGACAAATGTCTTGTTTGAAATCACCAAGAGAAAAGACTCTTTGCTTGAAGCCATTTACAAAACCTTATCAAAGAAGTGATCTTTATCCGTCTGTGATGTTCATGCCATTTGTCATCACTTATGAATTAATATGATGAGAGTTTTTCCGAACAAATTTTATGTTTTCTTTTGCTCTGATATTACTTGTCTTACTCTACTTCATATCTATCTTGCTCTGATTTCCTACATCTCTATGCACATTCTTTTGTATTTTTCTCTGGTTAACCCTTTTGATAGATGACAAAAGGGGGAGTATTACTAACCAAAAGTTTGTGGGAAATATCTTGAGTTTCAGGCGGGAATAGATAAACTGAGAGGAAGTACGCTTGAGTACACTTAGAAAATTTTGGAGCTTGATGATCTCATTGAGAGCATACTCAAAATTTTAAAGTTTTGGATAAATAAACATTCAAGCTCTTAACTCTAAAAACTTCAGTTAAATTTTGTTTACTTAAGTTTGTCATCATCAAATAAGGGGAGAATGTTGAGTCTCAAGACTTAAATACTCCTTCACTCATATTTGATTACAATAAACTTAAATAAAATTGTACTAAAAGCGTAGTACAAGAAAAATACTTTGCTGACTATTTCATATCCATCTAAAGTGAACGTCTGAAGAACTAAAGCGTCTGAAGAAACAAAAGCCTCTGAAGAACTAATGGTGTCTGAAGTTCTTGTTCTCTGAACTCAAGGCTGAATTACGTGGCCAGAATATTTCGTGACAACATCTGTTATTCATGTACATTTGTCAAAGGTGAGGACGCATCTCTGTACAAAGAGGTGAAGACGGCGCCTAGACTCAATACTATTGTTAGAATTGTTTCTAACATATTCAAATGATTTCACTATCACTACCTCTAACGGAAAAATTCAAATCAGCCTAAGCCATGCCTATAAATAGCTAAAATCTTCAAGGATCAGGTTGGTTCACACAAGTTTGAGAAAAAGATTAGAAAAACAAGATCCAAGCTGAAAAGAACAAGAAGCTAGAAAAGAGGAACTACGCTCACACAAAAGAGAAACGCTGCAGATTTCATATTAGCAATCATACTCTGATATATTCATTGTACTAAAACTTTCATATCCTATGTCTCACACAGCTACTTGTAATATTTCATGAACAAGAAATTTGAAAAAGTTCAAGTTCATTTTTTATCTGTAAACACTTTGTTGTGTAGAGCCTAGAAAGGCTAGGTGAGCAAAGAATACTTGAATAGAGCCTGAAGAGGCTAGGTGAGGAAAGAATATTTGTATTTGAGCCTGAAGAGGCTTGTCTGAAAAAACAATACTTGTAGTATCTTGAGATTAGTGGAAAATTCAGTAGCAAGTTAGCACTAGGACTGGACGTAGTTCATAGTTGTGGTGAGTGAACCAGGATAAATCTTGTGCTTAAGTTTCTCCATCCTTAAACTCTTAAATTGCATATTATCTTATCTCTAACAGAAGGGGAATTGAAAGGATAAGTTTACAAACAATTTTCAAACGTGTTCACATTCAATTTTCTTAGAAAACTTTATTGTCTCAACTTTTCAAACTAAAAGATAACTTCAGACAACTTTTAAAAACCTTATCTGAATTTTGACTTACTATTTAAAAAAAAGGTTTCTGAAAAATCTTAAATGTTTGTAAAACACTATTCAACCCCACTTCCAGTGTTTTCCTTGTGTCCTACAGGCTCTCCTGCTTCAATTCTAGATCCGGTAAAGCAACTGCTATCACTAAGACCCTCTTAAGCATAAACACGGTCCCTTTCGGCCTATAGTTAACCATTTTATTTTCTTCTTCACTTTCTCCATCACTAATGTTTGGTATTGATTCATTTGAGCTTGCACTAGTGTACTCCCCACTCTCTTTTATAAGAATTGTCCTTTTGTTAGGACATTAGGAAGAAATATGACTCTTTCCTAAGCATTTAAAACATTTAATTTCGTGGGTATTTGAAATAGAGGCATTAGCATTAACATTCACAATATTTGAAGAAGTAGGTTTAGAGTTTACCTTTGGCCTCTTGGGAACCTCCCTCTCTTTGACTTTGCTATCCTCTTTCCACATTACCTCCTTTGAGCTTTTGGTAGGGTAACTCGAACTAGTTGTTCTAAAGCTTCCCTTCCTCTTGAGTATGGTTTCTACTTCTATGGCTTGGTGAACCAAGTTCTCCATTCAATATAAGGATGCAACTCCACTATATCCATTATGTCAAAATTCAGTCTTTTGATAAATCTTTCCTAGCAGTCTCATTATCCTCTATGATGTTGGCTCTAATCATTGTAAGTTCCATCTCCTTATAGTACAGATGAACACTCTTTCTCCCTTGTTTGAGTGATTGGAGTTTAGTGTGTAACTCCCTAGTATAGTGTGTTAGGACCACAGGAAACACTAGAAGGGGGGTTGAATAGTGTTTTATAATCTTTAATAGATTTTTGAAAACCTTTTAAAACAAGAAAGCAATTTGAAAAGATATTCACTCAACCTTCCAAAACTGAAACTTTCAGTAACTTGCTGATGTAACTCAACAGGTTGAGTAAATTTGATTTTGAGATAGTTTAGCGTGACAAAGAGTTTATATTTGCAGCGTAGATTAATAAAATCACTTTTCTTAACCCTCTTTTGTTAGTTAAAAACATATAACGGCGGAAAATAAAAGAGTTAAGGGTAGAGAGAAATTGACCATAGAAATTTATCCTAGTTCACCCACTAACACAATGAGCTACGTCCAGTCCCAGGGCAAACCACCACTGTATTTCCACTAATCCCGCAAGATTACAAGTATTATTTGCACAGCTAGCCTCTCCAAGCTCAACGAGTATTCTTTGCACACCTAGCCTCTCCAGGCTCAACAAGTATTCTTTGCACACCTAGCCTCTCTAGGCTCAAACCCAAGAATTATTTGCACACCTAGCCCCTCCAGGCTCAAACCCAAGTATTATTTGCACACCTAGCCTCTCCAAGCTCAAACCAAAAAGACTAATTGAATGAAAGATTGCTCAAACTCTTAAACTACACAAGTTTAGAGCTCGAACTGGGAAACTTGTACAAATTACTGAGTAAGACTCAGGATATGGAAGTGTTGTACAAAGATGAAACAATGAAACAGTTGAATATGAATTTCGGCAGTGCTTCAGAAAGTTGTTTTCTCTGTGTTCTCTCTACTTCTTCTTTTCATGAAGTCTTGGTATTTATAGAGTGAGAAACTTCAACCCGTTGAACTCCATTCGATTTCCCGTTGAGAGATAACATTTAATGCAAATGCTCCCGTTGTGACACATAGCCTGAAACCTCTGCAGTGGCAGGTAGTAGAGTCAACAGTGCAGGCTTTACTTTTTTTAAGCGGCTTGTACTTCACAGAAGATTTTGTTTTTTTGGTGAGAGAAATTTGAAATATGCCAAAAATCACTTTCTCTGACTTTCTAGAAGGATGAGAGGCACAAGTAACTGAGGCAGCTACGGTTGTCTTGAGTCTTCAGAGGGAATATCAGAGAATATTGTATTGAAGACGAACAGACATTAGTACGGCGTCTCACAACTTCAGGAGGTTCTTCACCTTTAGCAGGTTGAGATCACTCAGCAGGTTTCCTTGCTTCGGAAGGTTTCATTACTTCAGAGGATGGGATTTCTTCAGTTGATACCTTCTGAAATATTAAAAAAGATACCTTCAGCAAAAACTATTTTTTTTCATAAACCCGATAACCATATTTGTTATCCATTAAAACTTGGGGTTAAGAGACTTAAAACATTATTAATCTTTTAATAACATTTTGAGACTTAACATTCTCCCCCTTTTTAATGATGACAAATTTGCTTAAGAACTAAATCAAATATCTGAAGGGAAAAGGATAGTAAGGTATAATAGTATTGCTCCCCCTAAATCAGATACTGATGTAGAGCTTCTTTACTAAAATTTGTTTGCAACTTGCTTAATCCCTTTGCTTCATTTGTTCCTTATTTGCTTCATTTTCTTCGCTTGCTCCTCCTGAATCTGAGAATCCTTCTGAAACACACTTAACTTCAGATTTTGTTTAGTTTCTTAATACTCCCCTTTTTGTCATCAATCAAAAGGGCAAGCAGAGCTTACTGAAGAAGTGAAAGATAAGTAAAAAAAAGATTCAGGATACCATTTGTGCATATTAATACTCTCTATGTAAAACAATTTTTAGTGAAAATCAATTTTCAGAAAGTGTAGGAATGTTCAAATTTTCTCTGATAAATATGAATCTATCTTCAGCAAGTGGTTTGGTGAATATATTAGCCCATTGATGTTTTGTGCCAATGAACTTTATATCAATAACTCCTTTCTGAACATAGTCCCTTATAAAATGATGTTTGATTTCTATATGTTTTGCTCTAGAGTGTTGAATTGGATTTTTGGAAAGGTTGATTGCACTCATGTTATCATAGAAGACTGGAATAGATTTGATAAGAATATTAAAGTCTTCTAACTGATATTTTACCCATAGCAGTTGTGAGCAACAGCATGCAGCAACAATGTATTCAGCTTCAGCAGTTGAAAGGGATATCGTGCTTTGTCTCTTGCTCGACCAACTTATTAGATTTCCTCCAATGAAGTGAAATCCTCCACTGGTTGATTTTCTTTCAACTCTGTCTCCAGTAAAATCAGCATCACAGAATCCTACTAACCTGTAGTACCTTTCAAGTATCTGAAAATTCTTTTTACAGCTTGGTAATGAGCTACTCTTGGATCAGACTGAAATCTTGCACACAAGCATACACTGAACATAATGTCAGGTCTACTTGTTGTGAGATACAATAAGGATCCAATCATACCTCGATACATTGTTGGGTTAACAGGTTCTTCTCCTTCATCTTTATTTAGAATAGATGAGGGGTGCATAGGAGTTGCCATAGGCTTGCAATCATGCATATTGAACTTTTCAAGCATTTCCTTTGTATATTTCTCTTGATGGATCCATATACAGTCAGAATCTTGCTTAATTTGAAGTCCTAAGAAAAATTTGAGTTCTCCCAATAAACTCATTTCAAATTCAGATTGCATAAGCCTTGAGAACTCAGTACACAGAGAAGAATTTGTTGATCCAAAAATAATATCAACATATATCTGGACTAGAATTAGGTCTTTATTAGACAATTTTCTGAAAAGAGTTGTATCAACTTTTCCTCTTTCAAAATCATTTTTTAGTAAGAAATTGCTCAGTTTTTCATACCAAGCTCTGGGAGTTTGCTTCAAACCATACAGAGCCTTTTTCAGTTTGAAAACATGATCAGGAAAAGTTAAATTTTCGAAACCAGGGGGTTGTCTAACAAATACCTCTTCCTCAATGAAACCATTTAGGAAGGCACTCTTAACATCCATCTGATATAGTTTGTTGCCATTATTTGCTGTATAGGAAGGTAAAATCCTAATGGCTTGAAGTCTAGCTACTGGAGAGAAGGTTTCAGTGAAATCAATACCTTCTTGCTTATTGTAGCCTTGAGCAACTAGCCTGGCTTTGTTTCTAACAACTTGACCATCTTCAGAGAGTTTGTTTCTAAACACCCACTTGGTTCCTATAATAGTTTTCCCATGGGGTTTAGGAATAAGAGTCCAAACATCACTCCTGCCAAACTGATTTAGCTCTTCTTGCATGGCTAGGATTCACCCTTCATCATCCAGAGCTTCCTCAATATTCTTTGGCTCGATTTCAGAAAGGAAGGAAAGATTGTTGACTTCTCTAAATCTTGACCTTGTTCTTACTCCTTCTGATGTGTCACCTATGATTTGCTCTCGAGGATGATGAGTTCTGTATCTCCACTCACGCCAGCGAGGTAAAATTTGCTCATTTTGAGACTCAGCATCAACTCTCTGATGAGTATCAGTTTTAGCAGGTTGAAGAGATGACTTTTCAGCAGGTACTTTAGAGGGTCCTTCAGCAGGTGCTTCATCCTTAGTTTTTGAAGTCTCTAAAGTAGGGTTCAACTCCATTCCTGCAAAATCCTCTTCTAGATCTAATAGTTCCCTATCAGTCTCTTTAGCATCATTAAATCTAACATGAATACTTTCTTCAACAGTTAGGGTTCTAGAGTTGCAAACTCTATATGCCTTAGAGGTTTCTGAATAACCAATGAAGAATCATTTGTCAGATTTTGAATCAAACTTACCCAGGTCATTCTTGGTGTTGAGTATGAAACACTCACAGCCAAAGATTTTAAAATATGAAATGTTGGGTTTCCTTCCTCTCCACAATTCATAGGGATTTTTGTTGAGAATAGGCCTTACCAAAATTCTGTTTTGGATATAACAAGTTGTGTGAACAGCTTCTGCCCAGAAAGACCTTGGAAGATTGCTTGAAATGAGCATGGTTCTTCCCATCTCCTGCAAGCTTCTGTTCTTTCTCTCAACAACCCCATTTTGCTGAGGTGTTCTTGCCACAGAGAAATTGTGAGAGATCTCATTCTCATCACAGAACATATTGAAGCTTGAGTTTTCAAACTCACCTCCATGATCACTTCTTATAGCAGATATGCAAAATCTTTTTTCATTTTGTACCCTTTTACAGAATTTGGCAAAGTTCTCAAAAGTCTCATCCTTGCTCTTGAGGAATATTACCCATGTAAATCTAGAATAGTCATCAACAATAACCAAACCATACTTTTTACCAGCAAGACTTTCTGTTCTTGTAGGACCAAACAGATCAATGTGAAGTAGCTCTAAGGGTCTTGCAGTTGAAACAACATTTATGCTTTTAAAAGAACTTCTTGTTTGCTTCCCCTTTAAACAGTTTTCACACAAAATATCAGATTTGAAGGAAAGCTTAGGTAAGCCTTTTACAAGATTGTGTTTTGTAAGCTTTGAGATCAATCTCAAGCTAGCATGCCCAAGTTTCTGATGCCAAATCTGTTTTTCATCTTTCATTGAAATAAGATAAGTCACATTTTGATAAGTAAGGTCCTCAAGATCAATTTTGTACACATTACTGTGTCTCTTGGCAGTAAAAATGATTAGGTCAGAGGAGTCTCTAACTATACAGCCATCCCTTGTGAAGGATACAACAAAACCACTGTCACACAATTGACTTATGCTCAGAAGGTTATGTTGAAGACCTTCAACCAAGAGGACATTGTGGATAACAGATAAAGGAGATATACCTATTGAACCAACACCAGTGATTTTGACTTTCTGATCTCCTCCAAACATCACCATTCCACCATCTTTAGGTCTAAAGTTTTGGAACAAAGACCTTTCTCCTGTCATGTGTCGCGAGCAGCCACTGTCTAGGTGCCATTTGTGGTGTCTCCTTTGTCCTGTTAAACACATCTGCAACAGGAACAATTAAGGCTTTAGGTACCCACATCTTTTTTGGTCCTTTCTTGTTAGCAGGAGGTCTGGCTTTCCTTATGTGTCTGCAATGTGACACATCATGTCCAGGCTTACCACAATGAAGGCATCCCTTACCTTTCCTAGCC
Source organism: Sesbania bispinosa (assembly GCA_026901365.1). Taxonomy (NCBI): domain Eukaryota; kingdom Viridiplantae; phylum Streptophyta; class Magnoliopsida; order Fabales; family Fabaceae; genus Sesbania; species Sesbania bispinosa. The sequence goes on along the minus strand of QLOH01000754.1, from coordinate 238,706 downwards.
TTATTAGCATTGTTAATTTTAACATCATGCAGGGAGGAAGTCTCTGAGTAACCAAGGCCACTTTTGTCTTTAGGATTCATTTGAGCTCCCAGAAGCATATTCAGGTTTTTGGTTCCGTTGACAAAAGCAGTTAAGTCCTTTGTGAGTTCAGCAACTTGTCTTTTAAGATTCTTATTTTCCTTTTTCAAACTTGTTGCATCACAGATCTCAGAGCTAAGAATCTTTTCCTTGAGTGACAAATTTTCAGCTTCAAGAGCTTCATTTTTGGAAGCAACTTCAGTGAAAGCTCTTGATAGCTCTTTGTACTCATGTAAAAGTTCCTTAGAACTTTCCACCAGATCATCATACATATCTTGTAGAGTTTGTGGAATTACCTCTGATTCCGAGCTGTCTGATGAAGGAAGGCTAGCCATCAGACACAGGTTAGCTTCTTCAGCATCTTCATCATCCTCTTCAGAGGTGGAATCATCAAGATCTTCCCATGTGGCCATGAAGCCTTTCTTCTTCTTTGGAAATTTCTTCTTCTTTGAAGAAAACTTCCTTAGCTTAGGGCAGTCGATTTTTATGTGACCAGATTCTCTGCACTCATAGCAGATTATTTTGTCAGAATAAGGAATTTCTTTACCTGACTTACCTATTTTGTTGTCAGATGAGGATGACTTTCTGAATTTTGCTTTCTTCTGAAGCATCCTCTTGATCCTCCTGCTTAGCATAGCAAGGTCGTCATCATCATCAGAGCCATTTTCTGAGTCTTCAGAACCTTCTGAGGATTCCTCCACTCTCAAGGCCTTCTGTGCACCACACTTACCCAGCTTAGATTTGGCATTCAGGGCAAGTGACTTCTTCTTGGGGGCATCTTCTCCAAGCTCCAACTCATGGACCTTGAGGGATCTCAGAAGTTCCTCCATTCTCAGAGAGTTGAGGTCTTTCGCCTCTTGAATGGCAGTCACCTTGGGCCTACAAATCTTTGGTAGACTTCTCAAGATCTTACGATTATTATCCCCTGTATCATAGGTCGTTCCTAGAGATTTGAGTCCATTGGTGATAGTCTGGAAGTTCCGAACATCTGATCAATGGATTCGGATTCATGCATCTTGAACATCTCATATTGATGCACGAACATGCTGATTTTTTACTATTTCACATTGTCAGTTCCCCCATGGGCTGCAGCCAGAGTATCCCAAATATCCTTAGCATAGGAGCAGTCATGCACCTTCTCATATTCTAATTTGCTCAAGGAACAAATCAGGTAGAGTTTTGCCTTTGCATTGAGTTGTACACGTGCCTTCTGGTCACCCGTCCATTCTGACTTTGGAATGGGCACACCATTGTTGGTAGGAATATAATCACCATCAGTGACTACATCCCAGAGATCTATATTGCTGCTTTCGATGAAGAGCTTCATATGATCCCTCCAGTAATGATAATCAGAGCCATTGAAGGCAGGGGGTCTAGAGACGGAGGCACCTTCAGCTATGTAGTGAGAATTGCTTGTAGAGGTTTCCATCTGGATCTTTGTCCTTCGCACTTGTTAGATGCTCAACCCGAAGTTGAGCTCTGATACCAATTGTTAGGACCACAGGAAACACTAGAAGGGGGTTGAATAGTGTTTTATAATCTTTAACAGATTTTTGAAAACCTTTTAAAACAAGCAAGCAATTTGAAAAGATATTCACTCAACCTTCTGAAACTGGAACTTTCAGTAACTTACTGATGTAACTCAGTAGGTTGAGTAAACTTGATTTTGAGATAGTTTAGCGTGACAAAGAGTTTATATTTGCAGCGTAGATTAATAAAATCACTTTTCTTAACCCTCCTTTGTTAGTTAAAAACATATAACAGCAGAAAGTAAAAGAGTTAAGGGTAGAGAGAATTTGACCACAGAAATTTATCCTGGTTCACCCACTAACACAGTGAGCTACGTCCAGTCCCAAGGCAAACCACCACTGAATTTCCACTAATCCCGCAAGATTACAAGTATTCTTTTCACACCTAGCCTCTCCAGGCTCAACAAGTATTCTTTGCACACCTAGCCTCTCCAGGCTCAAACCCCAAGTATTATTTGCACACCTAGCCTCTCCAGGCTCAAACCAGAAAAACTGATTGAATGAAAGTGTTGGGATTTGATTTTTAATTATTTCAAATTCCACAAGTGACAAGGGTATGATGCCATTTCAAATTTACAGAAGAGGTAAAATCACCTCATTTCGAATTTTGATAATAAGTCTGTTAACTTAGAGAAAAATTATTGATTGAAGTCAAGGCAAAAAAACTTTAGGAATTCGAAAAGAAGACAAGTGTAAATTCGAGAAATAATACATTGCAGGTATTTCAAAAGGCAAGTGATAGTTCTTTTATTCATGATCCAAATTTGAATCACATTAGTTCGAATACATTGGAAATATATTAGAAAGGAAGCTATCTTAAGTGCCCAATACATTAGAAAGGAAACTATCCTAAGTTATAATGAGTCTCTGACTCATGTCTTCCACACCTCTTTCTCTTCTTCCTCCCCCACAGGCTTTGATAGAGCCAAGGCAAAGGAGAATATGTTTTCCAATTTGTTGAACCACATTCGACCTGGGGAAGAAATCAAGGTCAGCATGGGAAAACAATAATATATTCATTTATTATATAAATGAACCTATATTTGGTTATTATGTACAATCCAAAAGAAAACCTTCAAAGAGAAAGGTTGGAAAAGTCAATAGCTTTGGCTATTTCGTCAATCCCATAAAAAATGGAATCATTCCAGATTGGATTGTACGCAATAGTCAAAGGGATTAACTTCTTCATATTCTTTGAAGAAATTCTTTAAGAGAATTTAGAAAAAAAAGAAGAAGAAAGAATGAAGAATTGTGAAAGGATTGTGCAAAATTATTCCTATATATAGGAGTGAAAAGTTTCTAGTGTCATTAATAAGACCATTTTAACGTCCAATGAGAAGAAATCTCATAATGAGATTGAGTGAAGTAGAATGGACGGTGGTCAGTGGTCTTCATGACCATTAACTCAACCAAATGAAGCTTGACATGTGGCACGTGAAATAGGATGAACAAGTCTTGAAATTTGAAAAGATTTAGTGAATTCAAGTTTCAATAAAGGTTAAGTTTCAAAAGAAGAAGATTTCAAAATTCAGAAAGATGATTTTGAGATTCTGGAAGCAGAATTCGAGTATAAGAAGTCAGAATTCCAGAAAGAAGATTTCAAGTAATGGAACAGTAAAATCTCGAAATGAACAAAGAGCAGAAACTCAAAAACAGAATGTTTGAAGACTTGGTAGATTTCTGAATCTGAAAGTGATTTTTCGAGGAAACAGAAGATAGCAGAAAACAGTTACTAGAAGTTACAGAAGTTTATTGATCAAGGATAGATGGCAACATTTCAGTGAAAGCATTTGAAAAAGTTCAAAGAAGAAAGGTAGTTTTCTGGTTAGCAGATAATGTGCCAAGCATGCAGGCTGCCAGCACATAGGGCTAGATGATGTGTCATATGTACATTAGTTAGCCGTTAGGATTAGGAAACTATAAATAGGTGAACTCTTGATGTAATAATGGTTGGCAATTCATTACACTCATACCCTTAAACACCTTCACGTCCGATCACACTGCGACTAACAGGTTTACAAGGATTGACTGTATGTGATGAACCCATCCACTTTTATCTTTATGCAACTTTTTTCTTTCAATTCATTTACTTTCTACGATTTATATTCTGTATTCTTCATTCCATGCACTTTTATCTCTTTGCTTTGAATTTTGTATTCTTACAGACATTCTGAAACTGTGATTTTCTTTAAGTTTAAAAGAAGTCAAGTGAAAATTTAGAACTTTTGATAAAATTCTGAATCAAGTGGTTCTAATTCTTAGTGAAAGATAAGTTTTTGATAGAATTCTGAATCAAACCCTTTGAAATTTATCATTTTCGGATTTCTGAAACTTAGCATTTGATTTGGTGAAATTTTGTACCAAACAACCATTTTTTCAGAAAACTTGAACTTTTGAAAGCCAAGGCAAAGGAGAATATGTTTTCCAATTTGTTGAACCACCTTCGACCTAGGGAAGAAATCAAGGTCAGCATGGAAAAACAATAATATATTCATTTATTATATAAATGAACCTATATTTGGCTATTACGTACAATCCAAAAGAAAACCTTCAAAGAGAAAGGTTGGAAAAGTCAATAGCTTTGGCTATTTCGTCAATCCCATAAAAAATGGAATCATTCCAGATGGGATTGTATGCAATAGCCAAAGGGATTAACTTCTTCATATTCTTTGAAGAGATTCTTTAAGAGAATTTAAAAAAAAGGAAGAAGAAAGAATGAAGAATTGTGAAAGGATTGTGCAAAAGTATTCCTATTTATAGGAGTGAAAAGGTTCTAGTGTCATTAATAAGACCATTTTAACGTCCAATGAGAAGAAATCTCATAATGAGATTCAGTGAAGTAGAATAGACGGTGGCCGGTGGTCTTCATGACCATTAACTCAACCAAATGAAGCTTGACATGTGGCACGTGAAATAGGATGAACAAGTCTTGAAATTTGAAAAGATTTAGTGAATTCAAGTTTCAATAAAGGTTAAGTTTCAAAAGAAGAAGATTTCGAAATTCAGAAAGGTGATTTCGAGATTCTGGAAGCAACAATTCGAGTACAAGAAGTCAGAATCCCAGAAAGAAGATTTCGAGTAATGGAACAATAAAATCTCGAAATGAACAAAGAGCAGAAACTCGAAAACAGAATGTTTGAAGACTTGGTAGATTTCTGAATCTGAAAGTGATTTTTCGAGGAAACAGAAGATAGCAGAAAACAGTTACTGGAAGTTACAGAAGTTTATTGATCAAGGACAGATGGCAACATTTCAGTGAAAGCATTTGAAAAAGTTCAAAGAAGAAAGGTAGTTTTCTGGTTAGCAGATAACGTGGCAAGCATGCAGGCTGCCAGCACATAGGGCTAGATGATGTGTCATATGTACATTAGTTAGCCGTTAGGATTAGGAAACTATAAATAGGTGAACTCTTGATGTAATAAGGGTTTGATATTCATTACACTCATACCCTTAAACACCTTCACGTCCGATCACACTGCGACTAACAGGTTTACAAGGATTGACTGTATGTGATGAACTCATCCACTTTTATCTTTATGCAATATTTTTCTTTCAATTCATTTACTTTCTTCGATTTACATTATGTATTCTTCATTCCATGCACTTTTATCTCTTTGCTTTGAATTCTGTATTCTTACAGACATTCTCAAACTGTGATTTTCTTTAAGTTTAAAAGAAGTCAAGTTAAAATTTAGAACTTTTGATAAAATTCTGAATCAAGTGGTTCTAATTCTTAGTGAAAGATAAGTTTTTGATAGAATTATGAATCAAACTCTTTGAAATTTATCATTTTCGGATTTCTGAAACTTAGCATTTGATTTGGTGAAATTTTGTACCAAACAACCATTTTTTTCAGAAAACTTGAACTTTTGAAAGTCTTTTATAAATCAGAAACACCATAAATCTACTTTTTAAAGAGTCCCGTAAGAGGATCTGATTCTAATCCCCAGATTGTTCGTAGAATCAAAGTGATTATAATTTAATTTTCGAAATTAGATTTTTTCACCACAAACAGAAAGATTGCTCAAACTCTTAAACTACACAAGTTTAGAGCTCGAACTGGGAAACTTGTACAAATTACTGAGTAAGACTCAGGATATGGAAGTGTTGTACAAAGATGAAACAATGAAACAGTTGAATATGAATTTCGGCAGCGTTTCAGCAAGTTGTTTTCTCTGTGTTCTCTCTACTTCTTCTGTTCATGAAGTCTTGGTATTTATAGTGAGAAACTTCAGCCCGTTGAACTCCATTCGATTTCCCGTTGAGAGATAGCATTTAATGCAAATGCTCCCGTTGTGACACATAGCCTGAAACCTCTGCAGTAGCAGGTTGTAGAGTCAACAGTGCAGGCTTTACTTTTTCTAAGCAGCTTGTACTTCACAGTAGATTTTGCCTTTTTGGTGAGAGAAATTTGAAATATGCCAAAAGGCACTTTCTCTGACTTTCCAGAAGGATGAAAGGCACAAGTAACTGAGGCAGCTACGGTTATCTTGAGTCTTCAGAGGGAATATCAGAGAATATTGTATTGAAGATGAACAAACGTTAGTACAACGTCACAACTTCAGGAGGTTCTTCACCTTTAGCAGGTTGAGATCACTCAGCAGGTTTCCTTGCTTCGGAAGGTTTTATTACTTCAGAGGATGGGATTTCTTCAGTTGATACCTTCTGAAATATTAAAAGAGATACATTCAGCGGAAACTGTTTCTTTTCATAAACCCGATAACCAGATTTGTTATCCATTAAAACTTGGGGTTAAGAGACTTAAAACATTATTAATCTTTTAATAACATTTTGAGACTCAACATAGTGTTGAGGTATAAACCTCTTTCTCATTATAACCTTCATTTCCTCCTAAGTGGAAACCAATGGTGCTCCACACCTCCTTCTATTAGTTTGGAGTTGATGCCACCATACCAAAGCATAGTTTTTATTCTAAATAGAGTTAATATATAAATAATGTAAATAAAGTTTTGTTTTTCATTTTTTGGTATTTGATTAATTAATACGTATTGATTATATTGTACATTAATTTATTGACTTTTCATATTTTATATTTTTAGAATTTTTGAATTTTTATTTGTTTATTATTAAACTAGCAGGTTAAATGGGTGAGATATGTACCACTTAAAACATAGACATGTTAACTTTGCAATCCAATCCATTTAGGCCAACACGGAAATGGGTTAGGCTATATACCCATCTCTAAGGAAAAGAGTGAAAAAATAGCTTGAAGGAGGTGTATTTTTTTATTATTGAGTTTCCTTGTATATTGGACAAAAACTTATACCTTAGCTTAGTAACAATTTTTAAAATTTTTATTTTACACCTATTCCGTTCTCCCTTGAGTATTTTTTAAAATAAAATATGAAACAAATAATTGTGTTGTGCAATCCCTTATTCTTGTGAAAATCAGACAGGTCCTAAATGCACTACCAACAATCACTATTTTAATATTGAAAACAGAAAACACTTTCTTTGTTTTCATTTTTCAATTAAAAATGTACCATAATAAGCATGTGAAACAGTGTGTAAAAAGAGGAAAGAAAAACAAATAAAAATAAAATTATAACTAAAAATTTATGCAACATGGCTTAAAATTGACCCTCTGCTCGTGTTACACTATGATTTGTCCTCTAGTAAAGTAGGCTAAGAAATTAGGTTTGCTAGAAGATACCAGCACCTGGATTGGAATCTGATGCAAAGCACCACAAATGACATTTTGACTACTTCGGTCAATTTTCTGCCCCACAACATGCTCCGTGTAACACACAAAATGAATAACAGCCTCAGAAATAAACAAGAGTTTAATGTGTCTTGGTGTTCCACCCTCAGTCACACGATACACGCTAAGAAATAAGAATATGCAGGAAATGGTGTTGGATGTTTCTTAATATAGTTTAAGAGTTTTAAATATTAATACTGTTGAAGATTTTTTTGGTTTCATCAACTGAAAAAATATCTCAAATATTCAAGGAAATACAAAAAGGTGTCAATATTAGTAGCATGTGTGATTTTTCTTTCAATCTTCCTAGCATTAATTATCATTACCCTCGGTCACACGATACACGAACAAAAATATTTGAAAAAAGATGCAGTTGTTTCCTAATAATGTTGAAGAACTTTTCAACATAAATGCATTTCAAATATTCATGGATATATAGAGGATACTATCAATATTAGTAGCGTGTGCACATCCTGAGGGTGACGTTTCAAGGTCTTTTATTCCAGGAATATGAATATCCATTTTGGAGGCCAAGTAGACAAAAATCTCACCGAACTGCATTAAATTTCTGTTTTCTTTCAACAGGTTAGCAAAATGAAACAAACTTTGCAAACCTCTATTAACAAGCACCATTTAGGGTCCGTTTGGTTTACAGTTGAGTAGAATTGATTCTAGAAATGAATAGTTGAGATGGATGAAATGAATAGTTAAGAGGGATGATGCACACTTTATGAAGTACGTTGGACGGAAATGATTTAAAATCAATTTTCAAAACCATGGTTTTGTTTGACTACAATTTAAAACAAACAAGTTATTAATGAATATAACACCTCATATAATATTAAATTTAATAAATAATATAACAATATATCTTTAGATTACACTGAACATGACACACCTGATTGTCCTTCGAGTGAAAATGATCTGTTGCAGTTATGGGTGTCAATGTGATGATTTCGACACACAGAAGAGGTAAAACTTTGAACAGAACCAGCTAATATAGAACAAAACCTCTATGATGACCAAATACATGCATCTATATTGGAATTCTAGAACATTAAGTTAAAATGCCACAAGATCAAACTAAAATGAGACGCCTTTTACATTGTCGTTATTGCTTTTGCTGCTTTGTTTGTCAAATTTCAAATGAAAAGTGGAGAGTTAGAGATTTAATCCCAAGAAGTAACTGAGAGCCATGAATAAGAAACATGTAGCAAATTATCTTCAAATGCTGTAAAGAAAGAAAGAACTTCAAAAGCTCGCTCAATCTGTAACAAATACAAAACAATCACAAACACATTAAGCTAGAGATCAGAGGAAACAAATCACCGTTGCCTTTGCCGTTTTGAAAAATTCAAATTATTCTGAGCATGGTTGGGCTTTCGCATGTGAGAAATGTGTATGTTAGGAACAAACATAGCATTATCAGATGTACACTGAGGGTCTTTTGGCCAATATAACCCTGAAGCTGTAGGAGGGGAAGGGATCTGAGGAACTGTCCAGGACGAATCTGGAACGCGCCCCAAAAGGTCATCATCATCCATTTCCTCTTCATTAGATCTTAAAACAGAAGAATCTGAATCCCCAAGCTTACCACTGTCAGCCTGAAAAATTCGTCAGGAAAAGATGAGATCATAAATAAATCATGAAACTAAATCAACCGTTAAGCTAAGACCAACATAAGCATGAATACACTATATTTACAATGTCAAAATACAATCAAAATGAATAAGCAAGGGTACTAATTTAGGTAAAATGTAGATGTTGACTCGTAGTATACCTAGCTTAGCAAGCCTAATTAGTAGAACATGGTTAACGAATACACAAAATATGAACAAACATGAGATAACTGAATAAGAACATAGTCACAAGAGAAGAGTCTTAGTGAACATTGGAAAACATCAGCCTTTGACATGTACTTATCCCAAATTATGTAACATTGCAAATTCTTACATTCTCATCCAGACAATATCTAGTGTCTCTAGGCAATAAAAAGCAATAGGACTGCTGCTTATTGCTCATGGATGTGTCCATCAATGAAAACATTACATTGAGTTTGAAAATAGCTCATAGTCATCTCTTTTTTGTGTCATAACTCAACTATCCCAAAAGTTTAAGCTAATGGGTGAAGATACATGAATGGTTTTAATATTAATATTATATTTCTAACAGCCTGTTCATCTTCCCATTGATCTACAGCTTAAAGTATTGAATTCAGAAAATAATATTCCATACTAAGCTCCTAAAGAAAGCCCACTAGGCATTCTGCAAACTCCCACATTCTTCGATAAATAACACTAGTATTGGATTTTGCACATCTCAAAGGTCACATTGGTAAATGCAAAATTGGCTTATGTAAATGCAAGGAAGAAACAAAGAAACTCCAAGATAAATCTGATTGACTACTTTTCAAATGCAAACTCAAATGAATAACATTGCATACTGAAATGCAAAAGATATAGTGAAATGGTTTATAAATCAATTGCTCAAGAAAAGCATTTCAATTAGACCATTTTTGTTGTTGTTTTTTCTAGGAAAAATCATAAACACTGTAGTAAATCAATCATATACCCTCACTTCTTCAGACTTAGTCAAATTCCATTGTCTAAATGCACTCAACGGAAATGCATTTTGTGATCACATTTTTTTCACATATTTATGGAACCTATATTTGCCCATTGTTTAACGATAATGTGATTGTGACCAATATATTAACATGGAATTTACTATCAGAAGACAGGACCAGTCCAATCAAGGTCCCTTTACCTTCCTAACCAATGATGCTCTTATCAACTATTTGTGAACTTATAATGGAAGATAGCCTTTGATTAAGTTCCCTTTAAATTCTTAACCAATAATAAGATACTCTTGGACAAAATTAGTTCAATGATAATCGATGATATCCTCTCTACCACAATGAACATAGCCATAGGAACCTGCTGCAGACTAATGTAGCAGAGGCATGGGCACTGTGTTGTACTGGTATCTATGCACGTGCACAATTGTGTGAGAGAGAGAAATAAATAGTGAAAATGGTTTTCAAATTTAAAGGTTATCAAGGCATGATAAAAATGAATATAAATTACAGACTACCAACGCAGCCATGAAACAAAAAATTAAAAGAAAGACCCTCTACAAGACCAATGATTAGGGCACCCCAGGCTAGATAGCAACCATAAACATACCTTGGATGATCCATCCATGTAATTATAATTCTGACTGAATTCATTTATTCCAAGAAATTCTTCAATGGGCCACTGTGAGATGCTTCCAGCAGTAGAACCACCACCATATGACACCTTAGTTGGGGGAAACTCCCCCATTACAACTTGAATTGGTAACACTTCATTGAAAGTGGGTGGCTGGGGCACGGAGGAAACATTTCTAGAGATGGAAGAAGATTTAACATCAGACATTTTCTCTTCAGAATGTGACTTCTCAGAAGATGAGGAAGCACCAGGCTCAGTAGCTTCAAGGCCTGCTCTTACACCAGTAAGAAGAAACCTTTGATGACTAGAAACAAAGGCATTTGCTGTGTGTATTGCCACATCGCAATTCCTGCATAGTAAAGCCCGATCCTCTAGACAGAAGAAATAACCAACAGTGTCCTGTAAGGAGTAGCATACTCAAACATCAGATGTTACCCAAAATGATAGAGACTTATAACACAAGCAACTGAACCAAAACAAACAACAAAACAAGTAGGCTCTGACTCTGCAACGATAAATTCAAATCATGTAAAGTTAGGTTTGTAACAAAATTCTACAAGTACAAGAAAACAGGAACATGTAGATGAGCATGATATTATTAATTAGTTAAAAAGATAAAAAAAAATTGGAAAAAAAAGGTAGTGTTCTTTGTATAACAACAGATCACAGTTTTATAATATTGTCAGATTTGCAGAAAGCCAAGTTGCAATGAAAAAATAAAGAACCATAATTACCAAATACGCGGTACTCTTCAGTGCGGAATTGGGAAGGGGGGGTACATGGTACACTGCTTAAGAAAATTATGGTACGTAGGGTGTTTACTTAGTTGGTATATTATTTAAATTAGTCATATATTTTATAGTATTAATTGGTATACGATTAAAATGTTTTTTAGAAGAATTTAAAATGTAACATAATATATGTAACTATTTTAAATCAATCAATACACCATCAGAAAACCTTTTCCCCTTTTTTTTATTTGTATTGGGTCTTTCCTTCTTCCTCATGTGAAAGCATATCTGCTCTCTTATTTCCACTGTGAAAACAGAGATTCACACCTTTCTCTTTTTACTTTTGTAGTCACAATATGCGTTATCCTCTCTCTTTGACTCTTTTCCTTAGAAGTCACAATACCCTTTATCCAGCAAACTGGGATGTAGACACACCACAAACTCAAATGAGCATCCCAGTTCCTAGTTTGCAGGGGAGGGCAATGAATTTGGTAACTATGAAAGGAACACTGGAAGGGAAGAATTTCTGAAGCTCCAAAACAAAAAATCACTTTTGAGACCAGATATATAATGAAGATTAGGAATTAATTGATAATTATATAAATAGGATATTGATTTCTTTGCTTATTTTTAGGAATTTTATCTTTGATATATTTTGTAGTTAAAGAAAATTTTATATTTGATTACGATTTTACATCTATTTAGGAGTTACCTAGAATTTTAGTATATTCAGGGTTTTTATTATCCCAGGGTTATAAATATCCTTAAGATTCCTTATGTAAAGTAGGCTTTTGATGATTAATCAATGTACATTTTTTTTCTATTGAGGGTGTTTGTAAGTTTGAGTCAGAAAAGCCTCTGCAAGACTGCACCTAGAGGAGGACTTTGGATATTTGTCCTACACCAAGATCTTTCATGAAGACGTTGAGCATTGTTTAATTTAACCCCAAGAGACACCATATAACAGCCAACAATATGATTTCCTAACAGCTAAGACTAAGAGAAAGCCTTATTAGTTTTAGATGTATTGCATCCAAAATCTGTAGCATAAATGGTTACAAGCCAGCAGCAATAATATAACCTGTTAAAAATCTTACAATGTTGTTATACAGTCTTCTGATCCTATCCCCATGTTCTTTTCTTTCCACAAATTCAGCACAGTTAATTGATTCCAAACACACAGAGACATTCCCAATACATAATTCCATATATTTAGAATCAATCACTCTAGAGAACTACCCCAGGAAGCTAAAACAAAGAGAAATTAAATCGTGGAATAACATCCAATGGTACCTGACAAATGTCACACTTGGGCATGTGAGAGGCAGAGATTGAAAGAGGAACTCTCTGGTGCTTGCTGGCAAGCTTGTTTGCTGCATGAACCTTCTTATCACATTCCAAGCATAGTGCTGCTTCGTCCGCACAGCAAAGAACCTTAGCCTCTGCAGCTTCACAAACGTTGCACTGAATCTTCATCCTTCGTTTCTATTCCCTCAAATCCAATCCTTCCAAGTTTCTCTTTTCCCAACCAAACTTCTCCTCCTCGAGAATTTTTCGACACGGTTCAAAAAAGTTTCAAACCAGAAGAAATTTTCGAAGTTGGGTAGAGACCGACCGAGAATACCAGTTGAAATTAAGAGAGAGAAGAACAAAACAAAACACAAGGTTAAGGAGGCGGAGAAGAAAGAAAGTGTAGGATATTTTTAAGGACACGGAAGTCGATGTACACGTGGCAGTAAAATGGTAGTGTCGTGGCAGAGGAGACCGCCTTTGCTGGCTTCGTGGATGAGCCGATGGTCAGAAACTCCAAATAGACCAGATCGTCCAAAATTGGTCATTCATCATTCATTTTAACCATTATTCTAAAAATCCGACCAAACTGTCTCGTCAAACCGAAAAATTGGTGAACCGGTTATGTGTCCAATCCAACGAAATCATTAAAGTTTGAACCGTTCTTGTAAAAAATGGGTAAAAAATCGGTCAACCCGATAAAAACTCGGTGAAATCGTAAAAAATCAGTGGTTCACCGGTTTAGACCGATTCACTAAAAAGTTAACAAAACGGCGTTGTTTCATAATTTTTTGAAAAAAAAAAAAATCAATTGCACACACCACGGGCATTCAACACTCATCCAAAAAAGAGGAAAACTCAAAAATAGAAACCCAAAGAAGAACCCTAGCTACCTTGCCTGGTCGCCATCCTTGCGCTTGCTTAGCTTCCGTCTCTGCACTCGCCTAGCCGCCGTCCCTGTGCTCGCTTTGCCGCCATCCTTGTGCTCATCATGTTGCCATTCCACTACTCGCCTCGCAGTTGTCCCTATGCGCGCCGTCGTCGTTGTTTCTTCGCCGCGGCAGGCGCGGTTGCACTCGCACCACCAGTAGCAGAGGCGTCAGTCTCCACATGTCACATTTTGCTCGCACCGTCGATCATTCACCGCCACATGATGCCTGCAGCCCCCTTCCAACCACCCCAGAAACCCTTATTAGTCATTACATCTCTATACTTTATTTTTGGGTTCTTTCCTGTTGTGGGAAGCACTGCAGTTCTCATTGATACTAGCTTCTACAGTGTTTGTGGGAGCTTAGCCTAGATTTTGAGCTAAACATATCAATTTGGTTTCAACAATGGGGCTTCTCATGAGATGTTCCTCGGTGACACTTGTGTAGTGGTGTTTCATAGCTTGCTTACTTGGTCTTTGGGTCTTAACAATCAAACTCCATCCTGTGACCCGCGTGATTTTTCAGCCTTGAAGGAGTTTGCAGGCAACCTTACAAATTGCTCTATCATCATAGCATGGTCCGATTATATTGTCTGCTGCAACTGGAATGGAGTTGTTTGTGATAAATGAAATAGTGATAATGGATTAGAAATTATTGAAATACTGATCAAGTAGAGTTTTTAGAAATTACTAACTAGAAATAGTGATACTGAATTACTGAGAATATTAGAGGGATGTAGAAATTACTAATTACTTCTCTGCCTCTTTCTGTTTTATGAATTGTGATCAGCCTGTTTTTTTTTTTTGTTGCTGCTGGTTTTTCTAATTTGTCGTTGTGTGGTCAAATATTACTTCACTACTGGTTTTTCTGAAATATTATTGGTGCTAGTTTTTCTAATTTGCCTCTATGTGATTAGCCTGCAACTTTGTTGCTGGTTTTTCTCAAATATTATTGGTTCTGTATTCTTGGTTTCCTGTCATTCTTGATTTATTGGCTCAATCTTTATATGCCTATTGGGTATTGTTTTATTGATTTTGAATGATTTAATTTGTAAAAATGGTTTGCAAAGAACAAAAGGAAATTACACATTATTAGTGAGATGCATAGATAGCTTGTTGTATTTTGAATTAGGAAATTACAAATTATTATAGGGATGAACAAAAGGAAATGATTTAATGCGTGTTGGTTTTATTGTATTTTGAATGATTTGAGCAAATGATTTTATGATTGAGCAAGTGTTTTCCTAATTGAACAAGTGTTTCCCAATTTGTTAAAATAAATGTCACTTCTATTGTAAGTAATTTCCATGGTTGTGGTTCTAAGCAGGAAGTACGAAGCACGAATACTCTTAGAGATAATAGTTGATGCAAATGTTAATTCACAATCATCAGAAAAGAAATCCATAAAAGGATCTTCTACATTTTAGGGGAAATTCGATCCTGCATGGAAGCATTTTTCATTTAAAAAAGAGGGTAGAACTAATGTGTAAACTTGTCTTCATTGTGGATCAATATATAGGGGAGGGTGTATAAATAGAATGAAGAAACACCTTGGAAGTGAAACAAGGTCAAATATCTTCTTGTAAAAAAGTTCCTCATAATGTTCATCATCAAATGCAAGAACCATTGAAGAAAGTCCAAGTCCAAGAAAAGAAGAAAAGTGAAAACATTGATGAAACTTATGATAAGGAAGTTGAACAAAGTCAACATTGTCCAATTGATCAAAGGAAGGGCAAAAGAAAAGCAAATGTTGAAATTGGTAGTTATTTTGCTCCAAGGAGAACTCCAGGATCTCAACCAACACTCAAAAGTGTCTTGTCTAGTAAGGAAGCAATACACAAAGCTAAGATAGCAATCACTAGGTGGTTTTTTATGCTTGTATTCCATTTAATGCAATGTAATCACCATATTTTCAAGCTGTTGCAGATGCAATTGCTGCCATTGGCCCTAGTTTTAAAGTTCCATCTTATCATGAATTAAGAGTTAACTTGTGGGGTGATTGTAAGAGAGAATGCCAATTACTAGTTGAAAGTTATCGAGCTAATTGGGGTAAGACTGTATGCACAATCATGGTTGATGGATAGAGCGACCAAAGGCAAAGAACTTTGATAAACTTTCTTGTTTATTGTCCTACAAGTATAAAATTTATGAAACATGTTTAATATTTTAATTTGTAATAGCATGAATGCAATTTAATTTAATGCAATTTTTTCCCTACATGTATAACATTTGATGAATCAGTTGATGCCTCTTATGTTGTCAAGGATGCTATGATATTATGTAATTTGTTTAGTAAAGTCATTGAATGGGTTGAACCTGCTAATGTTGTTCATGTAGTAACAGACAATGTAGCTGATTATGTAGTTTCTAGTAAATTGATACATGAGAAATATGAAACAATATTTTGGTCCTTGTGTGCTGCTCACTGTTTGAACCCCCTTTTGAAGGATATTGGTAGCATGCCTCATGTGGTAGAACTTGCATCAAAGGCTTCAAAGGTAACTGTCTTTGTCTACAACCATGTGATTTTATTATCATGGCTTAGGAGAAGAGAGGGTTGGACATAAATTATGCGTCCAGGGGTGACTCGTTTTGCTGCCACTTTTATTATATTGAAGAGCATTTATGATCATAAGCATGATTTGCAAGCTTTGGTTGTAGACAAACACTTTACTAGCCATAGTTTATCTAAGACTGTAGTAGGAAAAATTGTAAGTGCTATTGTTTTGGATAATAAATTTTGGAATGATTGTCTCATCATGCCAAAACTCGTAGCTCATGTTATTCGATTACTAAGAATTATTGATGGGGATGAAAAACCTTCTTTGAGATATGTTTATGAAGGCATGCAAAGGGCAAAAATGCAATGAAGGAGATGTTTAGGAATAGGAGACAATTATATAAGCCTTACACTGATATTATTAAGGCTAAGTGGGATAAACACTTGAAGCATGATCTTCATGCAACAACTTATTATTGAATCCCGCTTTCTTTTATGATGAAAACTTTATTGAGAAAAGCAGGATGATGTAAGCACTTCTTGATTTATTTGATTTGAAATCCTTTTATCTTGAGAATAACTTGGCTAAAGCTCTTCAAGAAATGCAAGTGTATCATGATTGAAGAGGAACTTTTATTCGAGAAAGTGCTTTAAAAGTTAGAAAGCAAATACGACCTGGTAAACACTAATTTATATTTGTGCATAATTTTTTTTATCATATTTCAAATTAATATATTACATTAATTCTTGTAGATGAATGGTGGAGATTATACAGAGGTAGTGCCCCGACTTTGCAAAGTTATCCATTCGTCTTTTTAGTCAAACATCTTCTTCAGGATGTGATGGCGTCTACCTAGAAGTCATGGACAACCTGATGAGATCATGAATGCAATTTAAGGGAATTAAGGGCTTGAGGTTTAGGACCATGTCCTACAACCTATGACTAAGTTGACTTTTTCCTCAAAGTCATCATTTGACCATTCCTCTTATGGGTCATGCACTCCAAACAATTATTTGATGATTTCCTTACATGGGTTATTTTTAATTTTCCTAAATAGGCCGGCCACATGTCCATGGCCTCAAGTCTATTGTTTGATAGTTTGTATTTTATTTGAGTTGTATTTTTCCTCCTTACTTTTCCTTTAGTGAGGCACCTAGTTTAAGGCTTAGGATAGCTTGGAGTTGGTGGTTCAACGCCCACTTAGGATAGAATTAATTTTCCTTACTTTTTTCCACTCATGACCACCCCTTTAGGCTATAAATAGGAGGGGTCTTCTTGTATACGTTTTTTAATAATCATTTTTAATCAAAGAGGCATTGCTTCATTTTCTCCCTTGTGAGGTTGAGAGGCTTGATGGTTCTTGCTCAAACCATTGTGATTCTTATCCTGCTCCAGAGGCTGGTGGCGAATCTTCACTCTTGGCTTATCTGCTGAAGGGGTTGCCTTCACAGTGGCGCCTATTCCACCTCTTTTCTCCTCCATTTTACTTTGTTTTATCTCATTTTCTTTCCAATTTACTACATGATATAGCTGCTGTCTTGCTCAATTTGTGCACTAATTTTAGCTCCTAACTGGTTGTTTTTGCTCAATTCTATATCAGTAACCTTCCTGCTATCAATTGGTCATCAGAGCTTTGTTGAATTGAGCACTTTTGGGGCTGTTTTGGTGGACTTTTGGGCATTGCATACTTGCTGGTTTGGTACAAAATTTTTCCCAAATTCATGTGTAATTCTTCATCTATTTTCTTGTAATTCTGGACTTTGGACTGTTCCCGGGCCCGAGGTGCCTTTCTGTTGCTTACAACACTTATTTGTCTTTGATTGTGTGGCTGAATTTTCTTTAGAATGTGGCTGCTTGGGTCGCGCATTACCCACCCCTTAGGTGTTTGATGAAATGCCTATTCCAATTGCTCATACTTGTTCTTGAGTGAAATTGAATTTTAACTACTTGTTTGTGGTGGATTGTGGTAAGTGGGAGCATTGTTGCTTTTATTTTCCCAAGATCGTTCACCTACATTTCCTCCCATTCCTTTTAAGTCTTGTTCATCCCCCATATTAATTGTTCATCCATTAATTCATCTATTTCTGCTTTTAATTTTCAGTCACTCCCATCCTTTTAATTTCAGCTTCCCCTTTAAATTCTGCCGTTTAAATTCTGCAATTCCCCATCCTTTTAATTTCTGCTATTCCCTTTACTTTCAGTCATTCCCCATCCTTTTAATTTCAGTTCTTTCCCATTTAATTTTGCGCAATTTTATTCCTTTTTATTTTGCCATTTTTGCGCATTATTCTGGAATTATTTTGTTCAATTTTCTACTTCTGTTTTGTCTGTTATTCTTGTAATCTGATTGCAAATTTGAATTGCTCGCTAGCAAATCCTTAGGAAGCGCCTATTTGATTACATAAAACGCTTAAGTTTAGGCTGGGTTTGTAGCTCATAAAATGGGTAAAAATTCACCAAAATATTTGTAAGCCATTTTAGACCTTGGATCAACCCAGAAGCAATTTGCTATTATCCTTCTTCATCCATTTGAAATGCATAAAAGAATCCATTATTCTTCAATTGACAATTCTTAAAATACGATAACATCAACTAAGCATCTCCTTTTCTAATTGCTTTTGTCTCTTTTGATTCATGTAATTAATAACATCTTGTTGACTAAACCCAACATTATCAATACCAACACTTTGAGTACACAAGACAAATGTTATTTTGCTTGGGCACAGACCAGAATCATCAAGCACATCAATCAACTGTTTTTTGCACCTTAGTTTTATTTCTATGCACTCGAAGAAACTTTCAAATCCTTGGGGAGAATAGTTCATGATTATGGTCTTTGAAAAATCTAGAAACAATTCATCCATCTTCATTTTTCTTTATATATAACAATGTCTTGCATCCCACTCTTGTTTCATCATGTGCTACAAGACTTCCATTTTCCCCTTCCACATTTTTTTCTTCGAAACCTGTCCTTTGAACAAAGGATCTCTTGGCCAATTATCATACCATTTGCTCTTAATTTAGTATCACGACCCATGCGAAATCTAAAACCTTTGTTCTTTGTATACATTGTATAATAGTTCTTTGCATCTTCAATTGATGCAAACTTCATTCCTTCATACGAATCTAAGGGAGGTTCTAATGGTAGTCCGTTATTGAGATGGTCCATTGCAAGAGCACTTTCAAATCTATTATCAAAGCTAATTACGGTGAAATCTTCATGCACATCTGTCATCTTAATTCCAATATATGAAACAAAAAAAAAATGAACAACTATATTTATGTAAAATATCAATAAATCAAATTCATCATCAATTACCTTACATACTAGACAATGAAAGGAAGAAAAGAAAAAAATATTATTTGTGACTTTAGAATCAATTTTAAAATATGTGAATGTTTTAGCAAAATAAAAGGTATCGTCCTCACGTTGCAACCTGCACTAACATGGATATAGGCTTCAGGAGTCTTCTCTCTCTCCAGAATTGTCTGTTTAGAGATAGCATTTAATGTGTTGAAGCCGTTGTGAGACATTCTGACAAATAGGTACGAGGAAGCAACGTTATTCTGAACGTTTTCCATAGTTGCAAAGCATGCTCCTCCTTTTGTGCTTCACTTTTGAAAGTTCCTCATAAAGTTGTCTTCTGTCTTCCCATCTTTATCAAAAAGTATATTGCGTGTGACATTGGATAAAACTTGACTTTTGCAGAGTCAAAAATTTTATCTCCTCAGAAAGTCTGGACTTTAGATGGTTGAACTCTTCAGATAGCTTTAATACTTTAGATGGGTGAAAAACTTTAGACAACTTCAGTCGTCTGAAAGATCCTGATACCATTATCTGAAATATTTGAAGTGCAGAATTGTTATTTGTATTTAATCAAGCACTTAGTTTGTTATCATCAAAATTAGTTATAGAGGGTCTTAATATTTTAAATTCTTGAGACTTAACAGACCATAGACCAGTGGGAGCATCGTCTACGAGGAATCCTAATTGTTTAGTGGAAGAATTAGTGGCAAGCAATTAGGATTTTTTGCGGTTTTCTTTAACTTTTAATTTATTAAAAAGGTTAATCTGACGTGGTAAAATTTTAAAACTTGATTGGTTGTCTGTGTAAAAGCCCTTAAATTAAAATTGTCAAATTTGATATTTTTTAAATGTGAGGTTGTGATTTATAGGTGAGGAATGAATGCCCTTATATGTAATAATATATATTATATTGTGATAAAGTCCTATCGTCATCACAAAGTATTTGAATCTTTGATCAAGGACAAATAGAGTGTAAGGTTATCTAGTTCACTAGAGGCGGTTTAGGAATGGTGGTTGACACACAATGGTTATTTGGAATGTAGAGATTTTGTTAAGAAAAATATAGTAAGTGGGACCCATTGTTGAGAATCTGGCAAGCGTACCAAAAACCCAGCAGTATAATAGTAAGTAAGAGTAACGTATACATAGGGAACAGTTCAACTTATAAAGATTAGTGGTCACAACTATCAAGTAAGAGCGTATAATTTTTAGTTATAGAGAATTGCGATAATAAAATAAAAACTAAAATTAAATTGAGATAGAGATAGAGATACCAAGTTACTTCGACAAGGATTGAACTTCATTTCATCGCACCCCTTTTATATGTGAACCCCGATAATATTTATGAATATATAATTATGATATCTTAGCCAAACTAGGTTATCCCATGTCAGTTCCCCATATCACGAGATACTCAAATAATTCATTCGGGTTCTCCTAGGCGACAAATTACCCCGGCTTTAAAGATCTGTTTTTCCGTTTGTTAACACTATCAATTCGCCCTTTATTCCTATAGCAACTACTATGAGTACTTTTACCAATCAGAGTTCAAGTTCCCTATTCCTAGGCTCCCCCAAACTCGCTATTGATTTCACAAAACCATTTACCAATGTATCTTATAAAATCAACATATAACTCCGGCACACAGGCGGAAGCTACGCATTAAGAAAAGAATAAAAATACTGATATCATAAAAATAGGGATTCATAAATATTAAGGAAAATTCACATACAATTGGGGATTGAATCAACTACGTTCAATCCTATCAGAGAGTTTAGCTACGCATGGTAGCCATTACAAACCAACGGAGAAACTGTCACACTTTTCTCCAGCTCTAGCTCTGTCGTCTCTACCTCCAAGCTCCCCTTGATTTGTGAAAAAGGTTCCTTTAAATAGAAGTTGGAAAGCTATCTGAAATCTGATTTGAAATCCTTTGAAAAACTGATCCCGTATTCCTGCGCTTCAACCTGCGCTCAGCGCAGATGAAGCGCAGAATCCAGAGAGGAATTTTGTTGCTGCGCTCCACCTACGCTCAGCGCAGGTGGAGCGTGATTCACATTCCAGCTTTCCCTGATTTCCTCTTTTTCAGCTCGATCTCTTCCTGATTTTATCCTTGTTTGCTTTGTTTTCTTTATTTCCCTCTTTTTGACTTGATTTTATGCTGATTTTATCTTTAAATTTAAATTGAGAAAGTTATCTTCAGAATCCTTGTTTAAATGGTTGATGATTTTATCTTAATTTGTTGCCATTTAAACTCTCGTCTGCAGATTCTCTCTTCAAATAAATGTTATCTTGTTTCTTCATTTAAAACTTGCCCTTTTATCTGCAAAATCAACAGATTTTCTATCAAAATAGCATCATATTCAAATTCAAATCAAATAAATACAAAATATGCATTTATTACTAAAAAGAGGTAATTTGGGGCATAAATTTACTATTTTACCCTTGATAAGTGCAAAAATTATACAGTAAATTATCATATATTTGTCACTTATCAAATTACTCCTAGCTTCTTGCTTGTCCTCAAGAAAGAAAACCTTTTGCAATCAAAATGGATTCAATCCCCATGTTAAGATTCTCAAGAATAAGGAAATAATTTCATCACCTCTTGCTAGGCAGCTGTCACTTTCCAAATATCAGATTAAAAGTCAGAATCAAGGGATATTACTGGTACACAATTAGGATAGGATAAAAATACATTCAAACTTTTTCAGAAATAGCAACCAAAACAATGGGTGATAAATCAAGGAATTCTCTCATTCTCACGTGTAAGTGTTTCCCTCAATTTTTCACAGCAGTTGAACAACTAAAATTGATAGTCGTTTCTGGTTTTTAAACATGCACATGGAATATTATGGATCAAAAGGTCTTTTCTTGGTTGTAATGAGGCTGGGCTATCAAGAAATCATCGTTTTTCTGGATATGCAAAGAGAACACTGGAATAGAGAGCATCTTTAAATTTTTCTTGGACTTGAAATTTCTCTCCATTCTTCCATTTCATTCTTGATTTGTATCATTCAGCTGGCCTCTTTCTTTGTTTGATGATTCACTCCCCCCAACTTATTCACTTTTATTCTCTTTTTCTTTTTGATTTTTAGTGAGTGATACTCTTTTGCTTTCTTGTGCCTGCTCTTTGTATTTCTTCAACTTTCAAGTAACCAACCAGTTCTCCCATTTTATCAGATTGCACCTTTTCTCTCTATCCCAAATGTATAAGGGACAAGATATAGACATTAATTTTGGCTGGGGTGCATAAGAAGAAGCATTAAAGCTCAAATGGATTACCAAAAAAATTAGAAAAATTTTTCAAAGGTTGGCTTTTTGGCACTGAGCAAACAATTAAATCACAAAATTTGC
This sequence comes from Sesbania bispinosa, assembly GCA_026901365.1. Taxonomy (NCBI): domain Eukaryota; kingdom Viridiplantae; phylum Streptophyta; class Magnoliopsida; order Fabales; family Fabaceae; genus Sesbania; species Sesbania bispinosa. Next base: position 216,054 of record QLOH01000754.1, on the reverse strand, counting down.
CTTTATCACTTCCATATTTTTCATGTGCGAAATAAAATCCAAAACCTCAAGCAATAACAGTTGACAAGCAGCGGTGAAAACTCTCAATTCAAGTGTTTAGTCTCACAACTCACCGGCTTTTGGCTAAATTCCTTGATAAAGCACTTACTGAAATTAACTAACTACCCTGATATATTTTCCTGCACAATATCCTAATCCTAACTGATTATGGATTCAGTCACAAAATTCCTATTTCTTTCCTAATTTGGTTAGTTAGACTGCCTAGCTTTGAGATTCTAACATTAATTCCTTAAATCCCTAATTCCTAATATCCTAAAAAATTAAATATCTTAAATAAAAAGAAAGAAAAATAAAAAAATGACCCTGAAAATGCACTGCATAGAGATAATGTGTCAATAGAGTTATATGTACAGTACAGATTCAATAGGTAATAAAAGAAAATAAAAGAAAAAGAAAAGAAAAACACCAAATAAAGTCCTCAGTCCTCTCTATCCATGTCATCAGGCTCAGCGTCTGCTCCATCAGCTGCTCCTCCCTCTCCCGGAGGAATAAGCATATCCCCAAGCCACTGTAAAAAATCTCTGAACTGGTCAGGGTGAATTCCTGGGTACAGTTCCAGACGGGTCAAGTAGTGGTACTCTTGGAGGTGAACAACTGATCTGTGGAGGCTGGACATCTGGACCATCATGTGCTGAGCCCAGAAAGGAATAGAAGTATCTGCTGGTGGTGGCTGTTGTTGTGGTGGTGGTGGCAGCTCTGCCTCATCCTCCTCCTCTAGGATGCAGTTGGCTTCAATGTATCCCCTAGTCATAGGGGTCTTGATGCGTGCAGTGGCATGCACCTCAATCCCCCTACATTGGCAAAGTGTAGTGATAAGGGAAGGGAAACCCAAACTAATCCTGGACTGAGCGCTTTGTCGTCCTACAGAAGATGCAAAATCTGATATCTTGTGGGATATCACTCTGGCAATGTCAATGTCCAGCCCAACCAGAATGCTATAAAGGAGATGAGCAACTGGCATGATGACATCTAAGACATGGTTGGTGGGCTGAATGTTAGCCAGCACCAACACTGTCCACATTTGCGAAATATCCTTCATATCACGCCTATAAATCCTAGCAGCATGTCCATAGGCGTTCCTCTCGAAGGTCCGCCCCCGCAGGCATAAGTACTCTGCGGTCCTAGTATCCAGTGGGTCATTGCCATTAATGCCTACCTCGTTCACTAGCGCATGAAACTGGCAAATCATCTCATCCCGGTCCTCTGGTGCAGGGTAGCCCAATAGTGTGTTGATCGCATCACGACCATATGAAACCACCTGACCCCTCACAAAGGACTGACGTCTCACATCAATGCCATGGTCTCCAATGGCGTTGGCGTAGAACTCTCTAACTATCTCGAGATCGAAGAACCTGGCTGGCTCATAAATGTGCCTCCAGCCTCTCCTGATGATCTCGTCCAAAAATATATCAAACTCTCCAGGCTGCAAAGCTACTGGCCTTTCAAGGATGAAGTTACAGTTCAACAAGGAACTGTATGCCTCAAATGCCTTGATGTCCTTGAATCTGAAGGCATCGAACTCGGGGTCCTCTCTGGGTCTCTTATCCCTACCCCTCCTAGAAATGGAGCCAGCACGGACCACTTTAGTGCGAGCCATCTGCAAGTTAAAACTAGACCAAGATTATTTCCATGCAAATAATAAATTTACTCATGATTAATGCATTAAGTGGCCAAATTAATTCAAAAATTAGAGCAATCATTTAGCAAGCACTTGTGCATGAAAATCTTGATTATTATGTTACCCAATGCCAATTTATTAATTTATTAAGAACATGCTAAAGTGATCAATTAAAGCAAGTCCTAAACATTACTAAACAGGGCATTAAAGAGTAAAATTATGCTTAAAAATCATGCTTTTCAAACATGCGATAATGCACAATTATTCATGCAATGGTCATGCCAAAATATTTAGGCCAAATTAAGCATTCATATTTTCATTTAGAATAATTTGCAAAAAATTACTGAGCACTTTAAAAACTACCACCAAAACATGCCAAAATACACCACCATGCATACAATCAGAAACAATTTTTTTTTTCAAACTAAGACTCTATTGACAAATAATCCTAATTTATGGGGTCCTAAGAGCCTAAGTCTTCTATCCTAAGGTATTGCTCAATAAAATAGAGAGCTAAAAAAAATTTAATCGGTGAAAAAACTAATATAAACAATAAAAACATACCTGGGATAGTGCTAAAAGTTGAAAGGAAGAGGTTTAGAAAGTGAAAATGCAAGGGAAAGGTAAGAATTTCAGAGAAAAACATTTTAGGAAGGGAAGGGAAGGTGAAAATGACCTTCTCTCGCTTCAGAATTTCAAATTTAAACTGAAGCGGGAACACGCGCTCTATATGCGCTCAGCGAGGCTGAAGCGCGTGCTTCAAAGGAATCTGAAGTGAAGCGCTGCGCTTCACCTACGCTCAACGTCGATGAAGCGTGAAAAACAGAATCAAATGGTAATTTTGTGCTTCACTTGCGCTAAGCGCCAGTGAAGCGCAGAAAACAGAATTGAAATTCCAATTCTATTTTCTGCTGCTTCCTAAATCAAAGTGTTTTCTAATCCCTTTCCTTATTTTAATTGATCCTTTTCCTAACAATTTTCCATACTAAACAGGCATTGACTCTAACTAAGACACAAAACACAAACAAAAACAAAAATTAAAAACAAACAAAACAAAAAAATGAAAATAAAAACACAAAAACACTAGGTTGTCTCCCAGGAAGCGCTTGTTTAACGTCTCCTAGCTTGACACCTGTTCCACTCATGGTGGCCTCAATTGGAGGATGATGGTTGACTTAGTTCCTGTTCTTCCTTTTATTGCCCATCCTTCAAGCCAGTTCCTGGTGTTGTCATCACTTTGCTCATTGTCTTCATGATCTTCTAATGTTGATCTTTTTCTCTTTTTGAACTTGAACTCCATGATAGACTCATGTTGCTGCTTATTTTTTCTTGTTGGTTCCCTCAGAATGTTAGGAACCTTCTTCTTCTTCTTATGTTCAGGTACTTTTAGATTCAATGCTTCCTTTTTCTTACCTTTTGCAGCTTGGGTTCAGAATGAAAAATGTAGATCCCATCAGTAGGATCTATCTTCATCTTTTCTGGAGATTCAACTATTTGGGGAACTCCTCTGTTTAAGTGAAAAACTATGCTCTCATCTTTAGAGCTGATTTGGTATTTTCCCCGATCAACATCTACTATTACTTTGGCAGCTTTCATGAATGGTCTTCCTAGAATTAAGGGGACATCAGTATCCTCCTCTTCCATTTCAGCAATGTAGAAGTCTATAGCATACACAAACTTATTCACTCTTACTGTTAAATCTTCAACTATTCCAAATGGACGTTGAGTGGTTTTATTTGCAAGCTGTAACTTCACTTTGACAGGATTGACCTTCAAAATTCCTAGTTTATTAAAGAATGATAGCGGCATCAAATTGATGCTCGCCCCAAGATCTAATAAAGCTTTGGTAACAGATTGATTACCAATAGAAACTGGTACAGTGAACTTACCTGGGTCAAGTGACTTACCTGTGCTGAAGACCTTTTCTGCCTCCTCCCCTTCTTTCAGAACTGCCTCTGGATTCTCTTCTTCTTGAACACTCCTTTGCACAATCTCCTCTGTGAGCAACTTCTCTTTAGTTATGATGTAATCCTCTAAATCACTTTCCTCTGTTGCGTTACCATCAGTAGTAACTACATTGCAGTGCTCCTTTGGATTGGTCTGAGTGTTTGCTACGAAGTGGCCCTTTTTGTGTTCTGCCATCTCATTTGCTAGTTGGCCAACTTGATTTTCCAAGGATTTGATTGGTGCTTCTGTATTCTTTTTGAACCCATCAAAACTCTGCATAAAAGCATCAATCTTTTCTTCAAGTTTCGAGAGTATATTATTTGTTGAAGGATAACTTTGTTGTTGCTGCTGCTGATATGGCATCTGCCTGTTTCCTCCATCTTGTCTCTAGCCAGAGTTGTTATTTTGGTTATTCCTCCATCCTTGTGAATATTGATTATTATTGGAGAAACTACCTTGCCTTCCTTGATTTCCCATATAGCTGACCTGTTCTGCTTGAATATCCTGAGAGGAGCAATGACCAGTGTGATGGTCGCCTCCGCAAAAATCACAGATCAACGGTTGGGCTTGGCTGGGATGAGACTGTACTGCTTTTAGTTGTTGAGGAAGTGCTTCCAATTGCTTGGTGAGTGCCTCTAGCTGTAGCTTGAGAAGCTTTTGTTCTGCTAGAAGTGCATCATTGCTATTTAATTCTAGCATTCCCTTCTTCTGAACTTGGACTGGCTGTCTCCCATATTAAGCTTGCTGGTCATTCTGTGCAAAATTATCAATTATGGTGATAGCACGCTCTGCATCCACTGCCAAAATTGTTCCTCCTGCTGCAACATCTATGAATGACTTTGAATCGGGTTTGAGTCCATTGCAGAAGATGTTCAATTGGGATATTTCATCAAAACCATGGTTTGGGAACTTTAGCAGAAAGGACTTCAATCTCTCCCAGGCATCACATAATGGTTCATCTGCTCCTTGCCTGAATGTGGAGATGTCTGACTTGGCTTGAATATATCGGGATGGTGGAAAGAATCTCTTTAGAAATTTATCTTCTACCACGCCCTAATTGCTCAGACTCTGATTAGGATGCGATTTCAGTCATTCCTTTGCTTTACCTATTAGAGAAAAAGGAAACAATCGTAAGTAGACAGATTCCAAATCTCCTTCCTCAAATCCCATAGTACCAATCAATTTATAGAAAGTAGAGAGATGAGTATGAGGATCTTCATGATCCAATCCTGCAAATTGGTGGGCACTAATGAGGTTTAAATGTGCAGCCTTCATCTCCAAGGACTTCGCTGTAACTGGTAAAACAATGCTTGAGTAGTGTCGAGGTCCTTGGTGCATGACATAGTCTCCTAAGACTCTTCTTCTTGGATTTTCTTCAGCCATATTTTTGTTTTCTTCTTGACTTCTCCTTCATCTCCTTCTCTTATTTCTACTCCTATTCCTCCTAGATGTCCTCTCTATTTCTGGATCAAATTGCAACTGATTTAGAGACACCTGACCTCGCAAGAGCATAAGTCAAGAAAACTCGAAAAAGGGTAAGTGTGGAAGAGAATTATAATAATAAAAAGAAAATTTTCCTAAAACTCCTAAAAATAAAAATCCTAAAAAAAATAAAAATTCCTAAGATAGAATATATACAACTTAATAGTATAGACCTCCCAAGTCTTTACAAATTGATACACCGTTCCCTGGAAACGACGCCAAAAATACTTGTTGAGAATCTAGCAAGCGTACCAAAAACCCAGCAGTATAATAGTAAGTAAGAGTATCGTATCCATAGGGAACGATTCAACTTATAAAGATTAGTGGTCACAACTATCAAGTAAGAGCATATAATTTTTAGTTGTAGAGAATTGTGATAATAAAATAAAAACTGAAATTAAATTGAGATAGAGGTAGAGATAGCAAGTTACTTGGACTAGGATTGAACTTCGTTTCATCGCACCCCTTTTATATGTGAACCCCAATAATATTTATGAATATATAATTATGATACCTTAGCCAAACTAGGTTATCCCATGCTGGTTCCCCATATCACGAAATACTCAGAAATAATTCATGCGGGTTCTCCCAAGCGATAAATTACCCTGGCTTTAAAGATATGTTTTTCCGTTTGTTAACACTATCAATTCGCCCTATATTCCTATAGCGACTACTATAAGTACTTTTACCAATCAGAGTTCAAGTTCCCTATTCCTAGGCTCCCCCAAACTCGCTATTGATTTCACAAAACCATTTACCAATGCATCTTATAAAATCAACCTATAACTCCGACACACAGGCGGAAGCTACGCATTAAGAACAGAATAAAAATATCGATATCATAAAAATAGGGATTCCTAAATATTGAGGAGAATTCACATACAATTGGGGATTGAATCAACTACGTTCAATCCTATCGGAGAGTTTAGCTACGCATGGTAGCCATTACAAACCAACGGAGAAACTGTCACACTTTTCTACAGCCCTAGCTCTGCCGTCTCTGCCTCCAAGCTCCCCTTGATCTATGCAAAAGGTTCCTTTAAATAGAAGTTGGAAAGCTATCTGAAATCTGGAAGGAATCTGATTTGAAATCCTTTGAAAAACTGATCACGTATTCCTGCGCTTCAACCTGTGCTCAGCGCAGATGAAGCGCAGAATCCAGAGAGGAATTTTGTTGTTGCGCTCCACCTACGCTCGGCGAGGTGGAGCGTGATTCACGTTCCAGCTTTCCCTGATTTCCTCTTTTTCAGCTTGATCTCTTCCTGATCTTATCCTTGTTTGCTTTGTTTTCTTTATTTCCCTCTTTTTGACTTGATTTTATGTTGATTTGATCTTTAAATTTAAATTGAGAAAGTTATCTTCAGAATCCTTGTTTAAATGGCTGATGATTTTATCTTAATTTGTTGCCATTTAAACTCTCATCTGCAAATTCTCTCTTCAAATAAATGCTATCTTATTTCTCCATTTAAGACTTGCCATTTTATCTGCAAAATCAACAGATTTTCTATCAAAATAGCATCATATTCAAATTCAAATTAAATAATTACAAAATATGCATTTATTACTAAAAAGAGGTAATTTGGGGCATAAATTTACTATTTTACCCTTGATAAGTGCAAAAATTATACTATAAATTATCATATATTTTTCACTTATCACCCATATCAGAGCATTATCTCCAATTTAGAAAGAAATATGACACATGGACATGTCATATTATTAATTATCTCAAATATCCTTAATTTAATAATACTCTTGCATTGATTCAATTTCAAATACCTCACACAAGTGGTGCATGACTTTCGTAATTAATTATTGTCATGATGAAATTAATTCCAAGCATAAATGTGAAAATTGGATTGGATCGGCCGATTCGACCAATTTGACCACTAACAGGCATGGTGTCTAATCCATCCAACTAAAAATATTGGCTTATTTTGGAACTGGTCAAAAACTGGTACCAAAAAACCGATTTGAATAGGTCAATTTCAAAATTTCTATTTTTAGAATTTTTTTATTGAATCTAATATACTTTTGAAATAAATAAATATAAATATCTATTGTTTAATCAATCATTATTATTTTTTATCTTATAACACATATATGATAAGATCATTTATATTAATATATAATTTTATATATTTTGATTTATTATTATTTTATGTAATTTTATTATTTATAAATATTATATAATATTAAAAATACATATTTAATTATTGAGTAAACTAGTAAATTGGTCCCTGACTTTTTTAGGGTCATGCAGTTTAGTCCCTAAGAAATAAAAAACCCCAATATAGTCTCTGACTTCTTGCTTTTTCTTTCACTATAGTCCAACTGTGTGTTTCCCGTTAATTTTTTTATGATGTGTCACGTTTCGTGACACTATATCATACTATTTAGCATCGGGGCACAAAAATAACGTCATTGGAGTTGAGACCTTCCAATGAAAAAGGGGGAGAAGAGAGAAAAGGGGAAAATAAGGAAGCACACAACGGTTGGAGTTGAAGCATTTAAAGCTATAAATTTGACAAAAACACATCATTTTTGTGCCATAGTGGACACTATAGTGACAAATGGTGAGACAGAGTATCATTAAATGTGACACGTCGTAAAAAAAAATTAACGGGAAACACACGGTTGGACTATAGTGAAAGAAAAACAAGAAGTCAGGGACTATATTAGGGTTTTTTATTTCTTAGGGACTAAACTACATGACCCTAAAAAAGTCAGGGACTAATTTGCTAGTTTACTCTACCAGTCCGACCATAGTTCAACCACGATTAAACCAATAAATTGTGAACCAGTACCTTCATCGGTTCAATTACCGGTTTAATCTTTAAAACATTGATTCCAAGTGTATAACATAACTTCCGATAGGTCAATGCCATCTTAGATAATCAATTTCTTATGATTGTAATCAATTACTTCATATATATGAATATCATATAGTATTAGTATACTCAGATTTATTAGGTAATCAATTACTTGTATTTGAATTGATTACCAAGTTCAAATTTAAATAGTAGTTAATAATTTTTATCAGGGCTAATTATGTTTGAGTCCAGTAATAAATAATATCATTTTTCTCTCTCTCCAATCAATACTCCTTTCTCTCAAACCAAACACTAAAAATCCACTCTCTTTCTCTCCTATTTCTTTCTTCCCCCTCTCTCTTCCCATTTTTTTCCTAAATCCAAACAATGGATATATGCATTAAATTTCATTGCATATTCCTACTAATAGGCCGGTTGAAGAATTTCATTTATCATATATGGACACCTAACAATTCGAAAAAAAAAATTCTTCAGTCCTCCTCCACTAAAATTGGTCATGTATGATTAGTTAATTATACTTTAAAAATTTCCCGAGTTTAAAAAAAAAATCTCAAATTTTCAATACAAGGAGTTCTGAGTTTTAAGTACCACCGAAACATTGAAAACTTTCTCCAACATATATGGGCTGCTCGCACAAAATCTTGACTTTAAACATTTTAAAGGCATAAAAATGAATAAAATTTAGGGTCGTAATTTAGTACCCTCCAGTCAGAGAGGATTTTGATACCTTTTTGTTATTTTTTTTATTGAACCGAGGCATAAAGGCCAAAACTACATAGGAACAAGTCGTGTACTCTGTCCTAAATTATTTCAAAAACATAAAGTAGATTTTAAATGAGACACATGTGTATTGCAAATGAGAATATAAAAAAAATGGGAAAATACAATAAAAAATACAGGATAATAGTTATATGGAGTCAAAAAGTCTTTTAAAAAATTAAAAATACAAATTCTAATAATTAAATATTGTCCCGTAACTATAAAAATACTAAGACCATTTAAAAAGTGAAGAAGAATTTGATTAAATGATCAAAAAATGTACCAAAACCCTCTCTGTAGAATTTCCCTAAAATTTATTAACCTCCTTTTAGATTCAATGCTAATGCTAATAATAACTCTAATAGAGTAACAGTCATTTCGTTCAAATTCAGGCATCATATAAGAAAGACATATGTTGATACATGTCCATATCTACTTGGTAATGGCTCCTGCGCTGAAAGAGGCTGGTACATATCATCAGGCGACAACATAGTAATTTTAGTATAACAGTAATCGCGGCTCATCTGGAATCACATCATTCAGACTGTGCAGTGTAGCAGATTTCAATTTGTCAGAGCATGCTCATGAAACCTGCAGCTATCACCATTACTTCCTGTCCAGTTTATAACTTCAAAGATGCCAAAAAGTCAATGTACATGGACATTGAATCCAAAGTTACTCCCACAAAAAGAATGGAGATTTTCTTATTTGGGTGACCCAAACTCCCATAGAGATATTGTCCGCACCCAAAAGGGGAGCTCTCCTAACAATATCTTTTTTCCAATACACAAGACCCAAGTTTCTTTCACTTGAACCAACATTCACTTGGTGAATTAGAGATTTGATTATGCATCATTCAGCATGAATTGGCACACATTTGTGGTAAAATACTAGATCTTGAAATTACCTGTCTACACAACACATTGAACTAAAATTTCAGGGATCAACCACTTAAGGCAATAGCAACTCTATGAGTTTACCAACAAAACAACACCCAGATAGTCACATGCCCTGGCTTTGGCCTTCACCAATTTTCATCTGCCATATCCAGCTGATGAAAAAAACATGGAATCAACTATCAACAAGGGTTTGGAACTTCACTCGCCTTTTAACACTCCGCATCCTGTCATACCCAATTCCAATCTTGCTATGCATCAACTTGATTGCCAAATCTGCATTCCCAGCTTTCCTCAAGGCATTAATCATCACAGTCCTAACTTTCCCAGGTATCTCTCTACCCCTATCCACAATCCCATCAGCCAATTTGCAAGCTTCCTTCACACGACCAGCTTTGCACAGCGCACTAATCATGTCTTCATAGGCATTTTCAACAACAACACCCATAGGGGCAAGCTCATCCAACACCTTACAAGCCCTGGCAACCTTACCTGAAAGACACAATCCAATTGAAAGTGCCCTGAAACAGGCAACATTTGGAGTGACACCTTTGTCAATCATCACCTCCCACATGTTCATCGCCTCCTCATTCCTATGCACCTTGAATAGCTCACTTATGACTATAGTATAAGTATAAACAGTTTGCTCACAACCTTCATGTTCCATCCTCTTAAACAACACAAGAGCATCATCAATCCTACCACACTTGCACAATCCATCAATGAGGGCATTGTAGCAATACGAATCCTGAGGGCACCCCTTCTCCCCCATCTCATCAAACAGCCTCTCAGCTTCCTCCACCCTCCCTGCCTTCCCAAGACCATCAATCAAGCTTGAATAAAACACAGCATTGATGACAACACCATTCTCCTTACAAAACTCCAAGTAACCTAAAGCTTCTTCTATTCTCCCACTTTTGCACAATCCATTCACAATAGCACCATAAGTAACCTCATCCGGTTCAATCCCATCAATTTTCTTCATCCTCTCAAACAGCCTCATAGCCCCATCCAAGTTCCCACTCTTACCATAAGAATCAATCAGAGCAGTGTATACAGCCTTATTGGCCTTACAACCTTTCCGAAACATATTCTCAAACACAGCATAGCCCTCAGCAATCTTCCCCTGCCTACAAAGCCCGCATATCACCAAACTATAAGCATGGGGAGGAACCTCCAATCCTTTATCTTCCATCTCATGGTAAAGACTCAAACAACAATCCACATCCGTTTCTGCATAACAAGCCTGCATTAAGGTCATATAAGTAACCACATCAGGCTCCAAGCTCCCAGCCTCCATCTCCCGAACAATCTCCAGCGCCTTGCGAGTTTTCCCCACTTTGCAATACCCCTTGATCAAAGTGTTATAGGTGACCACATCTGGCTTTGTTCTTCCCTCCTTCATGGCCTCGAAAACCCGCTCAGCGGATTCAACAAGGGAGGAACTCACAAGCCCGTTTAGTAATGAATTGTAGGTGTAAAGCCCGGGCTCAATGCCCTGCTCCTTCATTCCGCGCCAAACCCAAAGAAGCTCTTCCACCAAGCCCGCACCGCCGAGGCTCTTGATTAGCGAATTCGCTGCGAGGTTTGTCAGTGGGAGCTGCTTCTTTCGAAGCTTCGAGAAGACTTTTAAGGCAGTGGTGGTGTCAGTGGAGGAAGAGAGGAGGAGGTTGATGAGTGAAACGTAGCAGTCGAGGGTGTGGGAATAGTTGTTCTGTTTGGAAGCCCAAGTGAAGAAGCGGTAGGCGGTGTCGGGGTTGTTGAGGGAGCGGAGGACGTGGGCGACGAAGGAAGGGGAGAGGGTGATGAGGAAGCGGCGGCAGAAGGAATCGAGGTTGGATTCCATGGAAGGGGAACCGTCGAGGAGGTTGAGGATTTGGGTGAGCCAGGGGGAGGGTTGGAGGTTTTGAGGGGAGGAAACGACGTCGGAGAGGTCGCAGAAGGGTTCGACCAGTTCGGGGGCAGGGAGGGGTAAAGAGGTGGTGGAGAGGAATCTGGGTATGAAGGAACATGGTGTTGGGAAAGGATGGGAAGGTGATGCGGCATTGTGGTAGCGTAGGGGACAGGGAGGATGGATCGGTGAGACTGATTTCAGTAGCAGAAAGGGGATTCTTATTCTCATCAGTATAGTCTTCAGGGACATGTCCCTTTGGACGCAGCGTGATTAATTACTCACTCCTACATAAACATGATAGGTTTATAGGGCCATTTACCTCACGCCGAAACACCGGTATTTCAACTTTTTTTTTTTTACGTGAATAATCTGCTATTATAAATAATTTTACCCGTTGTATTTTATAAATCATATCTTTTTATATTTGCTGATAGGGGACTCTTCAATGACATTGTCACTAGTGTTCTGTCGATGGTGTCCATTATAACATTTCAGGATTTTTAAATGCTTCTACAATAGATTGTGCAGTAGAGACTGATGGATTAAATGCTTACAGTGAGAATGGTACATAAAGAAAGAATATTTCTTTCATCATTCCAAACTTTTTAGAACCGTGTGTCTGCACTGCAATAGATTGTGCAAGGCGTATAGCAATCTGGGCCTCATTCGTTACAAGATTATGTTAGAGTCATCGTTTACAGCATTGTATTTACTCAGATTTGCTGTCTTCTATGCATTTCCACCATTAGAATTCGATTTTGTAACACTGTTTTACTCAGATCGACTGTAGTTGATGCCGTGAATTTTTGTTTGCAGCTGATATTGGACATGTGCTGATCCGGAAAGAATAAAAAAGAAAAAAAAGAAAGTCCAGGCTGTTTCAGACTTTTTGTAATAAGAGCCTTTGATTTTATTTTTCTGTCATTAGGACTGTTAAATTGTTTATCTTGACTGAGTATGCGTGCTCGATTTGTTGTTTTAATTTGTAGTGCACTGTTGTAATACTCTATATTTAGCATCCTTAACATTTGTAAGTGCCGCTGGGCATTCTTCAATGATTAGATTCTCTTGACCAAAAAAAGAAAGTAATTCTTCAATAAAATATAATAGAATATGTAGATAGGCAAAATTGGTCAGCGCTTCTCACCGTGTACATAGGACAAAAAAAAGTCGAGTAAACTGGCAGTTTAGTCCTCAACTTCTGATGCGTCATGTAGTTTGGTCCCTTATTTTACAAAAACCCTCTGTTAGTTCCTCACATTTACTTTTGTCTTGCAGTTTGGTCCAATACTATAAACGGTGTTAATTGACTGCTTATGTGGCATGTTAATTGAAAGTTGGCTGACACTGTTTCTTAAACAACATGGTTTTAGGCTTCTTAAAGTCATTTTCATTCGGTCCTAATGGTCACTTCCCCACTTTATTTCCACACTTTCTTCTCCATTTTGCCCTTTGCTTCTCCGTTTTTCACCATTGTTGCGTGCCTCATCTTCTGCGTTTCCTCCTCCTTTCTAAACAATGAACACCCTCCCATCCCAATATAAGTGTTCATTTCATGACAATGGCTTGACATGAGGTCTTAGTGCAAAACGACTATAATTAAAAAATTTAATTACTAAAAGTTGGGTATTAAATTCTCAGTTCTCTCCACGCGTCTTAACCTTGAACATAACCACCCATCAATTGCTTCTGGTCCATTACAAAAAGGGGAAGACAAAAGTAATAGCATATCTAAAACTTGGATTCTCAACTCACAATCACAAACCTTATTAGAATAATTACAGATAAACATAGTTCTCCACATAGTATGAACAATGAATATAAAGGCATAAATACATAAATACAAATCTAATAATTCTAAATTCGCATATGAGTAATGTGCTTCATCAAAAGTGAGAGTGAGAAAAACCAACAATGCAATAATCATGAGAAGTTACTAGAAAACCCCAAGACGTCCTACAAACAATAGTTATCAATGGAACCAAAATCATCAAATAACTCTTCGGGCAACCCATCATTCACAAAACAACTACCCAATTCACTTTTTGGATCTTCACTTTCCTCCACCATCACCACTTGCTTCCTTTTCTCCTCTTCGTCCAACACAAGAGCAGTCATGTGGCCCTCAAACAGGGCAATGTCTTCATGGAAAAAGTGGTCCCACACAAGCACTTCCACTTGGACTCTCCACAGTGCTTCATATGGCTCTTCAAGTCAGAAAGCACCGAGAAATTCTTGTGGCACCGATTAAACGAGTACATCTTCGGGTAGTGGATCCTTTTGAAATGATTATTTACGCAAATCACAGATTTCAACGGCCTAAACTTCCGGTGAAGCTTGTTCTGATTGAAACCTTCGAATGGGCAAGAGAACCGCGGCGCTGTGCGCCGGCACCGCCATCCTTCTATGACAACGGCTTCGCCAATGCTTCCGGCGTCTTGAACTTGTTCCCGTGTGCACGCATGTGCATCCGAAGGTTCGCGTCGCAACGGAAACCTTTCCCGCAAATCTCGCAGAAGTGGATGTGCTCGGAGAGCAATTCCAAAACGACGTTAGGGTTGAAGGAAAAGGACTTTAAGAAGCCCAAAACGACGTCCTTTAAGAAATAGTGTCAGCCATGTATCAATTAACGTGACACAGAAGCATTCAATTAACATTGTTTACAATATAGGACCAAACTGCAAGACGAAAGTAAATGTAAGGGACTAACGGAGGGATTCCGTAAAGTGAGGGACCAAACCGCGTGACGCACCAAAAGCCGAGGACCAAACTGGCAGTTTACTCAAAAAAAGTCTCAATAGTAAAATGTAGTTATGCGTCCACTAAAGGAATGCAAATCCTAAACTAATAACTAATGCAAATCATGATTACATTTTATTTAATTATTAATTATTTTAATGTTATTATGCGTCAATTATGTACATTTACTAATTTACATCTTAATTAGTTTTTTATTTAATTTGATCAGTAAATATCATATTAATGTTGTAGAAACCACAGGAAACACTAGAAGGGGGTTGAATAGTGTTTTATAATTTCAAACTGATTTTAGGAAAACCTTTAACAAGCATGACTTTTCACAAATAAATAAGAGCAACTTGCTGAAACTGGGAGTGAAGGTACTTGCTGAAGTTAGTTCAGCAGGTCCAATAAAACAATTTTGGAAACTTGTTTTTAAATATGTTTGAATTTGTTTTCAGTTTCAACTTATAAAACAATTTACTCAGAACCCTCGAAGTTAGTTTAAATAAAAAATAAAGAGATAAGGGTAAGAGAAAACTTAGCCACAGATTTATACTAGTTCACCCACTTCCACTGTGAGCTACGTCCAATCCCAAAGCCAACTAGCAATGGATTTTCCACTATCTGAACAGATACAGGTATTCCTTTACAGTCAAGCTTCTTCAGGCTCAATACAACAAGTATTCTTTTACTGTCAAGCCTCTCCAGGCTCAAACAGAAAACTGTGTATGAAAAGAGATTGCTTAAGCTTTGAAACTACATAAGTTTAAAGCCTAAACTGGGTAAGATGTACAAATAATTGAGTATAACTCAGGATATAGAAATGGTGTACAACTTAAATAAGATGAAATATTTCTTAGTGAATTTTAGCAGCAATTCAGCAAGTTGGTTCGTTCTCTTCTTTTTTTGCTTCTTTGCATGAGACTTTGTATTTATAGAGGAAGAGAGATAAGACGGGTTAAACTTCTCTAAATCCCGTTGAGAGATAGCTTTCTTCCCGTTGAGACACACAACTCTGATAACTTGCAGCAGCAGGCACAACAGGAGTAGGTGTCAGCAGCGTTGACTCTACTTTCCTGACCAAAGTGTACTTTGTAGCAGGTATTGCCTTTTTGGTGAATAGTATTTTGAAATATGCCAAAAAGTTCCTGTTTTGCCTTTCCAGAAGAAGTGAAGTGCAGACAGTTGGTAGAAAGCTATGGAAGACTTGAGTCTCCAAAAGGAATCAGCAGAGAAACTCTTTTCCAAAAGATACAAGTCTCAGTACGACGTTTCCCGTCTTCAGAAGCTTTATTGGCTTCAGCAGGTTCCTCTACTTCAGAAGGTTGCACCACATCAGAGGGTTGCACGCCTTCAGAGAGTTGCTCCTTCAGAAAGTTGCTGAAACACAGAAAGTACCTTTAAGCAGAACTTGTTCCTTCTTTCAAGAAACTTAACCAAATTTGTTAATCATTAAAACTCAGGGTTATAAGACTTAAACATTATTAAACATTTAATAATACTTTGAGACTCAACATTCTCCCCTTTTTTAATGATGACAAATGTGCTTAAACTATCAAATATTTGAAGGGAAATTAAAAAAAAAAAGATAGAACAAAGTTTAAAAAAAATTCTCCCCCTTTTTCAGATACTTGAGTAGAATGAATTCTCCTTCTTTTTTCAAGAATTCAAGCAGAAAAACTTGCCTTGCTCCCCCTGAATAAGAGATATCTTCTTTGAAAAGAACTTAAACTTCAGATTTTGTTAGTTTATATTACTCCCCCTTTTGTCATCAATCAAAAGGGTTGTCAGAGCATGCTGAAGTAAGGAATTCAGAGTGAAGAAGTTGCTAAAAGATTATATATAAGCAATTATGCAGCAAAAAACCAGAAAATTTCAGCAAGTAAGCATATGACAGTAAGTTCAGTTTTCAAATAATGCAAGAATGTGCAGATTATCTCTAATGAACTTAAACCTATCTTCAACAAGAGGTTGTGTGAATATATCAGCCCATTGATGCTCTGTGTCAATGAACTTTATATCAAAAATACCTTTCTGAATATAGTCTCTAATGAAATGATGATTGATTTCTATATGCTTAGCTCTAGAATGCTGAATGGGATTCTTAGACAAATTTATGGCACTTGTATTATCACAAAATACAATAATAGATTTAACAGAAATGTTAAAATCTTCAAGTTTATATTTTACCCATAGCAATTGTGAGCAACAACATGCAGCAACAATGTTACTCAACTTCAACAGTTGAGAGAGCCATGATGCTTTGCCTTTTGCTTGCCCAACTTATCATATTCTCTCCAATGAAGTGGCATCCTCCACTTGTTGATTTTCTTTCAACTCTATCACCAGCAAAGTCAGCATCACAATATCCTAATAACCTACAGTCCTTACTCTTCTTATAGCATAGACCAAGATTAGTAGTACCATTGAGATATCTGAAATTTCTTTTAACAGCCTTGTAATGAGTTGTTCTTGGGTCTGATTGAAATCTTGCACATAGACATACACTGAACATAATATCAGGGTCTGCTTGTTGTAAGATACAATAGAGATCCAATCATGCCTCTATACATGGTTGGGTCAACACATTCTTCTCCTTCATGTTTACTTAAGATTGTTGAAGGGTGCATAGGAGTTGACATAGGTTTGCAATCATGCATGTTGAACTTCTTAAGCATTTCTTTTGTATATTTCTCCTGATGGATCCATATACATTCAGAATCTTGCTTAATTTGAAGTCCTAAGAAAAAGTTGAGTTCACCCATTAGACTCATTTCAAATTCAGATTGCATAAACTTCGAAAACTATGTGCATAGTGAAGAATTTGTTGATCCAAAGATAATGTCATCAACATATATCTGAACTAGAATTTGGGTCTTTGTTAGACATTTTTCTAAAAAGAGTTGTATCAACCTTTCCTCTTTCAAAACCATTTTTGAGAAGAAAATTGCTTAATTTGTCATTCCAAGCTCTGGGAGCTTTTTAAAACCATATAGAGCCTTTTTTAGTTTAAAAACATGATCTGGAAAGGTTAAGTTTTCAAAACCAAGGGGTTGTCTAAAAATACCTCTTCCTCAATGAATCCATTTAGGAAGGCACTCTTTACATACATCTGATATAGTTTGATGACATTATTGGTTGCATAGGAAAGTAAAATCCTAATAGCTTCAAGCCTTGCTACTGGTGCAAAGGTTTCAGTGAAGTCAATACCTTCTTGTTGATTGTAGCCTTGAGTAACCAGTCTGGCCTTGTTTCTGATTACTTGACTGTCTTCAGAGAGTTTGTTTCTGAACATCCATTTGGTTCCAATAGTTGTTTTCCCATGGGGTTTAGAAACAAAAGTCCAGACATCACTCCTGGCAAATTGATTTAGCTTTTCCTGCATGGCTAGGATCCACCCTTCATCATGCAGAGCTTCATCAATGTTCTTTGGCTCAATTTCAGAGAGGAAGGCAAGATTATTGACTTCTCTAAGTCTTGATCTTGTCCTTACACCTTCTGAAGTATCATCAATGATTTGCTCTCAAGGATGATGAGTCATGTATCCTCCGTTCATGCCTACGAGGAAATACATGCTCACTCTGAGACTCAACATTAACTCTGTGAAGATGATTAGTTTCAGCAGGTTGACTAGGGGGTTGTTCAACAGGTACTTCAGAGGGTCCTTCAGCAGGTACTTCATTTTTACCTCTGTAGTCTCTGAAGTAGGATTCAGCTCCATTCCTGCAAAATCATCTTCTAGATCTGATAGTTCCCTATCAGTCTCTTTAGCATCATAAACCTAATATGAATAGATTTTTCTACTGTCAAGTTTTTAGAGTTATAAACTCTATAAGCCTTGGATGTTTCTGAATAACCAATGAAGAATCCCTTGTCAGATTTAGAATCAAATTTACCCAAATCATCTTTGGTGTTATGTATGAAACACTCAGCCAAAATGTGAAAATAAGAAATGTTGGGTTTTCTTTCTCTCCACAATTCATAGGGAGTTCTTTTGAGAATTGGTCTTACAAAATTCTGTTTTGAATGTAGCAAGCTGTGTAACAGTCTCTGCCCAGAATGATCTTGGTAGATTGCTTGAAGTGAGCATGGTTCTATCCATCTCCTGTAAGCTTCTGTTCTTCTCTCAACAACCCCATTTTGCTGAGGTGTTCTTGCCACAGAGAAATTGTGTGAGATCCCATTCTCATCACAGAACATGTTGAAGCTTGAGTTTTCAAACTCACCAACATGGTCACTTCTGACTGCAGATATGCAAAATCCTTTTTCATTTTGCACCTTCTTACAGAAATTTATGAAATTCTCAAAAGTCCTCATCCTTACTTTTGAGGAATATAACCCATGTAAATCTAGAGTAGTCATCAACAATGACTAAACCATACTTCTTACCAGCCAAGCTTTCAGTTCTTGTAGGACCAAACAGATCAATGTGCAGAAGTTCTAAAGGTCTTAAGGTAGACACAACATTTTTACTCTTGAAAGAGCTTCTTGTTTGTTTATCTTTAAGACAATTTTCACATAAAATTTCAGATTTGAAAGAGAGCTTGGGTAGACCTTTTACAAGGTTGTGTTTTGTTAACTTTTGAGATTAATCTCAAGCTGGCATGCCCAAGTTTCTGATGCCAAATCTGTTTTCATCTTTGATAGAAAGAAGACAAGTCACATTTTGATATGTAAGTTCCTCAAGATCTATTTTGTACATATTACTGTGTCTCTTAGCAGTAAAAATGACTTGGTCAGAAACATCTTTGACTACACATCCATCCCTGGTGAAGGATACAACATATCCACTGTCACATAATTAACATATGCTCAGCAAGTTGTGTCGAAGACCTTCAACAAGGAGAACATTTGAATAACAGAGAGAGGGGATATACCTACTGAACCAATACCAGTGATTCTTCCTTTCTGGTTCCCTCTAAAGGTGACCACCCCTCCATCCTTAGGTCTAAGGTTTTGGAACAAAGACCTTTCTCCTGTCATGTGTCACTAGCAACCACTATCCAGGTACCATTTGTGGTGTTTCCTTTGTCCTATTAAACACATCTGCAACTAGAATAATCAGAGACTTAGGTACCCACATCCTTTTGGGTCCTTTTTTATTAGCAGTAGGTTTGCCCTTTTTCTTGTGCTTGCACTGTGACACACTGTGTCCAAGCTTCCCACAATGATAGCATCCCCTACCTTTCTTAGCTTTTTCAGCAGGTTTAAATTTGAATCATGTGATGATTCACTGTCTGAGTATCCTAGACCACCTTTGTTCTTGGAGTTCTTTTGAACATCCAACATTTTGTTGAGGTTCTCAGTTCCATTCACAAAGTTGGCAAGGTCCCTTAGTAAGTTCAGCAACTGCTTCTTAAGAATTTCATTTTCTTTGATTAAACTTTTGAACTACTAGCCTCAGAGTTCTTCAAGAGTTTTCCTTATGTAAAAGATTTTCAGTCTCAAGCTTTATTTTTAGTTGCAACTTCAATATATGCTCTAGACAAATCTTTGTACTCTTGGAAAAGCTCTTTAGAACTTTCCAGCAAGTCATCATACATATCTTGCAGAGTTTGAGGGATTACCTCAGATTCAGAACTATCTGATGAAGGAAGGTTTGCCATTAAACAGAGGTTGGCTTCTTCAGCAGATTCATCTTCCTCTTTTGAGGTTGAATCATCTAGGTCTTACCAGGTAGCCATCAAACCCTTTTTCTTTTAAAGAACTCTTCTTAAAAGAGGGTTTCTCAACTTGGGACAATCAGCCTTCATGTGCCCTGGCTGTTTGCATTCATAACAAATTATCTTATTAGTAGAAAAAGATTCTTTACCTGACCTACCCATTTTATTTAAGAGGATGGGTTCTTTCTAACTTTCCCTTCTTCGGAAGCATCCTCTTGATCTTTCTGCTCAGAAGAGCCAGATCATCATCATCATCAGAGCTACCTTCAGAGTTCTCACTACCTTCTGAAGTCTCCTCGGCTTTCATGGCTTTATGTGGCCCATGCTTCAACAACGTGGACTTAGCATTCAGGGCTAATGACTTCTTCTTGGAGGCATCTTTCACCAAGTTCTAACTCATGGACTTTGAGGGATCCCAAAAGTTCCTCCATTCTAAGTGTTGAGGTCTTTAGCCTCTTGAATGGCAGTAACTTTGGGCCTCCAAGCCTTTGGTAAACTCCTTAGAATCTTGCGATTGTTATCACTAGAATCAAAGGTTCTACCTAAAGACTTGAGTCCATTAGTTATGGTTTGAAACCTCCCAAACATTTGATCAATGGTTTCAAACTCTCGCATCTTGAACATCTCATATTGATAAAAAAGCATGCTGATCTTGGATTGTTTGACATTATCAGTCCCTTCATGAGTTGATGCCAAAGTATCCCAGATCTCCTTCGCTGAAGAGAATTCATGCACCTTCTCATATTCAAATTTACTCAAGGGAAAAACTAAATAGAGTTTTGCCTTGCATTAGAGCTGGTACACGTGCCTTCTGTTCACTAGTCATTCTGCTTTGGGTATAGGCACAGCCACCAGGTGTAGGAGTTGTAATCACCATCAGTGACTACATCCTAGATACATATGTTGCTGCTCTCAATAACAGATTCATACGATCCCTCCAATAATGGTAATCTGTACCATTAAAAGCTGGAGGCCTTGAGACAGGGGCACCTTCTGCAATGTAAGTGAGGGTTATTTGTTGAGGTTTCCATCTAGATCTACTTCCTCAGCACTTGTTAGATACTCAACCCAAGGTTGAGCTCTGATACCAACTGTAGAAACCACAGGAAACACTAGAAGGGGGGTTGAATAGTGTTTTATAATTTCAAACCGATTTTAGGAAAACCTTTAACAAGCACAAATTTTCACAAACAAATAAGAGCAACTTGTTGAAACTGGAGTGAGAGTGAAGGTACTTGCTGAAGTTAATTCAGAAGGTCTAATAAAACAGTTTTGGAAACTTGTTTTTAAATATGTTTTAATTTGTTTTCAGTTTCAACTTATAAAACAGTTTACTCAGAACACTCTAAGTTAGTTTAAATCAGAAATAAAGAGATAAGGGTAAGAGAAAACTTAGCCACAGATTTATACTGGTTCACCCACTTCCACTGTGAGCTACGCCCAGTCCCAAAGCCAACTAGCAATGAATTTTTCATTATCTGAACAGATACAAGTATTCTTTTACAGTCAAGCCTCTTCAGGCTCAATTCAACAAGTATTCTTTTACTGTCAAGCCTCTCCAGGCTCTAAACCAAGTATTCTTTAAACAGCAAGCCTCTCCAGGCTCAAACAGAAAATTGTGTGTGAAAAGAGATGCTTAAGCTTTGAAACTACACAAGTTTAAAGCCTAAACTGGGTAAGATGTACAAATAACTGAGTATAACTCAGGATATAGAAATGGTGTACAACTGAAATAAGATGAAAATATTTCTTAGTGAATTTTAGAAGTAATTCAGCAAGTTGGTTCATTCTCTTTTTTTTGCTTCTTTGTATGAGACTTTGTATTTATAGAGGAAGAGAGATAAGACAGGTTAGACTTCTATAAATCCCATTGAGAGATAGCTTTCTTCCCGTTGAGACACATAACTCTGATAACTTGCATCAGCAGACACAATAGGAGTAGGTGTCAGCAGCGCTGACTCTACTTTTCTGAGCAAAGTGTACTTTGTAGCAGTTTTGCCTTTTTGGTGAATAGCATTTTGAAATATGCCAAAAAGTTCTCGTTTTGCCTTTCCAGAAGAAGTGAAGTGCAGACAACTGATAGAAAGCTATGGAAGACTTGGTTTATGGTTGGATTTAAGGAAAAAAATTTCATACTACTCCCTACATATATCCATCCATACATACATAGTTAATTTTTCTCATTTTAATTTTTTAAAATTAAATAAAAAATTCCAACAATAAATAGGATAATTATTAATAGAGAAAGTACTGTGTCTTCACTCTTCAGTATATACTGAAAATTTATTCAAATTTAAAAGGAGATTTAAACTAATTTACTTTAAAATGAGGTGTTTATCAAATTGGTTTAAACCATATATGTTTGATTCTCCTTAAGTAAAGTCTCGGGTTCGAGTTTTGTGGACTGAAAAAATTTATGATGGGAGAGCTACTCCCACCGTGATGTTAATGTTCCCGACTCGAATAGGATTGCGAAATATAAAAAATTATAATATAAATTATAAGGATAATTTTATGAAATATAAAAAATAAATTATATATAAATAAGTAAATATTTGAAATTCGAAATTTAAAAAGTTAATTTTAATTTATTTGTAAGAAAAATAATTTAATGATGTTTTGAAAATATATAATTTTATTTAATATTAATTGGTTGGAAGAAATCTAAACATTAATTAAAAATTGAAGAAAATAATAATATTATTTGATTTAATAACTATCTAGAAAAATAAGTGATTTTAATTAAATATAAAAGTTTCGAGTAAATAATAATAATAATATGTAGCTTTTGAGAAATAAAATATTTTTTTGGTACTGTAACGCTTACAAGAAGGAAAAAGAAAAGAAAGAGAAAAGAAAAAACAAGCTAATCCCTAAGAAAAGCTACACCCAATGCATCAGCCAGCAACATCTTTGAGAGGTCTTGAGGATGAGAAGAAACGTTGACTAGAGTATCCACAGAAGAAGCTCCTTTCTTTGCCAAATAATCAACACATTGGTTTCCTTGGCGGTGAAGATGATGAAAGGAAAGCCGCCAATCCTTAGCCATCCAAATATGGATCTTAGTAATAATGGTAGCATACCTATGACAGGGAGCAACATGATTATTAACTAAAGACAAGGCTAACTGAGAGTCGGAATAACATGCTACCCATTTATATCCTCTATCCCAAGCTATCTTGAGACCATGAAGAATGGCTAATAATTCAGCCTTAAGAATCTCTGATAACCCAATACTGCCATAAAAACCATGGATCCAATTCCCATCACTATTCCCGATCACTTGGATTTATCCACTTGATCCATCTCTCACCACGTTGCTGAGGAGTGTTTAAAGGACCCAAATTCTTATTAATAAATTCAGAATTTGCTAGAATGCGAGAAAAAAACATGATGGTCTTGAGGAGTCTGCCCATTGAAACAATAATCATTTCTGTGCTTCAAATTGCCCAAGAGGTAACCAAGAAGAGAGTGGCCGAACTCTTTAAACACCCTCTTTAAATCCAATCCACAATTCCTGTCATCCATCAATAGGCATTT
Organism: Sesbania bispinosa; assembly: GCA_026901365.1. NCBI lineage: Eukaryota > Viridiplantae > Streptophyta > Magnoliopsida > Fabales > Fabaceae > Sesbania > Sesbania bispinosa. The sequence goes on along the minus strand of QLOH01000754.1, from coordinate 192,619 downwards.
GTAGATAACATGCCCAAATGGCTCCAAATAGACATTGCACGTTCGCATTCACGCAAGCAATGGACGCTGTCTTCAGTTACATATCCACAAACCGGCAGGTTCCCTGATGTGGCTACAAGGCCGAATTCGAAGGAGTTCTTTAGTAGGGGAGAGCATTATTGACAAATCACAAAATCAACCAAATCAGCCAGAAAAAAAAACCTATATTTCAGGTCCCTTAACTTCCAAATCCAATCCAATGCATGGTTGTCTCCAAGTTAATCTCCCTATATATTAACCATTTGTAACCATCCTTGATTGTGTATGTACCCGATAAATTGTGCTGCCAAGTCACCATATCCGGCACATAAGATGATAGAACAAAATTGTGGGAACTGAACAGAATCAATGCTTTCCTGAGGCAGCTGAGTATATAATCTCTGAAGGTTCCAAGAATCATTCCAAAGGTCACAGACTCGGAGATTGACATCATGTATGTCCACCGCAAACACCTCATTACACAGAGCACCCATATTCCTCCAATCATCATACCAGAATGAAGATTCACCATTGCCAATTTTCAACCCAAAGCCCTCCTTGAGTTCAATTGCAGCCTTGCAAAAAGAGTTCCGGGTAAAAGACCCTCTCTTCGAGCAAGAAAAATAAAACATTAGGACTACTATATTTTGCCCGAATTATTTGTACCCAGAGCTTGGAATCCGCATGCAGTATCTCCCAAACTTTCTTCCCCAATAGAGCAGTGTTTTGTTGCCGGACCTACGAAGACCCAAACCACCAGCATTCAAAGGAATAGAGCAATTCTGCCAGCTAACAAGATGGAGGCCTTTACCATCCGACCCCTTCCAATAAAATTTCTTGAGTAGCTATCCAATTCGTTACATACATATTGTGGTAACCATGGATTTGCATAGTGTAAGAAGTAACAATGCCAAGACTGAACGAGCCAGGGTAACACGACCTGGCTTTGTCAGAAGCTTGCACTTCCAATCAGCTAGCTTGGACGAACTTTGTCAAGAACTCCAACGAAGCCCTCCCTCTTAGGTCTCCATGAAAAATCTTAAATCCCAAATATTGCCAATAGAATCGGTGAATTGTATCGAGGAAATATCCTGCAATTTATTCTTCCGAGCCCGAGTAACACCTTTGGAAGCAAAGGGCCCTGGACTTCAAAATATTGATTTTAAATCCAGACACTTCACAAAATCTTTGGACAAGAGAAGACACCACCCTAATTTGGGATGTCTTAGCTTTGGCAAATAAAAGCACATCATCTGCAAAAAAGAGGTGTGATATAGATGGACCCCCCTCTGACTATGCTCACAGGATTCCAATGTCCACTAAGAACCGCCTCATTAATCATGACCCCAAGCTTTTCCATGCACAAACAAAAAGATAGGGGTGATAGAGGGTCCCCCTGCCTTAGTCCTCTTTGCGGAGAAAAGGAAGGAGTACGACAACCATTCCAAAGAAGAGTAATATGTAAGAGGAGACACAACTCATAATGAGGTGCACAATCCCATTAGGGAATCCAAATTCAATCAACACCATGCGAAGAAATCTCCCAGTCCACTCTATCATAAGCTTTTTCCAATCTAATTTATAATTACATCCCCTTTCCGCTTCCTAGATTTGGACATATGATGAACACTTTCTTGAAGAACTATAACATTATCCGTGTATTCCTACCCGGAATAAAGCTACTTTGGCCAGGGTCCCACAATTTCTCCAAGAAAGGGCCTAAGTCTATTACGAGAACTTTAGTCACTAGTTATTACACAACATTGCATAAACTAATGGGTCTAAAGTCCTTGAAGGAATTTAGATGATATATCTGGGAATGAGAACAAGAAGAACTTCAGAAATATCCTCCGGAATGGATCCAAACTCGAAAGCTTTCCTTCACCAACTGCCAAAGATCATCACCAACCACTTCCCAGTACATCTTGAAAAAAATAGCCTGGAAGTCATCTGGGCCAGGGGCTTTATAAGATTTCATAGACATGAGAGCATGATGGGACCTCCTCTTTAGTAACAGGTGCTAAAAGCGAAATGATCGCCACATCACTCAATCTTGGCATTGTCCGGGGTAGGCACAATAACAGGGTTGCCTCTTGTACTCCAAATAAATTTTTGAAATAACTCACTGCTTCAATGTTTAAGGATAGCATCATCAGTGCACCAATCACTTCCTGTAAAAAAAAGGCCATGAATTCTATTACGCTTTTCTACGAATTACTGTTTGGGAGTGAAAGAATTGGTGTTCCGATTGCCAAACTTGATCCAATTATCACGGGATTTCCGTACCACAGGACCTCTTCTTGAAGCAACACCAAATTGTACTCTTTCTGAGCTCAGTCTGGAGATTAGACAAACTAGCAGAATCCACCCACTGTAGACGACGCTGAATACCAAGGAGTCGCGCTTCAAGTTCCCGCTTCCATTTAAAAGATGTTTCCAAAAGTCTGTTTATTGAAGGTCAGGGACGCATCTTTTACTGTTGTTCAAAGCTGCTCGCACATTACCTTGGTGCGCACCCCAAGCATTAGAAACTACCTGAAAATAGTCTTCATGGGCACACCAGGCTGCTTTCACAACCGGAAGGGACGGTCCTTTCTCGAAACAGATTTAGCACCACATCTAAGGAGAAGGGGGCTATGGTATGAATGAACTCGACAGAGAGCTTCAAACAACAACATCTAGGAAAGCAAGTCTCCAACAGTGGTCCGCCAATCCTTTGTCCAAACGGCGAGAAATATTGGCCTCCACGACACCTCTGTTGCCACGTAAATTTCAGCCCAAAGCTATTTAAATCCCAACAAATTACATCCTCCACAACCTATGAAAATTCCATTGCTCGGGCCAAAGAAAAAGGCACCACCATGTTGCTCATGTGAGAATAATAATTCATTAAAATCACCAATCAAGAACCACGGTATGACTGAACTGATTCTAGATTACGCAAATTACAATCCTCCATAACCTGTGAAATTCCATTACAATTGGCGGACATTGCTCGGGCCTGGTTTGAAGCAGTCCTGGCATTGCTCGGGCCAAAGAAAAGGCACCACCATCTAAAATATGACATGACTTCATCAAATTTAAAAGCAAAAGAGTCAAATTTAATATATAAGGAATCAAATTAAGTCTTTAATATAATTAATATTATTAGGTATTTAATATAGTTAACAAGAAAACTAAAATTACACTAAAAATGATTGAAATTGCAAATTTCCATGATCTTTTCCTTAATGATCTAAACATATGTTATAAAAATCATACTAACCATTTGGTTCAAGCAATCTAACCGAGAACTGTTCTGGAGTCTGGTTCATATAATTTAAAAAATGGTGGTTCAAAATCGATGAGAATTGATGGATAATTAATAGAAAAACCGAGTGAACCGGTGAAATCTGGTGCCAGAGAACCAATTTGAACCAGTGCTTCACTGGTTCAATTATCAATCCAATTTTAAAAACATTAATAAGAAGCTCTAAAAGCCTCTTAAAACCTTCTCTTTCTTAAGGGTAATAAGCACATAAAACCTCTAAAACTAGGTTCTATCTCATGGTAATGAGCACATGAGTCCTTAAAAATTGAGTTCAGACTTAGGGGTAATGGGCCAAGTCCTTAAAAATTGAGGTGACCTTCAAGTGATGGGTGAAACTTCTAGGAAAATTGATGGCAACCACTTGAAAAGAAGACGGAATTGGATAACTTGGGCAAGCAAAGGGGCACAAGGCCCATTCAAGGAGAGTTGACTTCTTACTTGGGTCAACATTGACCATTCCTACTCATGGGTCAAAGCTTCTCTTAATTTCTTTTAATTAGTTGTATTTTAATTTTCCTAAAATAGAGGACCGAACATTACCTCCCTCCCATTTAAAATTGAATGCTCTAAGATAAAATCTTTGAACTCCTTTAAGGATGAAAATTCCATCCCCAACTTGAACTTGAACTCCCTGCACATATCTTCCTTCTTGAACCCTTACACAAGTTGGTCTGTTGTCATCCTCATTTCCAGAACTAGTGAACTACAATAGTCATTGTCCAGCTCTTCACTGTGATATTCATCCTCCATATCATTTCCATGTCCAACATTTGCAATCAGAAGAGGATGTATAGCTCCACTACTCTGACCGACACCCTTTGTATTTTTCTTCACTGGATTCTTCTTCCTCAAACCCCCACCAATTGATCTTTTTTGCAGGAACTGACTTTTTCCTTATCCCTGTTGGTCTAGCAAAGTTAACAGGATGAACTACCTCATTTGTAGGCTTCACTTCATCAGACCCATCATTTGTATTTGCCATTCTTTCATCCTCACTATCAAAGAAATGAATGTCCCTAACACTGTTGTCACTCACTTCATCTTCACTATCCTCACTGTGATCCCCATCTTCAATCACTACATCATCAGAAATCTTCTTCTTACTACTAAATCCTTTTGTGTTCAACTTCCTCTTACTACAACTCCCACTACTAGTCCCAACTTTATGGACAGTAGGATTACTCCTAACCTTTTTCCCCCCACAAGATTTAACTCTATTGCCAACTTCAGTAGCTTTTTTCCCCTTCCCAGCATTAACAGCTCCTACATTTTGTAAGCTCTCCACATATATGTACACCTCACAATTGTTATTGATAGCTTAATTAACAACCTCCCTTGCTCCCTTATCATAAGTTAACTTCTTCAACCCATCTTAAAACAACTGCCATTCTCCTTCCACCATAGAGTAAATTTTCCAGATAGCCCAAGGTCCTATTTCACTATCCCAATAGCCTCAAAAAATGACCACTTGTCCTTATCCAAGTTACGAACAACATGTATCTCCCCCCTTGGTAATGTTGCCTCGGGTCATTCACAAAGGACCCCTTAACGTGGAAAAGCCATAGAAAATGACATCTCTACGCAATAAATAATACATTTTTAGCAATTAAAAAATTGGAACATCACAACCACCAATTAAATATTGTTGCACAACTCAACAAAGCACACCTAAGGAGTTAATAAAATATGGGTAGGGGGTTTAGGTCAATAAACAATGTGCAGGACATGGAATTAATGAAACCCTTGGTCCCCACAACCTTCCCACATGCAGAATCGTGAAAGGAATCTAAGCACGGTAGGAAAAAAAACTTACCTTTTCAACCCCTACGCTCGTTGGGTGCTTTGCAAAGACAACGATTCTTTGTCACCACACTTTCCCACCACCAACAAGAAGATGCTTCGTCACCAGCTAGCACACATGTGAGTAATGCGTCTCGACCACAAAACATCCACCATAGAAAAATGGAGAATCTCCTTGCACAGTTCCTAGGGTAAGAACTCAGTGGGTGAAACTTTGACACACACAAAGTTAAATCTAGGGAAACCGGGCAGTTTTCGTGAAGGGTGAAAATTGAACCGGGAAAACCAAATTAGGGTTAAATTATGTTAATTACTCTAACAAATTATTAATTAAGGTAAATGGGGATTAAAGTATAAAGTTTGATTCTATGTTGGATTAATATGTGCACAACTAGGATAGCTGAGTAGGAGAAGAACAACCGCATAAGCAGGAGACACACGCAAAATATAAGAAGGGATGTATTGCAAACAAAAAAATTTTTGGAGAGACAATTTAAATAAAAAATTAGAGGGTCAAAAAAAAAAATTCGTTAATTTTACAAGGATCAAAAACATATTTTACCCTAAAAGAAAATTAGTTTTATTTTCCTCTCTTATTGTGAACCAAATAAGTAAGAATACTTTTCCTAACCCTTCTAATCAAATAAAATAAAATATTTATCTCCCATCCCATCCCATCCCACACTCCTATTTTTCGAAAGCACTTTCCATCAAAAAGATTTTTTTTATATTATTACAAATTAGAATAAATATTCCTGTAATTTTAAAACTTCAAAAAAAGCATTTACCGTCATGCGAAATTATTACATATTATGGAAACTTCAGCACATTTAGCACAAAGGTTTGTCCTAGCTTCACTTTCTTTTCAAAGGAACAATGTCACAATCTGACGTGGGCCTTCTGCATTTACAGGCTTTTTAAGCCCATAGACCACAGTGTGTTTGTTCGTTTTCTCGGTTTCGGTTTCCATTTGGTCCCCTTTTGTTTTCTTGCTGTCAAGTGCCAACGAAGGAAGCTTTCGCGCCAAAAGTCCATCACCGATCTCTCTTTCAATTCCACGCTTCTTTTGTTTTCTCCAATTCTCAATCTGCATTCCAGTCACTGTTAGGTACTTCGTTCTTCAATCTCTTCCATTGCTCTCAATATTGCCCGATTTTCTTGACGGAAAGAAAGTTCTCGAAATTTCAAACCGTTGTTAGCTTTTATTTTCCTTGTTTTTGAATTTTCTTTCTGAATTTGAGAGATTAGTCACTGGAATTTTGTATTCTGTTGCTTTGTTTCATTGTCCCCGGGTGAAGATTTCAATTTTAGACGAGGTGATTGAATTGAAGTTCTGCGGAAACGAGGAAAGGAACAAGGAAGTGGCGTTTCTGTAAAATTTTCAGAGATGAAACTGGCGGTATTTCATTTCATTGTTTTATATGTTTTTATTGTAATATTATGGCTTAAATTTGTAAAAAAGAAAAATCAAACCAATCATAAGCTGAACTCACGATGCGTGCACAAAGTGAAGGATTTTGTTATGATAGTTATTTGGTCATAGTTATTGAATCATATTGTAAAGGAAGCAAGTTAAAGTTAAATGTATTTAAAATTCTGATTCTTCGAGTAATGTAACCGAAATTTTTTTATTGTTACCAGCTATGAACCAAAATATGATGTATAATTGAGTTGTTGACATGATTGTTTTCAGAGATGCTTCCTCTAGCCCTAGGTGACCAGGTCAATTATATCTTGCTTTACTCCCTGATTATTTGCGAGCTTTATGGTAATGGATGGAAAATTCGTTGATCATATAAAAGGTGGAGGGATGTAAATCATTGTCTTTCTTCACTTTTTTCTGTCCTTCTTTCCCTCATTTTTTTTGTGATGGGCACAAGCATTATGAAGTGTTTTTATTTTAATCCGTATTCAAGTTTCGATCTTCTTTGGTGAAATGAAACTACAATTTATCAAATCACAAGTTAGATAAAACTTTATTGGAAGTTAAAGGTGCTGATTAGACGATAGCGATTTGTTGCTTTGGGATATATTGATAAACAAAGCTACAAATTAGTTCACTGAGAAGGTGAGAGCAGCTGTTACCAATCAGAGCCTCTGTGTGTGTGGTTTACAGTGTATCAAACAGAGAGGGAATGGGTTACTGTTCAATTAGTTAGGATTTAGAATAGTAAGGTAGTTTATACAATCTTAATTGTACTGTTAGGCATCCAGGTATGTTTCTGCAATTTACACCAATAGACCACGACAGTCTTGTGTTTGTCAGATCTTTTGTTTAGATAAGCATCAGTTAGTGAAATGTGTCATTGTCAAAAGTTTTCTTCCTTTTAAGATTTTGAGTATAAAATCCTTGTTCCTTAGAGTTTGTTATTTTCTTATGGGAAATACTTTTTGGCTTGACATTCACCTGGATGAAATCATACGAAGTGGTGTCACACCGTAGGATTAATTTTTTTCCCATTCTGATTTGTTATCCTTTCCCTTGTGTCTCTCTTTTAACTACTTAATTGTTGCTTGGTAACTTTCTGTGCAAAATAATTCGCGTTCGATATCATTGCTCTTTTCTTATTGTAAAAGGTCTTCCATGCTGTAATGATACTGGTTAAGAAAACAAAAAAAAGTTTTTTATTAAAAGTCATGACATTCATTGCATTTATCATATTAAATGTTTTATATTTCAATAAAAGCTTTTATTTTTATTCCTTGCTCAATACCTTAGGGCATTATTAGCATATCCCTATTGTAAAATGTATCAATGTTTACATAGGAAATTGTTTATGAAGATGTATTCTCACATTCACCCTTAAAGTTACCCTGTTACTTTATAGCGCATTTTCCAAATCCAATAACTAATCTGTGGCCTTAATATTGACAAAGTCCAAACAATTTTGTATTCAGGTTGTTATTTTTAAGTTGGAAGCAGCGGCTGTTGTAACTTGTAATAATAGGACTGTTGCATTGATTATCATTGTTATCATAGTTACTTATTAGGTAGATTAGGCCTGCCACTTGAGTGTATAGAGTAGCTCCTTTTCCTCTCTACCTTTAAGACATTGAGTAAAGCTAGTAGTCATATCAATCCACGAAGAATTCTAATGCATGGTTTTTTCTTGTAGGTATTTCGACCTTTAGATATGTAAAGTAAGCATCTGAAAGCTGAAATGAGATGCAATGCATGCTGGCGAGAAGTAGAAGGGCGAGCCATTTCCACAACATGTGGTCACCTATTATGTATCCAGATGCCAGCAATTTTGACCTTGAGTTCCTCCTTTTTTAATAAAATATACCAAAATATAGTTCATATCAAATTAGGTTGATTTTCCTTTGTGTTGTGTTATTTGAAGGGATTAATTCACATATATCTGGTTCCTTAAAACTGTTAAAAGGCACGGATGATGCCAATAAGATATTAAGTAATGATGGAGCATGCCCTGTTTGTGATCAAGTCCTTTCAAAGAGGTATGGATTTGATTGGATCTTTTGATTATTTCCAGACAAATTAAGAAAACTTGATTGTGTTATTCACCTGATACAACACTGATTAAAACGGTCATCCAATGGCACCAATCATCTTCAGCATTTTGTATTTAAATCTGTTTGGGTCACTAGTTAAGGAATTAAGATAAAGAAAGTTTTTATTAGAAATCACAACATTTAATAGGCTAGTAAATTCAAAAGCTATACTTTTCAATAATGTTTTTTTTTTCCCCCTATCTTGGCACTCGATAGCATTGCATTAGCCTATTTGTTTTGGTGAATGGTGATTCTATCATTTATTCTAGATACAATGCTGATTTAAAATGGTCAATTGATGGCGTACCTGTATTTGTGCCGTAATGTGATGTTTCTGTCATCATTATTAAATTTTAAGTTGTCAACTTTAAGCCTCATGGATTACTTATTCTTGTCTAATTTGTACGTTTCCCTTCGTATCAGTCTCATGAAACCTGTGGATATCAATCCCAATGATGAATGGATAAATGTAAGCAAGCATTCTCCTGTGTATTACTAACTAAATAGTACATACAGCTTAAATATTTTGTGCAATTTGATGAATATCATTCCCTGTTACTCTTGCTTTTCTTTATTTCCACTACCTTTGCTGACAATTATTGTGATGTTTTATGTTGCAGATGGCCATGGTAGGAGTATCTCCACAGATATGTATCCTTTATGCCCATTGTTTAGAGGGAAATGCATAGAAAATTTGAAATTAATGTCATATGTTATAACCCTCTATAGTAGCTGATGGTCCGACTAACGTAAATGAAGTGCATATTCTGAAATTCAAGATTTTAAGAGGGTATATTGGACAATATGTTTTTCCCTGAGCAAATTCAGTGATGAAGAGTGCATATAGAAGTGTGATGTTCTTTATTGGGCAAAAAGAACTGGAGATGCAGTTTAAGGTGAACAGGATTGTTGCCCAATGCCGGCAGAAATGTGAGATGATGCAAGAGAAGTTTACAGAAAAACTAGAGCAGGTGCATACTGCTTACCAAAAGATGGCCAAGAGGTGCCAGATGATGCAACAAGAAATTGAGACATTAACCAAGGACAATCAAGAACTTCAGGAAAAATTTGCTGAAAAGTCCAGGTCAGTGTTGATCACATTTCCTGCTTGTACAAATCAAATCTCGTCATTGATGCCTCAGACTTCTTCCAATTTCAGGCAGAAGAGAAAATTAGATGAAATGTATGACCAGCTGAGGAGTGAGTTTGAGTCAGTGAAGCGATCTGCCATACAGCCTGCAAGCAACTTCTATTCCAGAAATGAGCCTGATTTGTTTTCTAACCCACCTAACATAATGGATGAAAGAGAAAATGGCAGAAAAGGTAATCCTTTGTTTTCAATAGTCGGAGGATGCTGTTTTTATTGTCAATAGAAAGTGTAATATGATATATTGAAGTTTCCGTTAGCTTTAAAACCAAATAAAGTATGTATTATTTGAACAAAATAATGAAAACATGAACTATATAACCTTGTTTCTGCATAGATATTTCCAAAAGTAGATAACTTATTTGTTGCAGGTCGGCCGGTATTCACTCCTGACACTCCAGGACCAAGAGAGGATGTATGGCCAGCAAGGCAGAATAGCAATAACTCTGGTCACTTTGACCTCTCAGTTGGCTCACCAGCAAAACAAACAGTCGGTGCAGGAGATGCTGGGAACAGAAGGGTTGGTGCTCACCCAGTTTTTGGACCTAGTGGTACTAATAACCCATCCATGACTCTGAGGAACTTGATACTGTCTCCAATAAAGCGGCCTCAGCTCTCACGTAACCGCAACCAAATATTCACGTGAGGAAGAAACTCAAGTCTGCTAATTTCACTCTACTATACATTTCTGAATCTTCATGTATTTCGGTGTTTCAGGTTGTAGGCTCACAGAAGGCTAACCTTCTATGATGTCAGTTAAGGCTTCTGATTTCGTTCTAGCTTTGGTTTCTTGTTTTTGTTTTCTTTTTTTATCCCTTGTTTGTTGTTTTCATTGGGCAGGGTAAAACGAATGTAAAGTTTACACAATGCCACAAATGAATTCGTAGTGCGCATAGTGTGCTATGATATTTTAAACTTCAGTTTCCTTTTCTGGCCGTCAAACTTTTATAGATTAAGCTTCTAACAGGAACAATGTTTATATCATTTTCGTTGCCTAGCTTCAATCTGTAGACAGATAATTCCCAGCATATTTTATGGTGATTGGTGAAAACTCGACAGTGTATCCCTGAATGTATCAACTATGAAGCCGCTGCCCCATTTGGTTTTTGTCAGTAAAGAATGAAAGCAAACGTCTTCTTAACCATTGCTTTTTGTCCCCGGCCGATTTCCTAAACAATGCTCAATTATTGATATGAACATTTTGAAATTTAAAAATTCTATTTAACATTCACATAGCCAGGAAATGAATACTCTTTGGACCAACCGATATCAGAAGGACATAAGAAATAAAATTTTACACAGCGGAAGCTCAAACAAAGAGAGCAAGAGAGATTTTCATTCAATGTTGCAGTCTCATTATTTTTGTTCCACACAATTACAATCACGGCAAGGCAAACTTTTATAATGAGATATTTTCATTCAATGTTTCCATTTGGTTTACAGTTGAGTGGAATTGATTATAGAAATGAATGGTTGAGATGGATAATGCACGCTTTATGAAGTACGTTGGACGGGAGTGATTTAAAATCAATTATGTAAAACTATGGTTTTGTTGGGTTAGAATTTAAAACAAACGGGCTAGTAATCTCAAATTATTAGTGTTTGTATTCAAAATCAAATTTGCTTCTACACCGTCCAACTCATGCTTAACATGTTGATTTATAATCCTGACGTTGTCTCCCATAAATCAAGTTTGTATCGTTCCAAGCAGTTTCTTTAACTTGTAAAATAATTCAATTTTTAACGGCTTAATAAAAATATCTGCAATCTGATCTTTAGTATGACAATAATTAATCTCTCCACTTCTTTCTTAGACACCAACTCTTGTATTTTATGCAACTGTATATCTATATGCTTGGACCGCCCTTGAAAAATTAGATTTTTTTACAAAGTACAATGATAGACTTGTTATCACAATATTTATGTGGGAGTATTTTGCTTTTGATGTATCACTTTCAAAATTCTTCTCAGCCATACTGCTTGTGTAGCACAATTGACCACCTCTATATATTCAGCTTCGGTCGTAGAGAGTGCAACAACTGTTTTTTTTTTTTTATGACCAAGATATTGCGCCAGTGCCCAGATGAAATGCTTGCCCTCTAATTGCTTTGTCTTGTTTCTATATCTCCTGCCCAATCACTATCTGTATATCCAACAAGAATCACAACATTATTATTGCCATAAAAAATTCCATCGGTCAGAGTACCTATGATATATCTCTATATTCTCTTTGCTCCTTGCAAATGAAACACACGTGGCTCTTCCATAAATATGTTGAGCAATCCAACTCCAAAGACTATGTCTGGCTTGGTTACAGTCAAATATCTCAAACTTTTTATCAAGCTCTTGAAATGTTGAGATCTTGCCGACATGGATTTCACTTTGACTATCACAGCACAAGACATACTTTTCCTGAGGAACTCTCAAACTCTTGTAGGAATTTCTACTTCCACAAGACTTCCTTAGTAGCTTTTGTAAAAACGATATATTCTACTTATGAGATGATTGCTTCACCTCCAATGCATCCCGTATTTAGTGATACCAAACCTTAATGTGCTTAGATCTTGAATGAAATGTTGAGTTCTTGCTGACATGGATTGCACTTTAACTGTCACAACACAAGACATACTTTTCCTGAGAAACAATTAACGCTTGTAGGAATTTTTGCATCCACAAGAGTTCCTTAGCAGCTTATGTAATAGCGATATAGTCTGCTTTTGTAGATGACAAAGCAACACATTTATGTAACTTGGACTTCCATGACATTGCTCCTCCTGCAAAAGTTATCATATATCCAAAAGTAGATGATAGCAGGAAGGTTGTGGATTTAGAATCGAGCAAAGGGATCAGTTAGAGAGCAATTAAGAACAAAAATGAGCAGCAAGAACAGTAAAATAAGTGCAGCAAAATGAGATAATTGAAAGGAAAAATGGAAAGCAAAAGGTGGAATTAGGCGCCACTGGTGAAGGTAACCCCTTCAGCAGATAAGCCTCGGTGTAGATTCACCACCAGCCCGTGGAGCAGGATAAGAATCACTATGGTTTGAGCAAGAACCATCAAGTCTCTCAACTCATAAGAGAGAAATCAAAGCTAAGCTTTCTATTAAAGTGTCGATTAAAAACTACAAGAGTGGGTAAGCCTCCCTTTAATAGAGGAAGGGGGCAGCCACTTAAGGAAGGAAAATAAAGAAAATAAAATCCTACTCTTAAGTGGGATTTGAACCCATGACTCCAAGGCTTTGTATTCTAGCAACTCCTTAGCCAATAAAGCCATAAAAGTAGCACATCCCTCACCAAATAAAAGGAGAACATTACTAAATAAAATAAAATACAAGGAAGTCCTATTCTAAGGTAGTACATAGGACCATGTGTCCTATCCTAGGGTCACTAGTGCCCTCCTGAAGGGTAGTGTCCTTAAAAATAAAGCACTAGTTTACCCATATCTTCCTTTAGCTTCTTAGCCCTTCCTCTAGTCATAGGGCCACTCATGCCTCTCATAGTTGTCTTAGTAGGTGACTCTTGAGCAGTGCCATCAGTAGACTTCCCAGAATCCACATCACCGATCATATTTGCATTTGTGTAAGCTCCATACACAGAATTACTACTTCTAAAGCACAAACAAACTCTAGACGTACCTTTGAGATACCTAAATATCCATTTCACAACTTGCCAATGCTCTTTACCATGATTAGAGAGAAAATGACTAACAACGCCAACTACATGAGCAATATTCGACCTTGTACATACCATCACATACATCAGACTACCAACTACAAATGCATGTGGAATCTTCTGCATTTCTTCCTTATCTTTCTCACTTGTAGGACAATGGCTTGAGCTCAAGTTGAAGTGGCCTGCAAGTGGAGTGCTTACTGATTTGGATTTTTCCATATTAAACCTTTCCAATGCATTCTCAATGTATTTTGCTATGATAACCAAAATTTTCCATTTTTCCTATCGTGAATAATTTTCGTGCTAAGGATTTGCTTTTCGAGGCCTAAGTCCTTCATTGCAAATGACTTGTTCGACTCTCTTTTGAGGTTCTAAATCTCTTTCAAGTCTTGACCAACAATCAACATATCATCCACGTAAAGCAAGAGAATAATAAATTTCCCATTAGGAAATTCCATCACAAATACACAATGAACAGAAGAGGTCTTATTGTACCTGTGATCCATCATAAAAGAATCAAATTTCTTATACCATTGTCTTGGAGTTTGTTTGAGCCCATACAAATTCTTCTTTAATATGCAAACAAGCTTCTCTTTACCTTTGAATGCAAAACCTTCAGGTTGCTCCATGTAAATTTCTTCCTCTAGATCACCATAGAGGAAAATTGTCTTCACATCAAGTTGCTCAACCTCCAAATTCAAACTTCCTACCATGCTAAGCACAACTCGATTTGAATACATTTTGACCACTGGTGAAAATATTTCTTCAAAATCAATACCTTTCTTCTGACTAAAGCCTTTTACAACCAATCTTGCCTTGTGCCTTAGTTGTGAGGAGTTCTTCTCTGATTTTAGCTTGAACACCTATTTGTTCTTAAGTGCTCTCTTGCCCTGGGGCACCTTTACTAACTCAAATGTGTGGTTCTCATGCAAGAATTTTATCTCTTCTTACATGGCTTTATACCATTTATCCTTATGCTCATGTGAGATAGAGTCTTCATAACTTTCTAGTTCTCCCTCGCCAGTTAACAATACATATTGATGTGGAGGATATTTCAATGAAGGACAATGTTCTCTAGCAGATCTTCTCAATTGAAGTTCCTAAATAATTATGGTGGAATTGGATCAATTGTTTCATCAACTTGGGGCTAAGGCTGATCAACTATATTGTCTACATCTGCATTCATATCTCCCCCATTATTAGTGACCCTAGCAGGAGGCTCTGGCTCAGCATCAATGTACCTTTAAACAATTTGTTTAAACTTCTCACTTTTATCAATATCTTCAATGGTCTGGTCTTCAAGGAAGAAAACATTTTGGTTTCTTATGACTTTCTTATCAACCAAATCCCAAAACCTATAATAAAATCTTTACGACCATAACCCAAGATAGAGGGTTTAGACTTATCACCAAGCTTAGACCTCTTGTCTTTAGGAATTTGAACAAATTCCTTGCAGCTAAATACTCTCAAATGATTGTATGAAACATTTTCCCCTGTACACACCATCTCAGGAACATCACCATTGAGAGGAACAGAAGGAGAAAGGTTAATTAAGTCTAATGTAGTTCTCATTGCTTCACCCCAGAAAACTTTAGGAAGTTTGGCATAAGAGAGCATGCATTTGATTCTATCATTAATTGTGCAATTCATTCTCTATACAACCGCATTATGTTATTGAGTCTTTGGATCTGTCTTCTCAAGCTTGATTCCATGATCCTTACAATAATGCTAAAAAATACGCTAATATTCACCACCATTATCTGCTTTGACACATTCCAATAATCTACCTGTTTCTCTTTCCACACTTACATATAAAGTATTTCAACACATCAAGTACTTGGTCTTTCGATTTTAAAACAAAAGCCTACACTTTTCTAGAATGGTCATTAATAAAAGTAACAAAATAAGAGTAAACACTTAGGGATTTAACATCCAAAGTGCAAACATACGTGTGAAATAAATCCAAGATACGTGGCCTTCTGCATAGAGGATAGGTATGAAAGGAAACTCTATATTTTTTTTACCAACAAGACAGTGAAAGTAGATTTTAAGAGACATACCTCTAACTGGAAGCTATTTTTGCCTTCCAAGAGTGTCAATGTCCTTTTCACTCAAGTGGCCCAGGCGTCTAGGCCTTAGCTTTGTACAACAATCCTCAACTACATTCACCCGAGGCATAGACAACTTTGTAGAAGTATGTAACGTCCTAATTCCGGAAACCTAGGAATAATGCCTGTTGGAAGCACCTTCCTAAATTCCTAAAATTATTTTCGCGACATTACCGATATCATAAACAAAAAATACATACAAAGCTTAGATAACCAACGTTTACTTAAGCGGAACTTTCCAAATACACATCTATACAGTAACTCGCCATTATTTGGCTACAATTCCACAGAGACAACTCATTCAATTATTAATTTCATTGTTCAGATACAAATGAACCTAATTAGTCTAATACAATTAACTCCTAGGGGAAATATCCATCCCTAGACATCAAATGTTGATTCCCATGCTCCAACTGGACATCCTGCATATCTAAAATGTTCCACAAAACGTGTGGTGAGACTTACGTCCCACTGAGTGTGATAAAACATGCAGTGTAGGGTAGCATACAAATGAGATACAGTAGTCAACACACTCAATAGTCCCAAAACACGTACAATTACTATGAAATTATGCAAACATGAATGTGATGTGTTTTTACCCGACACCCGGGCTCTTTTCTCTATCTGTGACTGTGATTAAGCGCTCGACCATGTGACCAAGGACCGTCGTCCAGGGCCACCTATGATTAAATGTTATTATCAATGAATAAACAATGCATGTCTTCATTTTTAGTTTAAAGACCCCCCATCTCCCTCTTGGCCATGAGTTCGATGTGGTTACCTCATTCTTCTTATAAATTAATGCCCAAAGGCCTATGATGGTCCGAAGACCTTGCGATGGTCCAAAGACCCTGTGAAAGCCCGAAGACTCTATGACATATTCTTTGATGGTCATTGGCCCATGAATGCTTGGGGGTATTACAAATATATCCATGAGTATAAATGACATGATGTGTACAATAATTAATCCATGGAGATGGTAACTTAAAGACCTAGGTATATTCTAGGGTTTGAGTATATCCACACATACCATTCAAACAACCAATACAAGACAAATAATCAAACAATAACACTAACAACAAGGTAAATAAGCAAGGGAAGAGAAGAAGAAGGGGCATATAATGGAGCAATCAAGATGAAAGTGAGTGGGTGACCACACTCGTCTCAAGAATAGGAGACTTAATTTTACTTCCACTTTCCTAATTCAGCTTTGAACCCTCCTTTCCTAGTTCCTCTTTACATAATTACCCTTCTAATCCAGTTCCTTTTAACCTAACCCTTTTCCCAGCTCAAATTTATCAACCCTCTAAACATTATTCTTTCCATCTCCATCTAGTTCCCTCATTCTACGTCTCAACCTTCTTCCCCACCCCATGACCTTGCTAACCTCTCAAATTCAGTGAGTGATACCTTCTAAGTTAAATATGCCATTGAGTTAGGCTTATTACTTGGTTTTCCTCCTAGATTCCCTTTAAAACTTATAGCTCTTAATAGATTCCCTATCTCTTCTCTTAATTCACCCTTAAATCCCTGAACTCTCTTTATACTTCTAATTTCCTTCTTTCGACAGGATTCACAACCTAAAGCTCCCACGATACTTTCTAGATTCTAATTTATGGGATGTTACAATTCTACCCCCCTTATAATAAATTTTGTCCTCAAAATTTGCTCCAATTACCCTCAATTTCATTGTTTCACCCTCCCATATCCCTTATGGTTCCATGCTAGCCTAATGTTTCTATCCTCCTCCTGTTAGAGTTTCCCTAACGAACCCGACTCTAGGTTCTCGCGTGAGACGCCACATATTTTGTGACACATGTACTATGTGACCTCTACCCGGCTGAACCGTGCCTTAAGGTTTTCTGACCTAATCCGATTGCATATGTTTGGAGGCATTCAGAGTGGAAACTAAAGGATATAGGTTTTCTGTGCGACAATGAGTCATGTAACATGAAGGATATAGGGATAAGTGATGGGGAAAAACGTGATTTAACCTCCGAGTTCAATGGGTTGGTCTTGCACCAAACAGAGTGAAGTGGAAAACGAAGGAACGTTGGAAAGACTGGCGTGTGATTCACTGACTGGTATAGACTGACGTTTAGGAAGTTGAAGCTAGGTACAAACCACAACTTCGAGTCGTAGGAGTAGGGAATATCACTTGGGTGCAACAGGAAAATGAGTAATCAAAGTCGATTCTCTACCTTCGGTTGCTTCCAAGAACGATTCCCTTGAGGAAGTTACTGCCCTTGCGACCCCACCCAAATACTAGAAGGCAGGCACTCCGAACTTTGAGTTACAGTCCTAACACACCTGTTTATAGTTGAATTTGTGCACTATAATTAGTGCAGGCGAGTTGGACAGCCACCACCAGGAACAAGGCTGATGATAGATGGAATGTAACTTGTGTGCACATTGCACCGTAACAGTGATGGTTGAAGTTGTGCGTGTTGTGCTCGCGAAACGAAGTGGTATACGTGGTTGAAAGTGGAAGAAACAAAGTGAACACTCCTCTATATTGAGAAAAAGATCTGGAAAACGGTGAGATACCCTGCTAAGTGCTAACACAAGGATCACTGAAGACCCACCCTTACCCCTCTCAATAACTCAAACTTCTTCTGGTTACCCTACCTTCCTCGAGGTTTCTAAACCTATTGGGAATCGGTTGAGGTTTCTGTTGCACACTCTGATCCTCCTAACTCAGTGGTACCTCATATCCTAAGTGTATCCTATTCGGTTTCTTCTCATCTATCTTTCCCCAAATTCGGGTCTATAGTTTGTATCTCTCAATACTCTCTACCTCTTAGTCCTATGGGGTTCTTCTTGGCATCCTATGGAACATCTAAGTCTTCCTAAATTGCCCATATAAATTTTTTTAACATGCTAGGAGGGGTTTGCTAAACCAATTATCGTAATCGATCATCCTCGTTCCTTACCCCGGTCCCTAGCATTATGAATTCTCTCTCGCCCACTAGCGATTCCTCTAATCCTATCAATGGTGACCTTTGGTACCTGAGCTGCAGGTCTAGTTCTGAACTGTACTCTATTTCCCGCTTATTGCCCAGAGCTACAAACATATGATGGAGACATGAAAGGTCTTGAATAAGGAAGCCCCTTTCCTTATCCGAAAGTGAGGAATTGAGAAGATTAACTGATTGACATCAGTACACCTGATGGGGTCCGTGACTTCATCAAACTTTCCCGGATGAAGACTCAAGCTACAAGCAAAGGGAACGAATCAGGTCGACACCGGAGACCCTCCTCGGAAATGACTGGAAGGGTGCCAACAAGGAAAAAGGAAGAATGGAATAACAAAATTATAAGTATCCAGGTAAACATACATGATGTAAGAAACTGGGTTGGTATAGGTAACATTTAGATGAATTGACATGGAGAGGAACTTCAAGAACAGAATGAAGCACTCATTCATAGACAAAAATCGATGAATTTAATGTAAGGAAAAACCAAACAGTTACTCGATAATTATAAAGGAAGCATAAGAATAAGAAAAGCATACTATTCATGTAATATGCACATGGAAAACCAAATTAATTGATATGATTCTTCAAGGTTTCAAATTCATTTTCAAGTCTAAAGTTCTTTCCTTATAGATAATCAAATGTTGGTAACCAAGAGTCAAGCATATAAGTCCCTTTGAATACTTTACGGAAATAAAACCTCTAAGGTTAAAATCATTAGCTACTAGGAAGCAAAATATTTTTTTAAAGAAAGGGTTAAATAATTATCTTAACATAGATATGGTGATAAAATTGAGAAGCTAAATTTGTAGAGGAACATAGATAAAGTTTAGAAAGTAAATCTTCTAGCCAAATTAAACCCGCCAAGGAGGCTATTAACTTAGTGCTTTAAAATGTCAAAGTTCAACTCATCGAGACCAAAACCTAAAACAAGATGAAAAAGCCATAAATAAAAATTATATCCTTCCTTAATTGTTCAAATCATCTCACTAGGATAGGAGAGACGTCAACAACAAGTTTAAGTATAAGCTAGCTCTATGACTACAAGGTAAGCATGGTTAGTGAAAATAATTTGGTTCATGACTACTAGCTACCAAAACCGAAATTAGAGATGAAGTTAGGACAAATTCTCCAACCATTTTCGAAATCGTCATGGCATTCACTACAAGAAATTCAGTTTTTAGCGATGGTTGTTCTGTGATGGTCCCATGTCGTCGCTACTAGCGATGGCCTGACCGTCGCTACAACATTAAATGCACTATTCAGTGCAATTAATTCTTAGAGACGGCCTAGCCGTCGCTAGGAAATGACAGTAGCGACGACTAGGTTGTCGCTATAATTATAATTTATTTTTTTTATAAAAAAAATAAAAAATTAAATGTAGCAACGACTTTAGAGACGGCAGGCCGTCGCTACATTAAAAATGAATTAAATTTGCGCGCGCATTTTTTTAAAACGTACTACGTTAAAACCTGCACGCATTAAAACCCCTCCCCCTTCCTCCATTTCCAAATCCCTTTTCCTCCAAACTCCCTTTTCCTCTCATATAGTCACCCCCTATTTCTGTCCCCTCACTCCGTTTATTTTGAAAAACTGACCGATTAAAATGTTCCTCTCCTTCATAGGATCGTTTTGAACCGATCAGTTTTTAAAATAGTTGTTTGTAGGTGACGTTAGAGCTCCTTCCAGAGTTATTCCATATTTGGAGTCGCAACAAGTAAGTTTTTTAATGCTTTAATCAATTTATTTGTAATTAATAGTTTATTTTGTTTTATTAATTTATTAATGTGATATAGGAATCAGGTTTATTTGTAGTTAGATTTTTTATTAATTTATTTATTTGTAATTAGGTTTATTTTGTAATTAATAGTTTATTTGTAATTAATAGTTTTAATTAATTAATTTGTATTTTGGTTTATTTGTTTTATTAATTTATTAATGTGATATAGGAATTAGGTTTATTTGTAATTAAAGTTTAATTATTTTATTTTTAATTATTAGTTATTTATTTTGTTAATTTATTAGTAATTAGTAATGAGTAATTAGTTTTTTTAATTTATATCATTATTTATTTTTTTTATATAATGTCTATAGTAATTAGGAATTAGTTTTATTAGTAATTAGTATTTTAGTAATTATTTTATTAATTAGTATATTAGTAGTAAGTAATTAGTTTTTTTTTTAATTTATATAATTATTTAATTACTACCTCCGTTCCTATTTATGAACCTTTTTGAGAGGTGCTCTTGGTCCTTTTTATAAGAACCTTTTCAAGTTGTCTCTTGCATTAATTACTTTTTGACAATAATACCAATTAGTGAAGATAGGTGAATAATTAACTGAGAGAGAGAGAGTGACACAATGAAGTAATTAAGTAGAAAGAGAAAGATAATGAATCTTAATAAATTCAAGGGTAATTTTGTAAAGATGGTACACATTCATGACAAATTTATTGTGATAAACTAAATTAACCAACTTCCTTAATTCCTGTGAAGTGGTTAAAAGGTTCTTATAATTAGGAACGGAGGTATGGTAGAGGTGGAGAGAAGATCCCACCGAGTAGAGAGAGAGGTCAATCCCTCCGGGCGAGCTACGACAACAGGCAGCTTACGCGATGCGGGAGATGGCCAACCTCTCTCACTCACATGCTAATGAGATGCCGGAGCATCCATCTACTTCAGCGCCGACGGGCGCAATGCAGACTTCTTCTTCCTCCCCTCCACCATTTGCTCCAGCCCAGTTCGATGGTATGAGTTTCATCCCGACACCAGGATTAGTTCAGATGCCTCCAGTGTAGGAGGACACTGTGCCCGACCTAGATGCTGACGACGCTCAAGATGACCTGGATAGGGATGCTGACCAGGAGTCTAATGAGGAGCCAGCTCGGTTCCAAGGTGCCGGCTCACGCAGACCTCATGAGGCAGACGCTCGAGGTCGGGTTATTATCCGACCATTTGGCAAGGGGTGAGTTTGTTTTTTTTTCTTCTTTAGAATTGATATTAATATTGAATCTTTAATTGTTTTAATTGTTAATATTGAATATTTTATTTTGCAGGTGGGTGCTTAACGCCCCACCTATCGCAGCCATTGGTCATGCGATCTGTTCGCAATTCCGGGGTCCTCACTACCTTTAGGAGGTCACCCCGAAGGATGTTAGGGACAGGTGGTGGGAGGAGTTCACGGTAATTAAAAACCCTATCAACTTTAAATTTTTTCTTAAGATATGTCAATTTGGCAGAACTTACCCTATTTTTATTTTGCAGAGCCGAGTTACTTGAGACCCTTCTGATTAGGCCCAAATCAAGAAGGTGTACGAGCAGAGGGTTGCTCGTCACCTTCTGCTCGTACACCTTCGAGATATGATGAACAAGGCTCAGAAGGCTGGGAAGAGGCCCACATGGTGTGGTGAGGAGGCCCAGGAGGGTCTTTTGGCCTACTGGGACTCTACGAAATTCAAGGGGGAGTCCGCTCGTAACAAGAGCAACCGGGCTTCTCAACACGGGGGCGGGGGGGGGGGGGCAGTCCACACCACGGGCCGCAGGGCCCACCATGAGGTGGCGTTGGATATGGTATGTATAAACAAACACTCTTTTGTATTATATTTCTATTTGTTGTTAAATTAATTAATTTGTGTAATTTCCTGTGTAGCGACGACAGCTTGGGTGGGAGGTCGAGCTGGTCGAGTTCTTTGCTGCAACCCACACCAAAAAAGGGTGGTGGCTGGGTAGATGACTGGGCCCGGTCCACCTATGTAAGTGTTTGTTTATAAGTGTTTTTTTATATAATTTCATATTTATGCAATTGAATATATAACTAATAACTAATTTTACTTTTACCTCAACAGGAAAATTACAAGGAGCTCCTGAGGGAGGTGGATTTACAGATGGGGGACACCTCCATGACCGATGCCTCCACCAAGCTGGAGATCTGGAGGGATGTTGCGGGTGGCAAGACCCGAGGTCGTTGTTATGGCACAGGGACTTGGGCTCCAACATTCGTCCAGGTGTGACCAGCTTGACTCAAGAGTCCCAGGCTCACCCGGGCGAGAGTACTGAAGGGTTCGAGTCACGACATTCTACTGAGGAGGCGCTGTGCTAGGAAGTCCATGAAGCAAAGGAGCAGTCTCGGCAGGCCATGGCAAATACTGCAATGTTGGAGGACGAGTTAGGACGACTCCGACGACAGATGCAGGAGTTGCTGGACGCTCGGGTTGCTCAGGCTCCAACTCAGGCTCAGACACAATCACACCCCCATTATGATCCCGCCATGGATGACCTCCCGATGGATGATGAGGACTAGCCGCCCCGCCCCGCAGCCCCATCGTCGCTGCCGCCATTGGTTTCTTTTTCATTATGTTTCATTATGGTTTTACTGTATTATTTTTTAACAAATTTTGTGTATATATTATATATATATGTGTGTCTGTTTTTTAGTATTATTTTTATAATTTTAAAATTAATAAATAATAAAATAAATAATAAATTAAGAAATTAATAAATTATTAAAATAAAATAAATAATAATAAATTTAATTTTTTAAAAAAATTTACCTGTAGCGGTGGCCATGGCCGTCACTACAGCCGTCTCTAAATAAAAAATATAAAAAAATTGTTCTTAGCGACGACCATATTTTTAGAGACGGCTTCAACGACGGCTGATAAATACAAATTATACACATTAATCATCCCTTAAATTTAACCTTTCAATGCATTTTTTATGCTTAATTAACAAGTCATAAGCATATTATGCCAATTCAGGTTCATATTGGGCTCAATTACATTTTTCAGCATTAAACTATTTTCGTATTTCAAGTATAACTTGAGTTCTAGACATCTAAAAATTATGTTCTTTACATTGTAGGAAAGATAAAGAAAGCCCTACAACTTCGATGAAGAAGCCAAAAGCTAAATCAGATGTCTAGTGAGTCGAAATGGGCTTGGAATACCGAATAGTCAGCATCATATGAAAACCTGACCAGCACTCAATGATTGGGCCATAACTTGGGCTAGAAACTCCTTTTGGGCTCAACCCAGAGGCATTTGAAAGCTAAGATCCAGAGCTTGATTTCATATGAAGAAAACTCTCTTGGATTCTGCCAGATTGAGGATGATATGCTCGGTGCAAGTGGGAGACAAGTAGGTGAATGATAGCTAGAGTAGGTGAATAATTCAAAGTAATGGACAAATGCATTAGGTAATTGATCAATAAGTCCGTTTGTGGACAAAACATGCTTAGTCATGGCTGAGTGATCATGTTTGGAATGACATCTTTTCCCCTCCTATAAATAGGAGGGCTTGCTAGGGAGAAGATCATCCAAGTTGTAGTAGAAATTACTAAGAGTTTCATTTACTTTTGTTCATCTTTTTGTAAATTCTTCATGGAAGGCTAAGTTTTTATTCAATTCAAGGAGTCAAGCTTATTTTCATCTTGGTTTTGAGGTTTGATCTTCATTTACATGCTGATTGAATTACATCTACCATGCTTTTCTACTCCACTTGCTTCAATTCCATATTTCTTTTATCAAAGCTTGATTGGTTAACATGTTTTGGTTATGAAATTTGTTATTGATGTATGTTGTACTCTTGATTGGTTAATCATCATACAATGATTGAAAAGCATAGAGTAAGCAATTAAATTGAAGGTGTTCATTTAATTATTTACTTCAATTGGGTTCCGTTTATAAAATTGATTTGGATCTAACATAAGATTTTATGGTTATTTGATCTTGTTAATCTTAATCAATTGAATTTTGGAAATTATTTCAGTAGTGAATCCGGGATCATTGTAGGGGTTCTATATGATTCTAAGTTGATAGATTTAATCTCTTGAATGCATGTTATTAATAACCAATGATTTACCATGAAAATAGCCTCTGAATTCCTTGGATTGATATTGTCTTGAATTGATTCAACCTTTGCTTTTAACTTGATCTTTTATTTTCTTCAGTTTATTCCAATCAATCAAACCCCCCCAAAGAAGGATTAATTTGAGTGGATCTTCAGGGTTCGACCCGGTTTATACCATTCTACTACAAGTAGTTTGCAGATCGGAGAATTATAAATATAATTTTGTACAGGATCGACAACTGTCAAAATTTTGGCGCCGTTGCCGGGGATCCACTTGATAGTATCCTTTTATTTTTTTTATTGTGATTTTTTTTGTTTCCTTTTTTTTTCCTAGTTTATGACTAGATCTTCTACTTCAAAATTAATTGAATTTGATCCTGAAATTGAAAGAACTTTACACAGATCTAAGAGAAAATTGTTTGCTCAAGTTAAACAACCCATTGATATAAATCAATTTGAACAAATGGCCAACAATGTCCAGGATAGAACTTTGAGGGAGTTGGCTGCTCCTGATGTTACATACCAACCTTTGTGCATTCAATATCCAAACTTGGATGTTGATTTTGAACTTAAATCTGGTTTAATTCACTTGCTTCCTAAATTTCATGGTCTTGCAGGAGAAGATCCACCCAAACATCTAAAAGAGTTTGAAGTGGTTTTCTCCTCCATGAAACCTCAAGGAGTTGCTGAGGAACACATCAAATTGAGAGCTTTTCCATTCTCACTTACTGATATTGCTAAAGATTGGTTGTTTATCTTCCTGCAGGTTCTATAACATGTTGGAATGACATGAAGAAGGTATTCTTGGAGAAATACTTCCCTGCTTCAAGAACTGGTGCTATCAGAAAGGAAATTTGCGGAATTAGGCAAATGACTGGAGAGACTCTGTATGAGTACTGGGAGAGATTTTTTAAAGTTGTGTGCCAGCTGCCCACACCACCAAATAAGCGATCAACTTTTAATCCAATACTTTTATGAAGGATTATTGCCTATGGAAAGAACCATGATCGATGCAGCAAGTGGTGGTGCATTAATGAACAAAAGCATCCATGAAGCAAGAAGCCTTATCTCTACCATAGCTTCCAACACCCAACAATTTGGGACCAGAATCATGCCAACTCGGGCAGTGAACGAAATTCAAGTGTCACAGGAAGAACAACAAAGGTTGCAGAATAGACCTTGATGAGCTAACATCCTTAGTGAGACAAGTGGCAGTAGCTCAGCAATAACCTTCTCAAACACAACAACTACTTTGCAAGCACCGGAAAAGGTATGTGGTATCTGTAATTGCTCATCTCATCCAACTGATGTTTGCCCTACCATTCAAGCAGGTGAATCTGTTGTTGTAACTGGAGCTTTCCATGGGAGATCACAACAACAACAATGTTATGATCCTTACTCAAATACATATAATCCTGGATGGAGAGATCATCCCAATTTGAGGTGGTGTAACAATACAAGACCACAACCTCAACAACAGTTTCAGCATAATGCAGGTACTAGTAGACCATCTTACCAGCAACCTGTGAGACATCAAATGCATCAACAAAATGTTGCAGCTCAGCAGCCTTCACAACCTAACTCTGAACCTTAACTAGAAGATCTTGTGAAGCAAATGGATGCAACAAATCTGCAATTCCAGCAAAGGACAGAGGCTACCATTCAGAATTTAGAAATTCAAATTGGACAACTTGCCTCTTCACTAAATGAGATGCAATCTAAAGGTTCCGATAAGTTGCCTGCTCAACCAGTGGTGAACCCCAATGTCAATGCAATTTCCCTTCGATCTGGAAGGGTGATGGATGAGTCAAACATACAAAAAGCTGCTAAAAAACCAAGACTTCATTCAAACAATGCACCAGATGATACAAAAGTACAACCATTGGATCACGCAGAAGGAGCAAAGCCATCAGATGATGATGCATCTTTTCGAAATTCTGAGAAAAGTATGCAGCAGAATATACCACTACCATTTCCTCAAAGAGCTGCAAAATCCAGGAAGGTAGACGAGATGGAGAAGGAGATCTTGGAAACCTTTAGGAAAGTGGAAGTCAATATTCCACTTCTGGAGGCAATCAAGCAAATTCCAAGATATGCTAAGTTTCTCAAAGACTTGTGCACACACAAAAGAAGGCTGAAGGGAGATGAAAAGATTAGTATGGGGCAAAATGTTTCAGCCATCATTCAACAAATGCCCACAAAGTGCAAAGATCCAGGGACGTTTACTATCCCTTGCATAATTGGCAATTGTAAATTTGAAAATGCTTTGTTAGATTTAGGTGCTTCAATTAATCTTATGCCTATGTCTATCTTTAACTCTCTTGCCATTGGACCTTGCTGAGTACAGGTGTTGTCATCCAACTAGCTAATAGGAGTAATGCATACCCTGCTGGACTTATTGAGGATGTCCTTGTTAAAGTTTATGATTTGATTTTCCCTGCAGATTTCTACATTTTAGATATGGAGGGAGAGTCTAAATCCAATAAGGCTCCGATTATTCTAGGGAGACCATTCCTTAAGACAGCTAGAACAAAGATTGATGTCCATGCAGGAACTCTTTCCATGGAGTTTGGAGATGATATTGTCAGATTTAATATATTTGATGCTATGAAGCATCCCATGGAGGAGCACTCTGTTTTTCATATTGAGTTACTAGATGATCTGGTTGATGATACCTATTCTGAGCTGTTTAATGAAGATTTCCCTTCTTTTGCTAATTTACATGATGTTTACACCTGTAACAATTGTGTAGATTCTATATTATGTCCTGTTTGTGCTGAGATTGATACTTACTTGCAGGAGGATTTTCATGATGCAGGTAGTATACATCATGATGATGGTGTACCTGATGATTCAACAGAGCTAGAAGGTAATGATTTGATTGAATTGGATGTTGTTGAGTTACAGGTTGCAGATGCAATTCCATCCACCAGGACACTTCCCTCAATTGAGCAACCACCTACATTGGAGCTCAAACAACTCCCAAAGCATTTGAAATATGCTTATTTAGAGGAGAATGAAAAGTTACCTGTGGATTATTTCAACAAGTCTTCAGGCTGAGCAAGAAGAAAAGGTTGTTGCAAGTCTTAAGGAAGCATAAAAGGGCAATTGGATGGACCTTAGCTGACATTACTGGTATTAGCCCTTCTATGTGCATGCATAGGATCTTACTCGAAGATGGAGCTAAACCAATAAGGCAGCCACAAGCGTCTAAATCCTCTAATTTGGATGTCGTGAAGAAGGAGGTGACCAAGCTTTTACAAGCCGGCATCATTTATCCTATATCTGACAGTCATTGGGTAAGTCCAGTCCCAAGTGGTCCCGAAGAAGTCTGGCCTCACAGTAGTGAAGAATGATAAGAATGAGCTTATTCCTACCAGAGTGCAAAACAGTTGGAGAGTTTGTATTGATTATAGGAAACTTAACCAAGCAACTAGAAAGGAATCATTTCCCTTTGCCTTTTATTGATCAAATGCTTGAGCGTTTAGATGGGAAATCTCATTATTTGTTTTCTTGATGGCTTTTCAGGTTATTTCCAGATTCACATTGCACCAGAGGACCAGGAAAAGACCACATTCACCTGCCCCTTTGGAACTTTTCCTATAGGAGGATGTCATTCGGCCTATGCAACGCCCCCGGTACCTTCCAGCGGTGCATGGTCAGTATCTTGCTGACTTCCTGAAAAGTGCATGGAGTGGTCATGGACGATTTCACTGTGTATGGTTCTTCTTCGTTTGAAACCTGTTTAGATAGTTTAGATAAGGTTTTACATAGATACATTGAAACTAACCTTGTCTTAATTTGAGAAATGTCACTTTATGGTGACCAGGGTATAGTGTTATGGACATGTAATTTCAAAGAAGGGTATAGAAGTGGATCCTGCCAAGATTGATGTACTTTCTAGTTTACCTTACCCATCTTACATTCGCGAGATTAGATCATTTCTTGGTCATGCAAGTTTTTCTACAGACGCTTCATCAAAGACTTCAGCAAGGATAGCCCTTCCACTTTCTAACTTGCTACAAAAAGATGTTGATTTTAACTTTGATGACAGGTGCAAGGAGGCTTTTGATCATCTCAAGAAATCATTGACCACAACTCCAATTATCAAGCCACCAAATTGGACACTCCCTTTGAGATCAGTGTGATGCATCCAATTATGCTGTGGGAGCCTGTCCTTGCACAAAGAGTTGGAAAATTTCCTCATGTCATATATTATGCTTCTAGAACTTTAGATGCTGCACAAGCTAACTATACTAACCACTGAGAAAGAATTATTAGCAATTGTGTTTTTGCACTGATAAATTCATATCATATTTGCTTAATTCTAAAGTGGTGTTTTTTACTGACCATGTAGCATTAAGTTCCTATTGAAAGAAGTTAGATGCAAACCAAGGTTAATTAGATGGATGTTGCTACTTCAAGAGTTGATTTGTAGATTAGGGACAAGAGTGGTGCAGACAAACATGGTAGCTGATCATTTAAGCAGAATTGAGAGAGCACCTGAACTCCCTCCCTATTCATGATTCTTTTCCTGATGACAACTTTTGGAGCTGCGTGACATCACCCCCTGGTTTGCTGATTTAGTTAATTACTTGGTTGCATCTGTTTGCCTGCACATGCATCTAGGGCACAAATAGATAAACTTAAAAGTAATTCTAAGTATTATGTATGGGAAGATCCCTACCTGTGGAAATTTTGCAGCGATCAAGTCATTAGGCGTTGTGTGCCAGATCATGAGTTTAATTCCATTCTAGATTTTTGCCATACATTTGCATGTGGTGGGCACTTTGAACCTCAACGTACTGCTAGAAAGGTTTTGGACTTTGGTTTGTATTGGCCTACCTTGTTTCGTGATGCTTACAGGTATTGTAAGAATTGTGAACAATGCCAAAGAATGGGCAACATATCACGTAGAAATGAGATGCCTCAACAACCATTGTTGTTCTGTGAGGTGTTTGATGTTTGGGGCATTGACTTCATGGGACCTTTCCCTAACTCTTTGGTTTCAATTATATTTTACTGGTTGTGGATTATGTTTCTAAATGGGTAGAAGCAAAGCCACTCGCACTGATGACTCTCATGTTGTGATTGACTTGTAGATCTAACATTTTTAGCAGGTTTGGAATTCAAGGACAATCATCAGTGATAAGCATCTCATTTCTGCAATAGGAACATGGCATCCTTGTTGAAGAAATATGGGGGTGATGCACAAGATGTCTACAACCATATCATCCTCAAACAAATGGTCAAGCTGAAGTATCCAAAGGGAAACTCAAACAAATTCTGGAAAAAAAAACAGTCCACCCGAATAGGAAAGACTGGAGCAAAAGGCTTGATGATGCTTTATGGGCTTACAGAACAACTTATAAAACTCCTATAGGGATGTCCCATTACCGGATAGTCTTTGGAAAAACTGCCATCTACCTGGTAGAGATTGAGCACAAAGCATATTGGGCTATTAAGCAATGCCATTTGAACTTGGATAAAGCCGGAATTGCATAGAAAGCTTCAATGCAAGAACTTGAAGAAATTCGGTTAGAAGCCTATGAGGAATTCCAGAATTTACAGAGAAAAGACGAAAGCATTCATGACAAGATGATAACAAGAAAAGAGTTCATTGTTGGATAAAAAGTGCTCTTATATAATTCTCGTCTTAAGCTGATGCCTGGTAAGTTACGTTCTAGATGGTTAGGCCATTTGTGGTTACTAATGTTTTTCCTTATGGTGCAGTAGGAGATCACAGATGAGACAACCAAAAAGATCTCTTCAAGGTAAATGGACATCGGCTTAATAGCCCTTCTATGAGGGTTTTTCAAAGCATACGGGTGGAAGAGGTGCACCTGCATAATGCCACCTACTTGGCTTGACTTAAATAGAAATTTCTCTTCCCAATTTTTTTTTCTATTTTTTCTTCAGTTATTGTTGTTAATGATATGTTGTTTTTCATATTTTTGATTATGTGTGGAGAGTTTTCTAGAGTTTTCATTATTTTTATCTTATTATTATTGTGTTGTGCAATGCTTCGATTTGGTTCTCCTTAACTATTATATATACGAACAATCCACCCTTGCACTGAACAACTTTTCTAGAGAGAAAAATGGAGGAAACCCTCGCCAAGCTCAGAGTTCGGTTCCCTACTCTCCCTTAAGACGATCTCAGGAAAATTTACAGATGTAGACTTGAAAGGGCTAAGAGTACTGATGCGCTTAGGCCTTCCTGAAGGATGTACGTTGGATCATCGAGGCCAAGGTACGCTTAGCAGGTGAATTCAAGATTCATTTGCTAGACATTTGTCAGGAATGGGTAGGAGTTCTTTTTCTAGAAAAAGAAGAGCAAAAAGAATGCAAGATTGTTATAAGTGTGCAAGATGGAATTGGTAACTCGAGATGTATAGAATGTCGGAATGACTTCTATAATTCGAGAAGATAAATTAAATTCATTAAGGATGGACTGAGTAAGGAGTCTTTTGGATAACATTAGCCAGGCTCTTGAGACGCATCCTAGTGGACAGGTTCAAATGGTTCTTCTTGATTTAGCTGAATTATTCCGAAGGGAGAAGGAACAATATAGTCTTGGGAATCTGACTCTAAAAGACCCCTGTTTGCCAGTTTATAAGAAAATTGGATGGGAAGCAACTCCCCGACTCATAGAAGGCGTTCAAGCCGTTACTGACGTAAAACCAGAGGAAGATGTGAGCCAAAATCACAACTACTGTTCATATGCATTGCATCTTTGAATTCTTTTCAGTTGTATCTTTTTGACTTATAATTCACGCCTGTCTTTAATTTTGTTTTGAGTTTTCTTTTCAACTGATTCTTTTTGACTTTATAATTCATGCGTATCTTTATTTATCCTTACTTGTCTTTTCATCGATTAAAACTTAATAAAAAAATAGAAAAAAAGAAAAAAATTGACAATTTGATCTTTGTACCGGTTATTTCATCTTTATAAATTCCCACTATCACAAATGATTGGTACAACAAAATGTCTTCCTTAAAGAAACTGTAGGACCATCTACACACAGATTCACAGTATCTGTGTCTTTGGTGGAACCAGTCTCGGAAAGGATGAAGCTTTCGGCATGCAGCTTATGACCTTGGTAAAACATTGGCTGCTAGAAAGATCAATGTTTGTATGGAGGGGGAGTACAAGCCTAAAGGTTGTACAGCAGGAACTGCAATCACAAGAGGGAGCCAAGTTTTGGGTGTTGCTCTAATGGATGGTAATAACAAGAAGACCGCAACCTTACCCTAGGCACCGTACTGAGGGTTTCAACAATGCAGGAACGTATGGCACAAATGCTATACAAATCTGATGCATTTATTGCATTACCTAGTGGTCTCGGAACCTTAGAAGATATCTTCACCGTTGTGTCTGGGCAATTCTAACTTCCACCAAAGCCATTAGGGTTCTTAAATGTTAATGGGTTTTTATAATGGTTTTTTTAAGTTTTCTGGAACAGGCTATGCATCAAGGATTCATACCTCAAGGACTGCAAAGAATCATGGCATGCTCTTCAAATGCTAACGAACTTCTTGAACAAATGCAGACCTTCACTTGGACCTTATGCATCAGGAAGCAGTGGTGGACAAGATACAAAGATGATGAAGGAAGGAAGATCCTGATACCACTCTCCGGTTGTAACTTTCCTTCCTCTTAAGTTGTTGCTTGTATAGTTTTTTCATTTTAAATATCAATTTTCAAAAAAAAAAATCACCAATCTATAAAGACATTAGGGACAATGTCTTGATTAGGTTGGGGGGAGGGGAAAAGATGGTCCATTTTTTTTTAAAAAAAAAATTAATAGGATGGCAGGAGTAAGGAGTTATGTTTAACTCTTGATACGCATC
Organism: Sesbania bispinosa; assembly: GCA_026901365.1. NCBI lineage: Eukaryota > Viridiplantae > Streptophyta > Magnoliopsida > Fabales > Fabaceae > Sesbania > Sesbania bispinosa. The sequence goes on along the minus strand of QLOH01000754.1, from coordinate 160,379 downwards.
AATTAGTTTAAAAAAAAAAGAATTTGTGTTTTTGTTTTAAGCTTTCCAGTAAAGTTAACAAGTGTAAAACAAAACATAGAAAAAAGGTGATGTTTAAGATTTTTTATAACATGATTGAATTGATTCCTAACATCTTGACATTAATTAGTTTGACAACAGAGATTTTAATTGAATGGATCAATTTTGATAGTTATTAGCCGTGAGGATTTGAGCCTTTTGACAAATTAAACTTTCTTTCTTGTGTGATTTTCAACCATGGAATTTGTTACTCTTCAGAACTTGCTGTGATTCTTTTTGAAACTACTCTTGCACATGCATGAACAAAATGATTGAGGCAAATTTTCGTTACTTGAATAAATTACCCAGTTAAATAGCCACCTTACATTATTTCCTTTGAATCACCCTTTTAAGCCTATTTGTTGTCTCTCGTTCCATACTTAAGTATAAAACTAAACTTTACCTAACCTTATAGAATAGAAGAGTATTGGGATGTATCATAAGAATGGTTCTTGAACAAGTGTGGGGGGAATGTTAATTATGTGGGTTGCTACATTACTTAGTGTTTTGTTTATGTAAACAAAAAACTAAAAAAAAAAAGAAAAAACTAAAAAAAAAAGAAAAAAAAGAAGATATGCAAAGAGTGAAGAATCCAAATGATTGATGATGTACTTAAACTTCAATTGTTTGATTTCATATGTATCTATCACACTTGTTACGTGGATTCGTTCCTCCAAACCTCTTTACTCTTGGTTTAACTTGTCATATTGTTTGTACCTTTCCATAATTGTCACTCCATTAGTACCCTAATAAGACCTCTTAATTTGTGGATGTATGTGTAATTTGCAGTGGATAAGTAGAAGATAAGCAAGCTTATGACAGTGCAATTTTCATGGTCGAATTTGAGAGAAACACAGACCTTTTAAACACTTGAGAGATTGAGAGTACTTCCTGCGAGGTTCTATCAATTTGAATCCACTATTTTCAATTGAAGTTGCCTTTTATTTTGAGATGCATAAAGATAAGAATTCATGAATTTATGATGTCTTGTAATCACCTCTAGCTCATGTTTTCTTTACATTTCACTAATTTCATTGGAAAACACCTCTTTGATCAATAATTTATGCTTGTTTCCAATTTTTCCCGGGACGTGCAAAAGGTAAGTGTGGGGGAATTTGATAAATACAAATTATACACATTAATCATCCCTCAAATTTAACCTTTCAATGCATTTTTTATGTTTAATTAACAAGTCATAAGCATATTATGCCAATTCAGGTTCAACATTAAACTATTTCATATTTCAAGCATAACTTGAGTTCTAGACATCTAAAAATTATGTTCTTTACATTGTAGGAAAGATAAAAGAAAGCCCTACAACTTTGATGAAGAACCCAAAAGCTAAATCAGATGTCTAGTGAGTCGAAATGGGTTTGGAAGACCGAATAGTCAGCATCATATGAAAACCTGACCAACACTCAATGATTGGGCCATAACTTGGGTTAGAAAACTCCTTTGGGCTCAACCCAGCGACATTGAAAGCTAAAGATCCAGAGCTTGATTTCATATGAAGACAACTCTCTTGGATCTGCCAGATTGGAGGATGATATGCTCGTGCAAGTGGGAGACAAGTAGGTGAATGATAGCTAGAGTAGGTGAAATAATTCAAAGTAATGGACAAATGCATTAGGTAATTGATCAATAGTCCGTTTGTGGACAAAACATGCTAGTCATGGCTGAGTGATCATGTTTGGAATGACATCTGTTCCCCCTCCTATAAATAGGAGGGCTTGCTAGGGATGAAAGATCATCCACAGTCTGTTAGATAGAAATACTAAGAGTTTCATTTACTTTTGTTCATCTTTTTGTAAGTCTTCATGGAAGGCTAAGTTTTTATTCAATTCAAGGAGTCAAGCTTATTTTCATCTGGTTTTGAGGTTTGATCTTCCATGTACATGCTGATTGAATTACATCTACCATGCTTTTCTACTCCACTTGCTTCAATTCCATATTTCTTTTATCAAAGCTTGATTGGTTACATGTTTTGGTTATGAAATTTGTTATTGATGTATGTTGTACTCTTGATTGGTTAATCATCATACAATGATTGAAAAGCATAGAGTAAGCAATTAATTGAAGGTGTTCATTTAATTATTACTTCAATGAGTTCCGTTTTATAAAATTGATTTGGATCTAACATAGATTTATGGTTATTTGAGCTTGTTAATCTTAATCAATTGAATTCTGGAAATTATTTCAGTAGTGAAATCCGGGATCCATTGTAGGGGTTCCATATGATTCTAAGTTGATAGATTTAATCTCTTGAATGCATGTTATTAATAACCAATGATTTACCATGAAAATAGCCTCTGAATTCCTTGGATTGATATTGTCTGAATTGATTCAACCTTTTGCTTTTAACTTGATCTTTTATTTCTTCAGTTTATTCCAATCAATCAAACCCCCCCAAAGAAGGATTAATTTGAGTGGATCTTCAGGTCGACCGCGATTTATTATCAATTCTACTACAAGTAGTTTGCAGATCGGAGAATTATAAGTATAATTTTGTACAGGATCGACAACTGTCAACGGCCAGTCCGTCTCTACGTAGCGACGACTCACTTTCCCGTTCACTACTGTATTTACGACGAGCTATGTAGCGACGTCCACGTGGTCGTCTCTACGCCGTCGCTACGCAGCCTGTAGAGACGACTTTTCCTTGTGTAGGTCATCGCTAAAAACGAAATTTCTTGTAGTGATTTTAAAGTAATATGAAAAATAGTAATAACCATAATAAGTGTGAATTAGGGAGAGAAAAATGAAAATGAACGAATAAGATTGAAGGCCACGAACTAAGAATTTTCGGGTTGTAACTAGATTACACCCATCAATCACAAACAACAATAGGGAATTAGGGCTACTCCCACACTCAATGGAAGCTAGCTCTCCCCTAGCCTTCAATAGAATTCAAATCCCCCTACACTCTAAGCAAGCCAACACACTTTCTCATCTTTCACTAGGCAGTTTACTTAGATCGATTTCCTCTAAATGGTTTTTATGTTCCCTACGCTCCAAAAGTGACACACTCCCAGGTGTCTGGGCTAGGGGGTTCGGTTCTACGAGATCGCTCGGTGCTATCCTTCCTCCCTAACAGGTAGTTGGCACTAACCTTGCTAGGGAAACATTCTAAACTCCCTAATCAAGGTCTCCTATTCACGTCACTAACCATAATCCTACATACAATGCACACAGTATAGGGGTGATCAGTCCCTATAAGACGCATAGGTATTATAGGATCATAGGAAGCAGGCAACTAACCTGTCCATAGTCCAATTGGATTGAACTGCTCTGATACCATAATGTAACGTCCTAATTCCGAAAAACCTAGGAATAGTGCCCCGTTGGAAGCACCTTCCTAAATTCCTAAAATTATTTTCACGACATTACCGATATCGTAAACAAGTAGCACATACAAAGCTTAGGTAACTAACGTTTACTTAAGCGGAACATTCCAAATACACATCTATTCAGTAACTCGCCATTATTTGGCTACAATTTAGCGAAGACAACTCATTCAATTAATTTCATTGTTCAGATACAAATGAACCTTATTAGTCTAATCCAATTAACTCCTAGGGGAAATATCCATCCCTAGACATAAAATCTTCATTCCCATTCTCCAACTAGACATCCTGCATATCTAAAATGTCCACAAAATGTGTGGTGAGACTTACATCCTAGTGCATGTGATAAAACATGCAGTGTAGGGTAGCATAAAAATGAGATGCAATAATCAACACACTCAGCAGTCCCAAAACACATACAATTACTATGAAATTATGCAAACATGGTTGTGATGTGTTTTCCCACCCGACACCAAGAGTCTTTTCTCTATCTTTGATTGTGATTGAGCGCTCGACCATGTGACCAAGGATCGTCGTCCAGGGCCACCTATGATTAAATCTTATTATCAATGAATAAACAATGCATGTTGTATTTTGAGTTTGAGAACCCCCATCTCCCTCTTGGCCATGAGTTCAATGTGATTACCTTATTGTTCTTATAAATTAATGCCCAAAGGCCTGTGATGGTCCAATGACCTTGTGATGGTCTGAAGACCCAATGATAGTCCGAAGACTCTATGACATATTCTTTGATGTCCATTGGCCCATGAATGCTTGGGGTATTACAAATATATCCATGAATATGAATGACATGATGTGTACAATAACTAATCCATGGAGATGGTAACTTGAAGACGTAGGTATATTCTAGGCTTGAGTATATCCACATACCATTCAAGCAACCAATACAAGAAAAATAATCAAACAATAACACTCACAACAACGTAAATAAGCAAGGGAAGAGAGAAGATGGGGCATATAATGGAGCAATCAAGATGAAAGTGAGTGGGTGATCACACTCACCTCAAGAGTAGGAGAAAGTAGAGGTGATGGAAGGGGAAGAAGGGTGAATCTGAGCCTTCCTTGATGCCTTGGAGGAGATGGAGCAGCTCTTCTTCTTACTTCTCTCTTTCTCTCTCTAAGTTCCTCTCTCTAGAAGTGTGAAAATGGGAGAAAAGTGGAGATAAATGAGCCTTAACGTGTTTTTAAGTAATGTTGTCAGCGCGCTCTTGCTCAGGCATGCTTGAGCGAGGCTGAGCGAGAGTCTCTTCTCGCTCAGGCGCGCCCGGAGAGACTGGGCGAAATTTCCATTCCAGAAAGCCCATTCTAACTCTGTTTTCTCGCTCAGTCTCGCTCAAGCGAGCTTGGGCGAGAAAACCAGAGCAGAATTCCCCCATTTTTGCTGATGTCTTCGCTCAGGCGCGCTCAAGCAAGCCTGGGCGAAATTACCAGACAGAAACACCCTGATTTCCACTTTTCTTTGTTTCTACCTTAGTTTTACTTCCACTTTCCTAATTCAGCTTTGAACCCTCCGTTCCTAGTTCCTCTTTACAGAATTACCCTTCTAATCCAGTTCCTTTTAACCTAACCCTTTTCCCAGCTCAAATTATGAACCCTCTAAACATAATTCTTTCTGTTAGAGTCCCACATTGCCTAGAGATATGGCCATATTGGGCTATATAAGCCTTGGGCAAACCTCACCCTACAAGCTGCTTTTGGGGTTGAGTTAGGCCCGGTCCAAAATCTAATATGGTATTTAGAGCCTAACGAGAGATAACCCTAGTCCGTGCCTTCCCAGTGGACCCACTGTCCATTGGTGTCAAATTTTTTTCCGGAAACCGTGTCTCATTTCGGTTTCCGGTCTGCCCGTGTTGCCGTGTTATTTTTCCAACACTTTTTCTCTCTTTTCCGCCGCTAACGCCGCCTCCCGCCGTGAATCCAACCGGAGCCACCACCGTCGGACTCGCATCGTCAATCCGAGTCCAACGCCGCCGGAATCGTGTCCATCGGAGCAGAGACGCGCTCTCACGTGGCGTTTCTTCACCGGCGCGTTTCTCCTCCCCCGCCAGTCGTCGTCAGTCGCGCGTGGAGGCGCGTTCGGCCGCCGTTCCGGCCGCCCTCGCCGCCGCCAGACTCGCCTCGATGTCCTCTATCCCGATCTGGTCTTTGTTTGTGAGTTTCAGGTCTGGTAGTCGCGGGTTCTTCCTCTTTTGGACGTTTTTTTCTCTCCAGTGGCTGTTTCTCTCTCCTACAGTTGAGCCATGGCTACTCCTGCTACTACTAGGTCTGATACTCCCATATCCACTTCCACTGTTCATCCAGTACCACCGGCTATCTTCAACGAGTTCCTTAAATGGTATGAGGATCGTCAGGTCTCCGGTTCCACTGCTTCTGTTGCGCACACGGGTAATTTCTTTGCTGGTCTCATTCACTCCACCTCCCTTGGCCCTTGGGTTCTTGATTCTGGTGCCACCGATCATATTACCGGTAATAAATCCCTTTTCTCTACCCTTTCCACTTCTGGTTACTTACCGTCAGTGACTTTAGCTAATGGCTCCCAGGCCCCATCCCATGGTGTTGGTAGTGTCCAACCTCTTCCTTTCTCTCCATTGATAATGTCCTTTATGTCCCTGGGTCTCCATTTAACTTATTATCCATTCGCCGTCTCACTCGTTCTCTTGATTGTGTCATTTCTTTACTAAAGACTCTATTTTCTTACAGGACCGGAGTTCGGGACGGATGATTGGCGCCAGATGTGAGTCTCATGGCCTTTATCAGCTTCGTACTTCTGCTCATGTTGGCTCGGTGGTGGATTCTCCCCTTATCATCCATGCTCAGTTGGGTCACCCTAGCCTTGCCAAGCTACAACAACTAGTACCGAGTCTGTCTAAGTTGTCAACTTGTCGTGTGAGTCTTGTCAATTAGGAAAACATAGTCGTAGTCCATTTCCTAGGAGTGTCAATAAAAGAGCTTCGTCTCCTTTTGCTTTAGTTCACCTCTGATATTTGGGGTCCAAGTCGTATTAGGTCTACTTTAGGGTTTCAGTATTTTGTACTTTCATTGATGATTATTCTCGATGCACCTGGTTGTTTTTAATGAAAAATCGTTCTGAGTTGTTTTCTATATTTCAATCCTTTTATAATGAAGTCAAAAATCAATTAGGTGTTTCTATTCGTGCTCTCCGCAGTGATAATGCTCGTGAGTATCTCTCCCATTCTTTTCAAACATTTATGGCTTCCCATGGTATTCTTCATCAGACCTCTTGTGCATATACCCCACAACAAAATAGGGTTGTAGAGCGCAAGAATAGACATCTCATTAAAACAACTCGAACCCTTTTACTCATGGTCATGTCCCTCAACAATTTTGGGATGATGTTGTTCTCACTGCGTGCTATCTCATCAATCGCATGCCCTCTTCTGTCCTAAACAATCAGGTCCCTAACTCTACATTGTTCCCTCATCAGCCTCTCGACCCCTTACCTCCTAGAGTCTTCGGGTCTACGTGCTTTGTTCACAACCTTAGTCCTGGTCTTGATAATTGTCCGCTAAGTCTCATAAGTGTGTCTTTTTAGGCTTCACTCGGTCTGAGAGGGGGTATAAGTGTTTCTCACCCTCTCTTCGTAGATATCTCATTTCAGCTGATGTCACGTTCTTTGAGTCTTCTCTCTACTTCGAGTCTAATTCCTTAACCTCTGGGTCTGACTTAGTATCCACCACCACCACCCCTTTTGTCTTTGATCCCTCAAACATGCCCATTGTCCAGGGAGATCCACCACCTCAGCCACCTCTACAGGTTTATCATCGTTGGCAACATCCGCGCCTTCCAGACGGGCTGCCTATTGACTCTCCTCCGGAGCCAACTCCTCCGTCTCCTCCTGGTCCCACCTCCTTCGGCCCCTTCGGCCCCACCTCCTGAGTCTGATCTCCTTATTGCACTTCGTAAAGGTATACGCTCCACTCGTAATCCTTCACCTCATTATGTCACTCTGAGTTATCACAGGTTATCCCCATCCCATTATACTTGTCTTTCTTCCATTTCCTCTGTGTCTATTCCTAAAACTGCAGGTGATGCCTTAGCCCACCCTGGTTGGAGACAAGCTATGATTGATGGGATGTGTGCTCTTCAGAATAGCGATACTTGGGATCTCGTTCCTTTGCCTCCTGGGAAATCTGTTGCTGGTTGTCGGTGGATCTTCACAGTGAAAGTTGGCCCTTATGGCACAATTGATCGGGCTCAAAGCTCGATTAGTAGCCAAAGGTTATACTCAGATATTCGGGTTAGACTACGGTGACACTTTTTCTCCCGTCGCCAAGATGGCTTCTGTCAGATTATTTTTAGCCATGGCTGATATTCGTCATTGGCCCCTCTATCATTAGATGTCAAAAATGCCTTCATTCATGGTGACCTGTTGGAGGAAGTTTATATAGAGCAACCTCCTGGTTTTGTTGCTCAGAGTCTTCAGGCTTAGTGTGTCGTCTTCGCAAGTCTTTATACGGTCTTAAGCAGTCTCCCACAGGACTTGGTTTGGTAGATTCAGTACAGTAGTCCAGCAGTTTGGTATGACTCAGAGTGAGGCTGACCATTCTGTGTTTTATCGCCATTCAGCTGCTGGGTGTATCTACTTGGTAGTGTATGTTGATGATATGTCATTACAGGTAGTGATCACCATGGCATTTCACAGATAAAACAACACCTTTGGCATCATTTTCAGACTAAAGACCTTGGCAGACTGAGATACGTCTTGGGGATTGAGGTAGCACAATCCAAGAATGGGATTGTAATTTCTCAGAGAAAGTATGCATTGGATATTTTAGAGGAGACTGGGCTATGAATTCCAAGTTCGTTGACACACTTATGGATCCAAATGCTAAACTTCTACCAGGTTAGGGGGAGCCACTTTTAGATCCTGAGAGATACAGGAGACTGGTTGGAAAACTGAACTACCTCACTGTCACTCATCCAGACATCTCTTTTGCAGTTAGAGTGGTAAGTCAGTTTCTTAATTCTCCTTGTGCAGGTCATTGGGATGCAGTCATTCGCATTCTAAAATATATTAAAGGAGCCCCAGGAAAAGGTTTTGTTATATGAAGACAATAAACATACTCGAGTTGTGGGATACTCAGATGCAGATTGGGCAGGTCTCCTACTGATAGGATATCCACTTCTGGATATTGTGTCTTATTGGTGACAACTTGATTTCCTGGAAAAGCAAGAAGCAAAAGTGGTGGCGAGATCCAGTGCAGAAGCAGAGTATAGAGCTATGGCTTCAGCTACTTGTGAGCTTATTTGGCTCAAACAGTTACTGAAGAACTGAGATTTGGGGAGGTTACACAAATGTCTCTCATTTGTGATAACCAAGCTGCCCTTCACATTGCCTCTAATCCAGTATTCCATGAGAGGACCAAACATATTGAGATAGATTGTCATTTCATCAGGGAAAAGATTTTATCTGGAGACATTACTACTCAGTTTGGTAATTTCAATGATCAGTTGGCAGATGTCTTCACCAAATCATTGAGGGGTCCTAGGATTGATTATATATGTAACAAGCTTGGTGCGTACGATTTATATGTTCCAGCTTGAGGGGGAGTGTTAGATTGTTTGTTAGATTGTTAGTGTTAGTGTATCATATGATAGATATGGGCTTGGGCCTATCACTATGTATATTTGTAAATACACTTATGTGTATATATATTATTTTCCGCTGTGTATTCTAGACACACGGATTCTATCATATGTCTCTCATTTTCTCTTCATCTCAATATGGTATCAGAGCCTATCCTAGATGATCTGTTGTTGTTGGGCCACCACCCGTATAGTTGTCCACGCTCCAGATGTCCAGTCCTGGGCGTGAGGGGGTGTTAGAGTCCCACATTGCCTAGAGATATGGCCATATTGGTATATAAGCCTTGGGCAAACCTTACCCTACAAGCTAGCTTTTGGAGTGTGAGTTAGACCCGGTCCAAAATCTAATACTTTCCATCTCCTTCTAATTCCCTCATTCTACGTCTCAACCTTCTTCCCCACCCCATGACCTTGCTAACCTCTCAACTTCAGTGAGTGATACCTTCTAAGTTAAATCTACCATTGTGTTAGGCTTATTACTTGGTTTTCCTCCTAGATTCCCTTTAAAACTTATAGCTCTTAATAGATTCTCTCTATCTCTCTTAATTCACCCTTAAACCCCTGAACTCTCTTTCTACTTCTAATTTCCTTCTCTCGACAGGATTCACAGCCTAAAGCTCCCACAGTACTTTCTAGATTCTAATTTCTGGGATGTTACATTCTACTACTAACCGTTCTAACTACCCCCTACTAAACCTAAAACAACCCCTACCCCCTTAAATAAATTTTGCCCTCAAAATTTGGTCCAATTACCCTCAACTTCGTTGTTTCACCCCTCCCATATCCCTTATGGTTCCATGCTAGCCTAATGTTCCTATCCTCCTCCTGTTAGAGTTTCCCTAATGGACCCGACTCTAGGTTCTCGGGTGAGACACCACATATTTTGTGACACATGTACTCTGTGACCTCTACCCGACTGAACCGTGCCTTAAGGTTTTCTAACCTAATCCGATCGCATCTGTTCAAAGGCATTCAGAGTTGAAACTAAAGGATATAGGTTTTCTTGTGACAATGAGTCATGAAACGTGAAGGTTATAGGGATAAGGGATGGGCAAAAACATGATTTGACCTCCAAGTTCAGTGGGTTGGTCTTGCACCAAACAGAGTGAAGTGGAAAACGAAGGAACGTTGGAGAGACTAGCGTGTGATTCACTGACTGGCATAGATTGACGTTCAGGAAGTTGAAGCTAGGCACAAACCACAATCCACATTATTCGAAATTGAATATCGGATTATGAAATTCATATAAATTTGCACAAAATAACGATAACAACAAAGCTTTACAAGCTTCCTACCAAAATACAAACTCCATCCTAACAAATTTTCATAGCCAATAACCCACTATTGATAGAGAACAAACCCATCTCAATCACATGCTCAAAGAATTCCTGACAATAGGAATTTCACCAATAGTCATATTTTAAATAAAAATATATCATTCTTTAAGCTCATCAATCCAATAAGCACACATCCATACAGTCCATTGGTATCAAAAAATTGAATGTTTACACACATACAACCACAATAAACAATATTCACCAAAGTTTAGACAACATCATTTTGGAGCTCAACGTACATTTGGTAAATCCAAACTATATACAACATTTTCTTAAACATGTTTGTAGAAATGGCAATACATGAAGATTTAAAGACAAACAAGTTTCAACCGTATTTACATTGTTAACAGCCATTATGAGAATCTATTGCATTTCAACTTAAAAGTAAGCTTAACAAAGCACTCGGGCATGCATACAAGGTAAATATTAGAATTAAATTAATAATAGAAAACATTCAAGAAGGTTTATTCTTAACTTTTCCAAAATGTATGATAAAACACTTGACCCCTCTAGAGAGACCATAAGATTCTATCAATGGATGAAAGAGACATACTATTTATGTGCAAAATGCCCTGGCCATCTTGTGAACCACAGGACACATCCCAATTACCGCTTGAGAGATATTAGACATCCTTCTTAGTTGAAGTTAATGTCGCATCATATTTAGTTAATTAGTTATACAAGACCATCCTATGAGTGAGTGCGATGTTAGTTATGTGGGTCATCATCATCTTTCATTATTCCTAGACCAACAATTATTAGCATTAAAAATTTAAATTTATTGGTTGAAGTGGGAGACAAGGGCAGTAGCCCACATAAATGACACATGACACACTAAATGATTCAGGTAAGAATCGTAAGATGATTGAGTAATACTTGTACCTAAAAATCTCCCTTTCTTTGGATATGCATATGACATTCTGGCTGTATTTGCAGCTCAATCCTTAGGAAGGAACGACACATTTCAAGCATAACGGTTGATAGCATATCTAAATTTCTGCCTTGCGTTACAAAGATCTTCCAATGATATTTGGGTATCCTTATGATGAAATATGCTGTCAAATTTACTTCACTTCTGCTCTAAACTCTTGATAACAATTGAGGAGACAAGAAAACTTTCAGTTTTGGTGCTTTTGAAGATATCTCAATAATATCCCCATCTTGGATGGTATAATTGACATGAGACCCGTCGATGTATATTACACCTTCTTTACAAGACCATGTAATGTGTAATGTCTGGTCATCTTTAATCAATCCATGCATAAAATTTGACACTGACCCAGGTGAAATAGGCTCCCTCACCATATACTGCAGATCCTGAGATAAAATGAGCATGGGAAATCCACCTGCGAATGCATTGCAGCTGTTGAACCAGCAGCTGTTGAAACTCTCAGACCACTAGATCTGCAGTTGACTAGTGGGGAACATTGCTGATCATCCTTTCTGATTCTGCAAAGATACTTGCTCAATCAGCTTTTCTTCATTTTATACAATTCCATCTTTCTTTCCCTTTTCTTTTGTTTTGGGGTTGGGAAACAGAGAATTGATGTATAGAGATGAAAGTAAGGAACAAAATACATAATATTTTGATATCCCATGAGAAAGTTCTTACCTGAAGGAGAACCTAGAAAGTGAAGCAGGACATGGATGTGCAATTAAGATATCATTGAGAGCATAAGTTGACAACTGAAGTGTATTAACAGATACTGATATCCTTGTTAACTCAGAAGGAACAATTTGACCTTCAAGTATACCATCTAAAACCTACAAAAAAAAAAAAAAACAAACTATAAGATAAAGCTGAAAGCAACTACGAAGACTATATGCAATTGTTCAAGGTTCTATAAAAAAGGATGGAATAATGGTGACAACCAAGAGAAGAAAGGAAGTAGTACTTTTTGTTAGAATGAAATGGACGGAAACAGTCATAGATGACAGTTTCTTCCATTTGTTGTTCAAGAAGTTCCATGGAACAAGGAAATAATTGTAATCCTCTCCTTAAAAAGATATGACCCAAATATGAAGACACACACACACATAGATGTAATATATCAAGTTGCCAGGGATTACCAGATGCATTGATCAATATGTTGTAACTTGTAATAAGTTTAACATTTCTTTAACTATAAGGGGAAAAACAAACGAAAGTTAAATTGGGTGGAGATATATTCCATGCTAAATTAGATTTGGCACATAAGCTATCGTATAAATCCCTTACAAAGTAATTAGTGTGTCCATCATTATGAAAGTAGTGTCATCAAATTTGAGCATTTCAAGTTACTGAATACTGAAGCTTCATGCCACAGTAGCCTAGCTGCTATTCCATCAGGCATGGCAAGGAACGTTTTAATATTACCCCTATTTTCTCTGCAGGTAAAATCAAGCTTATCTTACTCTTCAAAGTTTTCAACAGTAGCAGCACAAAGATGGCCAGTACTTCTGCTAGCATCAAACTCATTGCTGAACAGGTCCACCTATTTACAAATGAAATATGACCAAAAGTGGTTCTCCAAATCAGGTTAGTTGTCTAGCATGACAAAAACAAATTTGGCATGTGCCATTAAAAAGAAATGATCAAATAAAATGTCTGAAGCCATTTTGGAAAAATTAAAACCAAAACTATATGGTATGTGAACCTCATCAATCCGGGTAGGGTCAGAGTTCAGTCCAAGGACTGGAATATTGTTATCTATGAAATGGCTGGCCTGAAGAAGAGTTCCATCACACCGCCAACTGTAACAACCAGGTCCACATCATTGATGAAATGTGACAAGTTATCACGCTCTACGGCTTTCCATTCAACCGACTTTTTGCAGAACTGCTTTACAAAAGTTTATGGCATCATGCTGCACCTTACACCTACTATCCAGGTAAGTAAGATCTGCAATTTCGCCAATAGAAACCAGATGATAAGCATGTAATAAATAGCCTGAACAAAGAAGACAAAAATGGGTAAAGATGCTCAAATGGAAAAAAAAAAAAAGCCATTTGTTTACACTATACTCAACTAAACCATAAATTGAATCCATTCTCCAGTTGTCAAGAGAAAAGCCACTAAATAGGGTAAACAATTCAAGTTTAAAAGTAAATCCTTAATATGAATACCATTGCTTAACAATCATTATTCACAGCAGTCCTACATAGTCTGGAGATAATAGTGCACAATGTGAATCAGATAGGAGGAGTAGGACAGCGCATGTTGAGACTTAAGATTGTTATAAGGCAAAGAAAAAATGTTTACATAACTAGACCATAGCTGGAAAATTTTTCTTTTTTTTTTTTTTGGAGAAATGCATTCACTACATATACTATCCTTTCAGACTCTAACCCAAAAAGAAAACTACACAAATAACTTCAACCGAAACTTGTTCTTTGGATATTTGAGATAGATTTATCTCTGGCTTGCACTAGTATGATTCATTTTTACCTTTCACATTTTATTCCAAGAGATAAAGTATATTTTTACTCCACAACAATTTAAATGTTTGTGTTGACATCAAAATCTTAAAGGTAGGAATTTATACAACATTAATTTGGGTGTGAACAGTACCCATAATTTGCCTTGAGTAGAGGAATGTCATGGTAGAAATGAAGAATTGCCATCTAAGAGTTAAATAATGAAGAGCAGTTCACTAATTTATAGCACAAATTTAGTTTTTCTTTCATTCTTTCTTTCTTTTTTTATGTTTTTTTAAGTTCTCTTTCCAAGCTTATGAGTACCTCCCATGTTATTATTTCTGTTAAGTTCAGGTTTTCCAAATACATTTTATCTTCATTGGCATCCTTCGCTATCTCTGTAACTAACTTCATAAGAGATAGAAATAAATTCATAAACTAAGATAAATACAAAACGGTAGTAATTTGCAAGGTCATCAAATCAAAACACAGTTTGAATTTAAACTCAGAAAATTTAATAAATTCCGGCCTCACATCGTTCCTATACTTGAAGGTTGCAAATTAGATTTAGGCTTGCTTCGATCTGTCTATAAGTTTAGTACCAAAAACTAGGCCCTAGTGGGAGCATTTTATCAAGCAAGCAAGAAGCGTGGGCCATCGCAAATGCTGAATCAATAAGAGAGGAAGTAGATAACGAAGTGGTTGAGGGAAGAACAATACCTGGGGGCTGCTGTTGGTGTGGGAAGGTGGTGGAGTTAAGTCAAAGGGTTTTAACAGTAACAACAGTCTTTTCATAGCCATCTTCCTCTGCAATCAATCGCAATCCTTCCCCTCCTCTCTCCCTCTCTGTCACAAACTCACACACACAAAATGCTGCAGTAGAACGGGTGCTGCAAATTATAAAATGCAGCAAAATATTGTCCGAGTGTCAATGTTACCTATGCTTGGCAATCGGAGATATTGGATGGATTTAGATTATAATAAATGAATTGAAATAACTTATTAATTTATTTATATCCCTTAAAAATATATTATAAAAGTTTTGAGTATTTTTGGCAAGGTATTTAACTAGATTAAAATTGAAATTAGTAGATGGAACTATTTCATGAGTGTTTAGCAAATTAGCTTTTTTAGATAATCAATAGTTTGTCTTGAAAAGTTACTTGAATTAGTTTTTTTTAAAAACTCCAATTTTAAGCTACTAACTGAAAATTTAATACAAGTTTATCGATCAACAACTCTCATTCGTCATTATTTAATAATTATTTATATCATTTTACCATTTTCAGCTAGTTTTACAAAACACTTTCAATAAAATCAGCTAATTTTTCAGCTTCCAGCTAGCTTCATCTACCAAACACATTCATGACAACCATCCAATCTATTCGTTAATAAATATTTTATGAATGGATATCCAATTCATCCATAAAACTAATTATTATTTTTTAAAATTATTTTCTCATTCGTCAAAATATATTCTCTCACTGCAATTTTCTTTTATGAAGATATTTCCTCTTTCTCTCTCCTCTGTATAAAGGTTTAACGAGACATGACAATGAGGTGGGTTGAGAAACAGGTTTTGCTCTCTCATTTCCGCCACCATAAAAGTTGAGGTGGGTTAGTGTTCGGGTTTAAAGAAATTGGGTAAGAAATTATGAAATTCAATCACATCCCCACGAGCCCCCGTCGGGGTTGGGAAAACCTGCGAGGATCTCACCTTTCCTATTTCTTATTTTTTTCTTTATTTTTAATAACATAAATACATGTTTTTAAAATAAGTCATATATATCTAATATCCTAATTCAAATAATATGTAAATATATACATTGAGAATCCTAAAATAAAAAACTTAAGAATTATAATATATTTTAAGGAAAATATATAAGTTTTTCTTTATTATTAATAATTAATATAATAAAAATTATTTAATTATTATATCGGGGTGGGGGCGGTGTGGGTTCTTGCAACCCCCAAACTTGCCCCACCCCCGTTAAAGGCAATGCGGATTGGGGTCAGGTTTTCATTCAACCCGGTTAAAGCGGGTTTTTCTCATCAAAGTCGGGGCAGGAACAGATCAGTATCTGTGGGTTCGGATTTGATTGTCAAGCCTAGATTTAACTTGTTTTTGTTGTTTGAAGGAATTTCCACAACTTAATGTACATAAAAAAACACATAAAATTGCATATGAATTACATAGAAGAGGTTAAATCCGTGAGAATTTCAATAACTCTAATATTCAACATATTAGGCTATTATAGAGAGATCAAAATACTATAGTTCTTGAAATAGTCTATTAGCTATTACACATATTGGGCTCACTGAAGCTATGATCAGAGATGGACGTAGAAGGGGACAGCCAAGGCCTTGGCCCCCTCTCTTGCTCCTTTTATTTACAATAGTATCTATATGTAATATGTAATTTTTTTTATAGACATATAAAATATTTTAAATTTAATAAATATGTGTTGTTAATATAAAAAATTATATATTGTTACGTAGAAATTATGTTTAACTCTTAATTCATACATATTTGATATCAAATTTCATTTATTATGGATATTTGACTATAAAAAATATAAGAATATTGAAAAAAATTAATGAAACTCCTTAAATCAGTAATTTATTGTTTGTCCTAATATTTTGTCCAAACAAATGTATCTCAGAGCTATCTGGGATGAGATACGTATCCTCAAAATTATGGGTTCTCTAAGTGTTCATTCTAAGAATAAAGTAGAAAAATGTTAAAAGGAATGGTAAATTATGTAAAGAGGCCCTAAAGATGAGCCAAATCTTGCATTAAAAGTGAGTAGAAATACATAATGCGAGAAGAAATGTAGAACTATGAATACATGAAAACATTTAAAAGAAATGTGCAAAATAAAAGGTGGTCTGCATGTTCCCTACTTTCTCTTTACGAACTGAGTGCTTGTGATATCAGAGACGGATGCCATGGCTTTCGGGGTGCTTTTGAATGTTCAAGTTGTGGACCTTTGTCTCCTCCCTCATAGAGCTATTTATAGCTACCCCTTGAAACTGTCTTTCTGGAAGCATAACCGTCGTGCGCACGTTGTTAGAACTCCCACGTTCCCACGTTCTCTGCAAACTGCACCAACAAGCCTTTGATAACTGCCACTGATGACGTGGAATATGAATTAACTCCCTCGGGCTGATGACGGTTATTAGCCTGCTTCGAGCCATGGATATAGTTCCTCCTTTGAACGTTACTCCTCCTTGAGCTTGCCTCTGGCCCTTTCGATTCTCCTTTCAGAATGGACTTCGATCCTTTCCTTTAGATTCGAAACCCCAGGTCAAAACTGTTGTCCATAGTAAATGTTCTTGACCACGGCCATCTCAAATGTGGTAACGGTGACCCTCTCTGCATTGGTTCACCTTAGTGGCGTTCTTAGTGCATTGATGACCCTTAGTCCTATAAAAGGATGAACCTTCATCTGTACTTGGCATCTTCTCTTCATCTTCCTTCTCTTATGGAGGGGTCTCTGGTATTGGCTACCCTGTCCGACCTGACTCTTCACCATCTTTTTGGTAGCCAGGTCGACAGGGTGTCCAACACTAGTAGCCACTCCAAACTTGATTAGTATTGGACTCAGGTCAAATAGTTCAGCCAAATTGAAGGGTCACTACCCTATAGGGGACCTTGTATTATTTCCACCACAAACAATGCTAGTCTCAAGTCTCTAAGGGAACAACTAAGCTCAATGTTCCTATTTAACCTTGTTGAGCTTTCGAGGATGAAGAAGAGGAAGGTAAGGCCACAACGCAGCTCTGAGGATCTGAAGTAACTTCAATCCATCAATATTCGAGGACCAAAATACGCCAAAGGTCATTCTTTGAGAAATGGACCAAGCTCGAAGGATGGAGACACCCAGAAGAAATCAACTTCGAAGAAAGACATTAGGCTCGAAGAAGGAAGCCATTACTTATTACAAATTTTTTCTTCTGTAACTCCTTCGAACATTAATGAATCATTTTCATTTTCCTTTCTTACTTCGAACTCTAAATTTAGAATTTGTGGCTAACAGATGCCCCCCAAAATGCATAGCTTCGAGTTTTAGAAGCTTTGCATTTTATACATATGGCAGATTCCTGCTGCTTCTGGCATCATCCACGTACGACTTCCACTCTCCCACGATTACATGGACTTTTTGGGTCGTTTAATTAGTGTTTGAATGGGCTTGTAACTACGACTGACCCTTTGGTTTCCTTCCCTTTGTCACGTAGTGGGGTTTAAAACTTGTCAACTGTCACTTGGCATTTTACCTTCTTCTCTAACCTTACCTCACCTTCTCACACGCTACCTCATTCCACCATTGCAAGCTCTTACCTTTCTTCTTCCTTCCTTCCCTTACTCTCTCCTCTCCTCTGCCTTCCAGCTCAGTGCAAATGGAAACCACAGTTGCTAATATGCATTTCCTCAGTAGCGAATACAGGGTGGTTTGCCCTACTCCCCTCGCAGCTATAGAGGGTAAAACACATTGAGAAAGATGACGGCACTTTCGTGCCGGAGCCGGAAGCTACGGATGACAACCTCAAAGTGTGGGGTAACAACGTCATCATTCCTACCAACATCAATGGTGTGCGCATGGCCTTTCTTGGCCCTTACGAATTTCCTCCCAGGACTCTCCAGTTCAAGGATTTTCAAGCATTTTATTCCTTGGAGAACGTTCTAGCATTTGGGGACCCTGTCAGAGCAGATTTCGTGGAGCCGGAGAAACAAATCTTCAGGGCTGCCCCCATGGTGCTCAAGAAAACATATTTGGCTTGGCTTGACAAAGTTCAATTGAAGAAGGGAGGTTTCTGGAAGAAAATAGGAATTTTTGACCTGATCCAGCTGTCGCGCGAGCACCTCCAATACAACATTGACCTCCTGCTTGTTGCCCTTAACTTCTGGGATCGAGGTACTTGTACTTTCTTCCTTCCTTGTGGGATGGTTACTCCCACTTTGCTAGATGTCTGTGTTATCCCAGGTCTTGACCCTTGTGCTGAGACCTTTCTCCCTAGTACCTCACCTTCGATTGATAAGGTCGAGGTCAAAACCTCCAAAATGACTTTTCAAGCCTTTATCCTCAATAACTACAACCAAACATCCCTTGTGGTTTCTGATGCTGAGCACGTTGCCTTTCTTTGGCTCTGGTTAGCCAACTTTGTCTTTTGCACTAGATCCCTCCATGTTCCTCACTGGCTATATCCTTTAGCTGCTTGCCTTCATGAAGGCAGAAAAATAAATTTGGCCAAATTGCTTCTTGGACATTTGTATCTCTGCATTTCCGACATTCTAAGTCAGTATAAAGTGCTCAAGCCTTTGGGTGGCTTTTATAGTCCCTTTTTGCTTCTTGACTTTTGGCTTCGAGCCACTTTCCCTAAGGAGGCCAAATTGCAAAGTAGTGTCTCTCATGTTTTCGAGCCCACAGGTAAAAGCCTTGCTTATACCTATCTTTGCCCTACCAAAATCAAGGCACTTGATGGTTTAAAATTGTTTATGGCTGATTTCTTCGATCATGAAAACTTTGAGGATACTCTTAACCCTTATTCGAAAAGAACCCTTGGTCCTTGTTGGGTTCAGAAACCCATTGTCAGTGAGAATCCAACTGAGCAAGACCGAAGATGGAGTGAGATCCTTCGAAACCAGCTCATCTTTCCTCATTATGATCAGACCATTCCTTGTATCATGCATTACCAGCCCACACTCGTAGCAAGGCAGTTTGGTCTTTGTCAAGAAATCCATGTCCCTTTCTTCAACTAATGTCAGGATATTGCCCTCTGCACTTCAATCGAAGAGGTTGAGCAAAGAATCAAGGAGTTTGAAGCCACTCAGCCTTCTTACGTACCCACTGACTTTACCCCTTCGAACTACTGTACTGCTGCTTATGATCATTGGCGGCGCACTTCTTACAAGGAGATGGCTTGCTCTAAAGAAGAATGTTCCAGCTGTGTTACTGCTACTGTGCAGTATCCAGAGGTCGAGGAGAAGAAAAACAAGGTACGTCAAAAATCTTATTATTATTGATTCATCTTTACCATCTAAGTAGTCTTCTGATCTTCCTTTCGACTTGAAACAGCTTCCAAAGACACTGGTGAGGCTTCGAAACCTAAAAAGCAAAAGGTTGCGAAAGAGGACAAGGTATAATTTGAAAAACTTTTGTTTTCTTTTTGCATTTGTACCTTTCTAACCCTCGTATGGTTCGAACCTTTTTCAGAAAGCTCAACCTAAAAGGAAACAAATTCCTCGCCCCCTGCCTAGAAGGATGGAACCACTTCTAAGAAAAGGAAGACAACTGCTGCTGCTTCATCTACTAGGCAAGCTACTGCTACTCAGTCCCAAACTTTTTCTACTGGTTCTCGAGATGATAACCCTTCATGGACGAAAAAACCTAATGAGAAAGTTGCTGCTTCT
Source organism: Sesbania bispinosa (assembly GCA_026901365.1). Lineage (NCBI taxonomy): Eukaryota > Viridiplantae > Streptophyta > Magnoliopsida > Fabales > Fabaceae > Sesbania > Sesbania bispinosa. The sequence continues at coordinate 140,205 of QLOH01000754.1, read as the reverse complement.
GACTCTGAAGCAACTCCAGCTCCTTCTGAAATAGCAAAAGTTGTTGCTGGTGGGGGCACTGAGAATGAGTCTCTAGTGGACCCTAAGGCTACTGAGGTTTGTGCCTTCGAGGTTATCCCTTAAACCCTCTGATTTTTACTTCGAACTTCAAACTTATATTTCATATGTGTAGGGCCTTACCCGAAGAAAACGGCTCAAACATGCATTACCAGCTGCGCAACACACTTGGAAGGTAAATAGAGTGGTGAGCAACATTCTGCCTTTGTCTTTATTCCTTTATGGTCTGAAATGTCCTAACTTAAACTTCATTACTTTAGGTGATCTCTTCTAACGACACCATTCAGGAAAGCACTACAGGTTCGAGATTTTCCAGCATTGACTCCCTTTTAAATTCTCTTCCTCCTGCTGTTTAATTTCCTAGGTCAAACCTGATTATAAGTCTTAGTCCTGTAGAGGATCAAACCATGACTGAAGAGCCTGAGTCAATTCTCCTATTCATTCTGATACTCCTTCGGTCGAAGAGGAACAAGAAAAAACAAAAGGCGCTTCTGAACAGCGTCAGGATAAGGATACTACTGAAGCTCAACCTGATGATAGTGCCACAAATCCTGGGCAAGATGAACCTGGAGCTCAACTTGATGATGATGTTCCAAATCCTGGGAAAGATGAACCTGGAGCTCAACCTGATGATGATATTCCACATCCTGGGCAAGATGAGCCTTCAAAGAAAGTTTTGAAAGATAACTTAGATGCTTTGGTCCAAGATCATGCTCGAACTCAACCAGGTGAAGGGGAACAAAATACCAAAGACAATTTGCCATCCACCTCTTCTTTTACTTTCCAAGGTGGAGATTTTGAAAGCTCTAGGCGGACTCCTCCTGATGATCCTCCAACAAAATTGCCCTCAAAAGAGTCTGTCATCCAAGAGATTGTTCCTTCCTCGACCAAAACACAAGAAGTTCCTCGAGATAAGTCTCCTCCTCCAGCTCCTACACCTACTGTGGATTTAGATGCCCTAAGTAAATAGCTCGCAGATGATCCCTTCTCCATCATCAATAGCTTGCTAGCAGGAACCCTTCCGTCTGTTGTCGTGAGTCGAAGCACTAAGAACAAGTTCAAGTTTTGGTAAGCCAACTCTGACATCTAGTATTTTCACAGGACTTTATGGTGACTTGAATGATGATATCAACTCCCAAATTCGAAATGTGCTCGCCGAACTAAAGAAGATACCAGAGGGGGATTCCATCTGAGTTAGATGAAGCCTTGGGAGCCTTTTGTGCTTGGTATGACTCCTTTACCCTCACTTTGAATCGAATTCATGAGAATGAGACTCTACAGGACCAGATTCAAGGTGATGATGGGTTTTTGAAGGCTCGATTATTAGAGAACAATACCCAGTTTAAGTCTTCTTCTTCTGAAATCTTGGAGAAGGGAACAACTCAAGTTGAAACTTAGACAAGGAAATTGCGGAGTTACAAGACAATTGGCATTAAAGACTAAAGAGCGCAATGTCCTTGCTGCGGCGATATCCCAGGGTCAGAAACAGCAAGAGAAACTGAAAGTAACTCTGAAGAATGAATGATTTGCTGAATGAACTTCTCAACTGCCTCAGGAACATAGAAAAGGCCCAAAGTCAACATGCCATGCTCTAGGAACATTGATAAGATCAAGGAGGAGTACATGAGTTCAAGGCCAAAAACCTATTTTGGATTTTTATTTGACCACTTTTGCCAATTTCCTTTTTTATTTCGTTGCATTGTAATAGCCAATGTTGGATTTCACTTTTAATTTAAAGGAATTCTTACTTCATGCATAGTTGGTCTAATACTCTTTAAATGTTTGCCATTATGGCTCGAATCAAACAATTAGAAGTAATGTCTCGAATAGTGCATGCATTACTCGAAAGAACTTTTTCCACTTCGAATGGCCCTTCCCAATTGGGGGTCCATTTCCCATACTTAGGAGATTTTTTGCCTAAGGCAACTGTACCTCTTCCAAAACTAAATCTCCTTCTCGAAATGTTTTACTACTAACCCTTCGGTTGTAAAGAACAGAGAAACCCCTCGTTTTGCTTAACCATATTTTCCAATGTGATGAACCTTTCTTCGTCCAAACTGTCAAGTTCATCGAACATCAGGCTGAGATAATCCCGTGTAGGCAATTCATTTTGCCTCTGAACTCGAAGGGATTAAAGATTAATCTCTACTAGTAGGACGACCTCATGCCCATATACCAACTTTTATGGGGATGTTACAATGGCATCTTTAGGTGAGGTTCGATAAGCCCATAACACTTGACTAAGTGTTTCATACCAATTTCGAGGTTTCTGCCATATGTGTTTCTTTATCAGTCAATGAGTATCTTGTTGATGGCCTCGACTTGGCCATTGGCTTGAGCATAATAGGGAGTGGACGTGAGTAACTTAATCTTTCTTGACTCTGCATATTGCGTAACCTTCCTCCCTGTGAACACAGTCCCTTGATCTGTTGTTATAGTCTCAGGAATGCCAAATATGTGGACTATGTGTTCCTCTATGAAGTCAATGACTTCCTTCTGGACCACATCCTTAAGGGGAATAGCTTCGACCCATTTAGTGAAGTAATCTACCCCCACTAGGATAAACTTATGTCCCTTTGAGGATGAAGGATGGATCATCCTAATTAAGTCGAGGGCCCAACCACGAAATGGCCAATTGCTTGATAATCGAATGCAACTCTGCCGCAGGAGCATGTTGTATGTGCCCATGCTTTTGACATTCTTCACAACTCTTGGCGTATTCATGACAGTCCTTTAACATAGTTGGCCAGAAGTAGCAGTACCTCAACAGAATCCACTTCATTTTCTCCCCTGCCTGGTGCGCTCCACAGAGTCCTTCATGTACTTCTGCTAAGGCTAGGTACGCTTGTGTTTCCCCCATGCATCTTAACAAGTTCCCCCACTTGACTTTTTGTACAATTCATCCCCAAGAATAGTATAATTCAAGGCTCTGAACTTAACTTTTCTGGCAGTGGACTTCGAAGGATACCTCAAGTATTCTACCAAAGGTTTCCTCCAATCTGAGGGACCCAGTGCATCTATATTCAGAACCATTTTTTTCTTCTTTGGTTAGAAGAGGCTTGGCTTCGATCAGACTTTTGAATTGCTCTGGTTTTAGTTTATAGCCCGAATCTATTGGGCCAATTCATTTGCTATTTCATTCTCCATTCTAGGTACATGTTCTAAAATTATTTCATCAAAATAGCTCATCAAACTTTTGGCCTTGGCAAAATATTTGCCAGTTTTCAAACTACAACACTTATATATTCCCTTCAGTTGGTTGATAACCAATTGGGAATCCCCTTTCACATGCACATGTGTTGCTTCGAGACTTATCAATAATTCGAGCCCTGCAATCAGAGCTTCATATTCTATCTCATTATTCGAACAGTCTCCTTTGATTCTAAACATGACTTTAGTTATTATTTTGTTAGGAGATATTATCAGCATTCCTATGCCGTTTCCTTTATCATGTTTAGAACCATCGAAGAATAATTCCCAAGGTTTCAGCCCAATAAAGCTAACTTTAATCTGAATCGTCGGTTGTTCGACTAGAAAATCAGCAAGGGCTTGACCTTTTATTGCCTTTAAAGGCATATATTTTAATGAAAATTCAGTTAGTGCAAGAGCCCATTTTCCAATCCTGCCATGAAGTATTGGCTTGATCAACATGTACTTGATTACATTGAAATGAGAACTTACAAAACCTCAGAAGGCTTTATATAGTACTTAAGTTTCATACAAGAAAAATATAAACATAAACATAATTTCTCTAAAGTCGTGTATCTTTTTTCTACGTCATTCAGGCTTTTGCTTAGATAATAAATCACCCTCTCGAAGCCATTTTCATCTTCTTGGGCTAGCTGAAGGGAATCAAGCATGTGGTCAGGGGTGCAGCGGAATAAATGGATTCCCTCCTTTGTTATGATCGTTAATGCGAAAACACGAATTAAGGCATAAAAGCTATGAAACAAAAGGTTGTACCTTTTAAGGATTGCGAATGAGACAATAGCAGCCACATCTCTAGTGGTGTCCATGCCAACAGCCGGACTAGGAAACCCTCCTCAAATCTGCTAGTAGTGTTTAGAGAGTAAGAGTGATTGCTCATCTTTTCATATATGTAGGGGAGTGCATCTCATGCTATATTTATAGAGTGGTGGCTAGGGTTTTAACCCCTCACTCTATTAACTCTAACACTTATGGGTCTGGCCCATTATGTTATAATTCTAATTAAATTAGAATTATTATCTTTTCCTAGTGGCTTGTTGTATGCGTGTGACCCAATAGGATTTTAATATTTGGTTATGATACTAAAATAAAACCATTTTATATTTAATATCATAAATAGTGAGCGGTATCTAGCAATACATCACTACCCAAATATTGAGATTATCAACAACCTTGAAGAATCCTATTTTATGATAATTTATTATGATCTGTCCCTTTGTCCAAATATCTAATTGAACACAAGGGCATAAAATGTGTCAACCTTGTATAGTTCAATTTATGTTTTTCTTGATCCCCAAGTAGACTGTACAGAAATAAACATCTCATGTCTATCCTCCTGAGCATGGCCATGCATTTTGCAGTCTCACTTTATCAAGAGGCCTACAGATATAACTCTGTTACATAGGAGGGACAAATCCCATCTAGGTCCACTCACATCCCACCACATAATTTATTATATGTCCAAAAACCAACTTTATGATTACCCTGTTACAAGTAACGTTTGATGATAATTAAAACATATAATTCCTTATGTAGGAATCTTAGTGATTTCAGGTCAAAGGACTTCATATAACATTTATCAATTTAAGAAACGTTCATGACACTTATGTAAAAATCCATGCAACGTTCTTAAGGTGGGCCTGTCCAGTACACTATTACTCTTAATATGTACCTATGTGAGCACATGATATCTCATATCCATGATCCGTGAGATGTGATCATCAATGAACATACATACTAGTCTAAATGCATCTTTGTCCTAAGATGATAGTTGACCAGGGACTATTTTAAGAATAGTTCTTCATAAGATCTCACGATCAAGTCATCTACTTGATTTCTTATGAAGTTTGAGCTTACTATTCTAAGGACATTAATTGTATTCTTAAAAGAATGAATTGCCTTTATAAAATAATATGATACATATGATGGATGTTTCAAAAACATATAAGTCTCTAGTGCATATACCTAACACTAGCATGCTACCCAAAGTTTCTTCAGACGCAGAAATGTATAACCTTAAAAGCCTTCTTGGATTGGTGGAGTCATCACTGTGGATTGGCCAAATACTTTTTAATTGTTCCGAAGGCCATTTGATGTTCTTCACCCCACTTGAATTCCTCTTCTTTCTTTAAACTTTATTAGTGGGGAAAATACCTTCATCTTTCCCGATAAGTTCGAGATGAACCTCCTTAGGTAATTAATTTTCCCCAACAAACATTGCAGTTGTTTCTTGTTCTTTGGAGGGATTGCTTCGATGATTGCTTGGGCTTTATTTTTATCCACTTCGATCACTTGTTGTTGCACCAAGAATCCTAAGAAGTTCCCTGCAGAGACTCCAAAAGCGCACTTTGATGGATTCATTTTGAGCCCATGCATTCTCATCCTTTCGAATGAACGTTCAGGTGTTCTAAGTGTTGTGTTTTGGTCTTTGAGTTGACCATGACATCATCTATATACACCTGCATAAACTCACCAATGAAATCATGAAAAATTAAATTCATAGCCCTTTGATAAGTGGCCCCAGGATTTTTTAGGCCAAAAGGCATCATTACCCACTCGAAGGTGCCCAATGTCCCACGACAACGAAAGGCTATTTTTGAAACATCATCTTCTGCAATAAAAATATGATTTTAACCAGAATAGCCATCGAGAAGGCTTAACACTTCGTTTCCTACAACTGAGTCAATTAGCATATCAGCAATGGGCATTGGGTACTCATCTTTTGGTTTTGCTTCATTCAGATCTCGAAAATCAATACATACCCTCAATTTACCATTCTTTTTAATAACTGGAACAATATTGGAAATCCAATTACATACCTGGAAGTTCGAATGAATTTGGCTTTGAGGAGTCTTTCTATTTCTTTCTTGATTTTCGAGACCACTTCTGGAGCAAACCTTCGAGGGAGGTTGCTTTACTGGTTTCTTCCCTGGTAAGATGGGAAGTCTATATTCAACCAAACCTCGGTCTAGGCCTGGCATTTCATCATAATCCCAAGCAAAACAATCCTTGTATTGTACTAATAACCCAATCAATTTTTGCCTGGTTTCTGGATCGACTTTGGTGCTGATGAAAGTGGGTCTTTTATCATCGGTCGTTCCCAAGTTTACCTTCTTCGAGTTGATCTTGCACCTCGAACCTAGGAATCTTCTCTTGGCCACTTTCCAAACCTAGTGGCCTATCATCATATATGCAGTATAATTTTTTCGAAACTTCCAGTAGTCTTAACCCCTTGAGCTTGAGCTAAGTCTCCTGGTCGTCTTCACCTTCTAACCTGCCTTCCACTGATGTCGAAGGTAGCTTAGATTTTCTTTCGGCCACGTAGGCCGTTATCCTTCCCATTAGTTCTTCTATGCTTCCCATGAAGAACCAAGCATTTCCAGGGCTGCGTCGAGGTCGACCTCTCTCTTCAATGTAAAACCCTTGATTGGGTCCAACTTCACTGAGTATGGGACCTTTACTGAGTGTATGGTTGACTTAGAATCCAACTCATAAGGACTAATGTGAGCAAGATTCTTGTCGAAATCCATTTCTATTAAACCTTGTTCAGTAGTATATATTCCTTGGTCAGCTTTGACCACAATTGGATTGCCTTCTTCGTCCCATAGGAATAGCTTCTGATGCACAGTCGAAGGGACAACGCCAATCCCATGGATCCATTCCCTTCCCAGTAACATGTTGAAACTGGCCTTAGTTTGAACAACTACGAAAATTGTGGTTCGAACTTGGCCACCGACTACCAGGTCGAGGGCTACAACCCCTTCTGATCCAGATGACTTCCCAGAGAAATCAATTATGATAATATTGTGGGGGAGTAAATCCCTGTTGGTCTTTCCAATCTTATCGAAGGTGGTCTTGGGTAATAAGTTAATTGCTACACCACCGTCAATGATCACCCTGTTAATGGGATTACCTTCGACCACTGCTTTGATATATAATGTCTTCATGTGGGCCATGTCTCCTAGAGTTGGCTTTGTCAGATTAACCACTTCATTTCTGATCTTTTCTTCTATTTGGTTCAGCATGACAGTGCTTGGAAGACTATCATCTTCAAAGTCTTCTTCATTCTCCAACCTTTGTACTTGCTGGGCAAACTCAGCCAGTAAGATAGAAATAATGCCACTAATCTCTTGGATTGAATCAGGGAAACCTGATTCGAATTCCTCAGAAAGGAGGTCATCTTCCTCCATTTCCTTTACCTTGGCAGTGTTAATTTTGTTCCCGTAAATCTCGTTGTGATTTTGAAGAAGAAGCCTCAAATCTCCTTTTAGGCCTTTGGGGTAAGCTGGCATTCTCTACTTGGATCTATTCCATCCTAGCCCTATACATTCGCTGGGCCCTACGCCATTGCGTCCTTGTCATTGATCCTTTGGCCTTAAGTATTAGCTGAAATGATACCAGCTTTCACGAGGAGGCCTTACTTGTTTGGAAGGTTACACCATCACTTCTTTACCCTTAGTAGTATCTAAGGCTTCCCCTTTTTGTGCCACTGGTTGCCATTTAGTTTGGGGCTTTGACCTTGTAGGCACGGGCCTTACCCACTGATTCGAAGGTATTCTGGCATGAGGCATAAAGGTATTCTCCTGAAGAGGCATGCCCCTTCCTACATCTTTCAAGGCCTTATACATCTTTTGTCCTTCTTCGTCCTTTTCTGGCTCAACACCTTCTTCAGTTGATGCTTTCTGTTTGAAGTTTCTTCAAATGCCCTAGCTAAATCAGCATCGAAGATTGATCTGCACCTTGGACAAAGCATCATATTTTTGTCTTCTCCTTGCTTCCTGATTAAGTATTCGAGGATGCTCTCCTCAGCAGCAGGGTAAATATCCTTTACCTCCTTCTCGAACTCATCAATGGCTATTTCAGTGGCCCTAGCATCAATAGGTTTCATCTCAACCATGTTGATTTCAAAAGGCTCAACATAGTGAATACTGTTGTCGAATGGGTTGGTGTCGACCTTCATTGTGCCCTTCATTCTCTCCTCGAACTTGAGTCTCCCTTCAGAAATGGCTTTCTGAATTAAGTCCCTGAAATGAACACAATGATTGGTTAGATGACCATAAACATTATGATATTTGCAATATTTTCTCCCCTTTCTTTGTTCAAGAATGGGGATTTTATGATCATCACTCAGGATGATTTGCTTATCTTTAAGCAAAATATCAAAAATTTGGTCTGACTTTGTTATATCGAAACCATAAGATGGCTTCTTAAACTTTTCTTTATTGGAGGAACTCGAATCCTCTTTTACAGGCCTTAAAAGAGAACAAGCATAAGGTGGCCCAGGTTTTAGTTCGGCCACATGACTTCATTTTCATCTTCATCAATGTCTGCATCACTGTCATTATCGATGACATCAACATAAGCCACCTTATCTCTTCTCCCTATTCAATCGTATTTCTTAAATTTGACCTTTTCTGCTTTGATTTGCTCTATCTGTCTAACCCCATCAGCCAATTGGGCCATATCTCGAATTGATAGATTGATGAGCTTCTTTCGAATGTAAAATTCGAGACCTCCAGTAGCTATTTGCACCAACTCGTGTTCGGGTACAAGAGTAAAGCATATAGATTTAGATTGCCTAAACCTATTCAAGTAATCCTCAATGGTCTCATTAGGCATTCTCCTAATACTCATAAGGTTAACCAAACACACTTTACTTTCCCCTCTAAAGAACTGTTTGTGGAACGTTCTTTCTAAATGGGCCCAATTATGGATCGAATTTGGAGGTAACGTAGTAAACCAAGTAAATGCATGCTTAGTTAAAGAACTAGGGAAATACTTCATCTTTAACAATTCATTATTGGCTAAAACTCCACATTCGATCTGGTACCTAGCCACGTGTTCGACTGTTGATTCCCCTATCTCTCCTGCAAACTCAAAAAATTTTGGGATTCCCCTAGGTAACTCGGCCTGTAACACATCTTGAGGAAAGGCCGAAACAAAATATGGCTGATTAGCATACCCTACATTAAACCCATGCCTATTCAACACCTGCTCAACTATGTTGGTGACATTATGTTGCCCCCTAGGTTCATTTGTCTTACCCTCTCGACTACCAAGTCAGGATCTTGATTTTGAGCTACTATCAGTGGGGCTACCCTCTCTGGCCCTTTTAGGCCAAGTTCAGGTCGAACCTCTCTTCTGAGTGCTTCTTGCCCTTCGAAACCAGCAACTCCTAGTCCAACCCCAAATACGTCAGCAACCCTTCCCATCTGCCTTGCTAACACTTGGTAGTTCTGTTTAGTGGTTGCCACTAAGGGTGTGATTACTGTAGTCATTTGGTGAGTCAACATTTTAACCATGTCATGGTTGCTCTCATCCATTTGTTGTCTCATGGACAGTAAGGCTACATTAGTAAAAGCACTTGGTCCTAGTTGGTTAGACCACATCTCTGGGGAATTCCTGTTGTTCTTAGGAGGAACAGAAACCGCTAATGGGTTTGTATAAACATTTTGAGGCATACCTAGCGTAGCCACGATACCCTGAGTATGAAAACCAGGGGGAGGTCCCTCGGCCCTAAGAGGCTCGTATGGTCTTACTTGGCTAACTACAGGTTCTTCTGCCTGAGGAAGTGTACCTGTTGGTACTTCATCCTCCCTATATCTCCCAACTCCACCTGGAGAATTCTGACTGCTATTGTGGTTGCCATGAGAGGTTTCGTTGGCTAAGGAGTTTCCGGAGGAAGCCCCTGTACCATTTTTGCTCCTATTTGTCATGGTTTTTCTACCACTTCTTAAATTCATGCAACACTATAAAGAAGGTCCAACTGGGCGTGCCAATTGTCCTAATATTTTGTCCAAACACTTATAAACAAGACTTAAATATGTTTTTAGTCTTGTAAATATGGTCAACTTTGGTCAAGGTCCCTCATTTTTAAAACCTTGGATTTTCATCCCTCATTTTTTGAAATAGTGAAACAATGGTCCTCGGCGTTAGTTTCATTTGTTAGGTGTCTTACGTGGCTAACGGACTGACATCTAGCCAATTCTATATATCCTTATGTGGCTTTTCAATTAAAATTTTCCCTCCCATTTTTATTTAATCAATTAAATAAGGCTTAAATATGATTTTGGTCCATTTAAAATACATTCGTTTTCATTTTAGTCCCTCTAAATTTTTTTAGCTTTTCGTCCCCCCTAAAATCATTCTTTTTCAAAATAGTCCTCACCGTTAAAATAGTTAAAAAATATTGATGTGGCTATTAACATGTTTGTTGATCTGTCTTTCTGAGACTTATGTTGCATCCAATGTGTCAATAAATTAGTTTTATAATTTCTTTCATTACATAAAAGGGGAAAATTTAAAACCAAGAAATTAGAAAAGAACTCTTTCTTGTCTCTCTCGAAGAACCTTCTTCTCGTCTTCTTCAACGCCATTCTGCCATTCTTGGTTCAGCTGCAACACCCTCCTCCGACCCTGTTGCCCATATTACTAGCTGATAGGATAGGGGTTCTATTTCCCCATTATTAGTTGATTTTTGTTCTTGTTCTTTTGACTTTTCCTGCTCTTTTTGTTTGTTTCCTTTGTCTTTTTAAGCCTTATTATACAAAAAAGTTTTTAAACCATTGATGGATATTCCATTCCATCGCAATAACAGACTATATATTTTCAGACCTTTGTTATGCTCTGCTCTCTCAGAAGACCAGAAAAGTCACAACCTTTTCTAAAAACTTATTTCCTTGGTTATTGGTCAAACTGAACTGAATTGTCACTCACCAACTTTTCTAAGCTGCCTCAGATCTGCAAGAATGGAGCACTGGGATTGTCGAGAGTTGGGGAATTGATTGTACTTTTCTCATCCACTTTGGTAGAAATGGAGCACAAGAATAAGTTTTTTTTTCTAATTTCTTGGTTTTGAATTTTTTTTACCTTTTCATGTAATAAAATAAATTATAAAACTAATTTATTGACACACTTAATGCCACATAAGTATGAGAAAACCAAGTCAGCAAACATGTTAATGACCACATCAGCACTCTGTTAACTATTCTAACGACGAGGATTATTTTGAAAATGAATGATTTTAGGGGGACAGAAATCTTAAAAAAAGATAGGGGGACTAAAATGAAAACGAGTGTATTTTAGAGGGAACACAAACATATTTAAGCCATTAAATAATTAAACTAGAAATTAAATTTTACATTAAAATAAAAATAAAAGAAAAAAATGAAAGTTAATACACTTTAACTTTCATCTGAGTAAAGAAAACCCTGGCTCATCGAGTCCCTCTCTCGTCCCCAAAAATTCTCTCGTCCTGTTATTGTTGGTGTGTTGAACAAAGCTCACGTTGAAGGCAATCACGTGTGGGTTTGAAGATTCCAGAGTGGTCTACGTGTTGGTTGAGGAATCTCTACGTGGCTTGGAGGCATGTGTAGCTTTACCTTTTGAACTCCATGTGAGTATCTGATACTTCTTGTGCTTAACTGTGATGGGTGGGGACCATGTTTTGTCTTGAGGTTGGTAGAGTAATCTAATGCATATTTATATTGTTGGTTTTAGGTATAGTTTTCTCTATAGCTTATTACCACATGGGTTCATTTGTAAATGAACCAAGACTTCACTATGAAGCTAGGGAAATACATGTATTCCATGGGCTGGAAATGGACACATGGAGTTAGCCAAAGATCTAGGGTATGTGGACAAAGTGAAGATGTGGTGGAAAGAGAAGGGGGCTCCTTTTGACCGAGGGCTTAAACCATTGGCTGAGGATGATGATGCGTTGGAACTTGCCAATGTGGCAAAAAGTAAAAAAGGTGAGATGGAAATATATTTGGAGCATGGCATCAGTAATAGTGGCAATGTTGAAATTGTCTGTCAACCTTTACTCCCTGCACCTTTTGTGCCTAAATAGAATAAAAAAGAAACAACACATGTGAAAGAGCCCGTGGTTAAAGAAGTTGAAGGAAGTTGTGTGTTGAATGCTATTGTCAGTGAACAACCTAAATGTGGTGGACTTGACAAGGGTGAGGCGATAAATTTGGAACAAAATGCAGATGTAGATGAAGAAGAGGACTCAACTGATGATGATTCAGTGAAAGATATTCACTTTGATGATAGTGAAGAAGAAAGGGACATTGGTATTGATGATGGGTTTAATATGCCAGAAATGGGAGAGGTTGAGACCACTTTGAATGAGAAAGTAGAGAACATGAAGGTTAAACATGTTGCTGATAGGATTGGATATGGATTACCAATAAAGAACACAAAGAGAAGAAGTGAGGTGAATGAAGATGGCAACGTTGGAGGTAATGTACCTGCTGAGTCCGTGGTCAATGAAGGTGGTAATACTGGAGGTAATGTACCTACTGAGTCAGTGGTCAATGAAGGTGGTAATGTTGGAGGTAATGTATCTACTAAGACAATAGTGAATAAAGGTGGTTTTTCAGGAGGGAGTGAGACTGCCAATGGTGCAGGGGATGGTGTTACAGGTGGTAATGTGGAAGCATTTGCTCCACCTGATGTGGTAAATATGCATAACATGGATAAGGATTATTTCAGTGAAGAATTGTTAAGTGGGGCTAAAGATAGTGACTCAGATGGTGGTAATTGGCCAAGGTACCAGAGATTTCACAAAGAAGACATGTGCAAGAATTTTAAATGGAGACTTGGAGTGGAATTCAAATCCCTGAAGGAGTTCAAGGATGTAATGTTGGAGCATTCTATTTTGAATGGTAAACAAGTGAGGTTTGCGAAGAATGGAAAAGTTAGAGTAACAGTTGTGTACACCAAGAAATGTCCTTTTACAGTCCTTGTTAGTAAGGTAGGAGGGAGTGAGACCTTTAGGGTGAAGACCTTAGTCCCAAGACACAGATGTGGCAAAACTTTCAACAATAAAAATGCTACCTCTAGGTGGATCGACAAGGTTGTAGTTGAAAAATTTAAAACATCTTCCAAGGTTACACTATTAGAGATAGTAGATGATATTAGAAATAATTATAGTGCTGGTATATCTGAATGGAAGGCACTCAAGGCTAGACATTATGCAAGGAAAGAAGTGGAGGGGGATGCTAGTAAACAGTATACAGTGCTAAGGGATTACAATGCTAAGCTGAGGAGGTCTAGTCCAGGAAACACGTGTAAAATCCAACTACAGAGAATTTCACCAGATTTGCCTCCTAGATTTGGTAGTTTCTATATGTGTTTAGAGGGTTGTAAGAAGGGTTTCTTGGCAGGGTGCAGACCTTTTATAGGAGCTTATGGGTGTCATTTGAAAACCCAATATGGTGGTCAATTACTTACTGTTGTGGCAAGAGACCCTAATGATCAGTATTTCCCCTTAGCTTTTGTTGTTGTAGAGACTAAGACAAAAGAACCATGGAGGTGGTTTTTTAATTTGTTGCTAGAAGACATTGGTAATGTCACTACCCATAGATGGGTTTTTATTTCTGACCAACAAAAGGTAACTGAATCTAATTATTGTTTTTTAATAAGCATAAATACTACTATTTATCTTATTTATTTACATTTAATATGTGATGCAGGGTTTAATGCCAGTGTTTGATGAAATCCTTCATGGAGTGGAGCATAGGTTCTGTCTAAGGCATATGTATAGCAACTTCAAAAAGAAGTTTGGTGGAGGAACACTATTGAGGGATTTGATGATGGCAGCAGCTAAGGCAACATATTTTGAAGCTTGGGATGACAAGATGGAACAGATAAAGCAGTTGGGTAAGGCAGCTTATAACTGGCTCAAGGTAGTTCCCACAAAAGATTGGTGTAAGCCTGATTTCAGTTATTATCCTAGGTATGATGTATTAGTGAACAATATGTCTGAGTCATTTAATAGTACCATTTTGTTTGCTAGGGATAAACCTATAATCACTATGTTTGAATAGATTAGGAGATATGTGATGGGTAGGCCAGTTATGTTGAAAGAAAAACTTGAAAAGTATGAAGGTTGTAACGTCCTAATTCCTATATCCAAGAATAATGCCTGTTGGAAGCACATTCTCGAATTTCAGAAATTATTTCACGCATTATGAATATCAATAAAACATACAGCATAGCTTAGGTAGTCCAACCAATACTTAAGCTTCATATCAATACATTAATCCAATCACCAAATATGCCAATAATGGCTCAATACAACGTAATCAATTTCTATAGGCATGAGAGGATACCCTTGTACATGTGTCATGGAATAGCTAAAACATCCCCAAGGGTAGCACATGCACTAGGATATCCCGTCAAAAGAATACAAAGTAATGCCTATACAAAGGGAAATCTAAATACACAAGCAAAAAGGGTCAACATGACCCATCAGCAGTCCTGCCATACGCTAATCAAGTCCCAGGCTGAGAACCCTGCACATATAAGAATCCACAAAACGTGTGGTGAGACTAAAGTCCCACTGAGTGTGATCATGCAAGCAGTGTAGGTGTACAACCATTATATTCACATCGGAAATCCATAAACTTAACTCATAACAGTTCAATCATTAAACATTACATTCAACCTCTTGGTGTATTACCCAACACCAGTGGGGTCTTAGCACTTAATCCTCTGACCTGGATTGAGCTCATTACCATTCAAGGAACGTCTCCCTTGTGGCCGTTTAACCTTCTGTTTTAAATTAACATTCGCATTAACATTTAACATTCTTAATCCTCTTGGGTCCAAGACCCATTTTCCTCTTTGGACTGAAGTCCCATTTGATTTCCTTTTATACAACCATACATTTACACATATTTAGTTCATAAAATAGGGGTAATCACAATCAAATATATTCCTCAAGCCTTGAACATATAGGGAAGGGAAATAGAGAAGGATTTACATCATTTATTCTTCCCTCAACCCTAGCTACCTCAAAGCCCTAAATGTTCCTTCTATTCAACCATTCAATCAATTCATATATCATTTAATGCAAATACAAACAATAAAGAAGAGGGAGATAGAAGAAGGAGCATAAACAGAGTATACACACAAGAATGGAGTGAGTGGGGAGAACCACAGTCACCTCAAACAAGGAGAAATAGGAAGAATGGAGGGATGGGGATGATGATGCCAAGCTCCATCAAAGGTGTGGGAGACCTCCAACCAAGATCTCTTGCTCCTTCTCTTCCTTTCTCTCTATTTCTCCTTTTCTCTCTAAAAGGGGCAAAGATTACTAAGTAATCAATGCCCTGGCTGAAACAACATTTAAAGTTGTTCGCGAGCTCTCTCTCAAGCAAGAGTCTTCTCGCTTGAGCGAGAAAAAAAAGTATCACATTCTCGCTCAGATGATCTCTGTTGATTTTGAAGATAAAAGGGAAAGTTTTAAATGGAGAAACAAGATAGCATCTATTTGAAGAGAAAATCTGCAGATGAGATTCTAAATGGCAGCAGATCAAGATAAAATCCGCAGTCATTTAAACAAGGATTCTGAAGATAAAATTCTCAATTTGAATTTGAAGATCAAATCAGCACAAAATCAAGCTGAAAAGAGGGAAATAAGGAAAGCAAAGCAAACAAGGATAAGATCAGGAAGAGATCAAGCTGAAAAAGGAGAAAATCAGGAAAGCTGGAACGAGAACCACGCTCCATCTGCGCTGAGCGCAAGTGGAGCGCAACATTTAATTAGCTCTCTGTTTCCTGCACTTCATCTGCGCTGAGCGCAGGTTGAAGCGCAGGAATACGGATTCAGTTTTTCAAAGGATTTCAAAACATATTCCTTCCATATTTCAGATGGCTTTCCAACTCTTTTTTAAAGGAACCTTTTGCGCATATCAGAACAGGCAGAGACGGCGGAGCAGAGCTAGGGCTGGAGAAAAGTGTGACAGTTTCTCCGTTGGTTTGTAATGGCTACCATGCGTAGCTAAACTCTTCGATAGGATTGAACGTATTCGATTCAATCCCTGATTGTATGTGAATTCTCTTTAATATTTATGAATCCCTATTTTTATGATATCAGTATTTTTATTTTGTGCTTAATGCTTAGCTTCTGCCTGTGTGCCGGAGTTATAGGTTGGTTTTATGGGGCGCATTCGAAAGGTGGTTCTATAAAATCAATAGCGAGTTTGGGGGAGCCTAGACATAGGAAACTTGAACTCTGATTGGTAAAAATACTTATAGTAGTCACTGTGGACACCAGGGCGAATTGATAGCGTAAACAAATCGATCTTCAATTCGAGGTAATTTGTCACTGGGAGAACCCGTATGAATTATTTCTGAGTATTTTATCGCTGTGGAAACCAGGGTAAAATAACTTTAATTTGTTCTAAGGTATCATAATTATATATTCATAAATATTATTGGGGTTCATATACGAAAGGGGTGCGATAGACGAAGTTCAATCCTAGTCCAAGTAACCTGCTCAACCTATCTCCATTTATTTTCTGTTTTTATTTATTATTGCAACTCTCAACAATCAACAATCTCATTCTCTTACTTGATAGTTGTGACCACTAATCTTTATAAATTGAATCGTTCCCTGTGGATACGATACTGTTACTTAATATTATACTGCTGGGATTTTGGTACGCTTGCCAGATTCTCAACAACCATACCAGTAGCCAAAATCTCTGGTTTTTACTGGTATGCTCGCTCAAGCGAGACCCTCTCGCTTGATTGAGAACACCAGAATCCAGATTTCTGGTTTTTCACTCTTAAACCTATTTTCCCTATATCCTTTTATAAAAGCATTTCCCTTATTAATTTGATTTATGAAAATACTGAAATTTGGGATGTTACAATTCTACCCCCCTTAAATTAATTTCGTCCTCAAAATTGTGTACTTAAAAATTTGTTACCTGACTGGAATAACTCAGGATGTTGGATGCGAATGTCCTCTTCCTTTTCCCAAGTAGCCTCCTCCAAAGACTTCCCCTCCCAACACACCTTTACCAATGGGATGGTCTTGTTCCTAAGGGTTTTGACACTCTGGTCAATGATCCGTGCAGGCCGAGTAGGAATGATCAGATCATCCCTCAATTGTACCGACTCAGAACTTATGATGTGTGATGGTTCGTGAACGTATTTTCTGAGTTGGGAAACATGGAATACATCATAGATGTTGGACAAGTGGGGAGGTAAGGCTATTCTGTAGGCTAGGGAACCAACTCTCTGTAGGATTTGGAAACGACCAACAAATTGTGAAGTCTATTAATCAGTTTGAGCATTCAAACCTGACTCAAAGACTTAATATCCTTTAGTTTTAATGATTAACAAATAAGATTATATAAGAACAAAATATTAACAAATAAGATTATATAAGAATAAAATAAGAACAAATAAGATTATATAAACAGATTCTACTGAGAAAGGTATTGGTTTGTTGATTGTGTTTCAGGTTGGAATATTCATAAGAAGACTTGATAAACAAAATCAGGATCAGAAGAACAAATCCAGGATTTAATATAAAGGTTGTCTGAAGTGTAGAAGTTGTCTGAAGTAAGCAACTCGTCTGAAGCGTAGAAGCTGTCTGAAGTAAGCAACTCGTCTGAAGTATTGAAACTGTTTGAAGAACGCAACTCGTCTGAAGTGTTGAAACTGTCTGAAGAACGCAACTCGTCTGAAGTGTTGAAGCTGTCTGAAGAACGCAACTTGTCTGAAGTGTTGAAGTTGTCTGAAGAACGCAACTCGTCTGAAGTGCTGAAGTTGTCTGATGTGCGCAACCCGTCTGAAGACGTGAAGACCGTCTGAAGACAAGAAGACTATCTGAAGAAGTCTACAAACAGAATCAAGAATTGATCTCTTGAAGACGTTGCTAAAGTGTAAAGCACACTCTACCAAAATGGAGTACACTTATTTCAGTATAAAAGCTAACATGCTTTTATGCCTCGACCAAAGTCTTTCACAAATAAGGAAACTCTGCAAAGACTTTCGGCAACGCATGTTGCACCTGCAACATAGGGGATCTGCGTGCGCAGACCTACTGCACCTGCGACTGCTGCCATACAAAGATGATCAGAAGACTGAGAAAAAGCAACCAGAAAGATGTTTGAATAAAATACAATTGATTCAACATCTTTATTCATCTATATCTCAGAGGAAGAAGAAGTTGCAAAGAAGAACAAAATAGCAATTAGCTGAAGTAGAAGAAAAGAGGAATATGCAGAAAGCAATCCAAGCTGGAGAATTGAGAAAAGCTGGAATTAATATGATATAATATTCAAGCTGAAGAATTGAGAAAAGCCTGAATTAATATGATGAGCACAAGTTGAAGTAAATCACGATGTGATAAATACAAGCATCTGAGTATATGTGAAGACATCTCTCAAGGCTTCACACCTATTGCAGCTTCTTCTGCAGAAAGTACAGTCTTAAAAATACCTTGCAGGTTTCCTTCTGTAGGAGTAACACCTCTGTTTAGCTCACTACACCAGTACAACAACTCACAGCAACCATTATACACTCTCTCAAGAGACACTAACACTCTTAAAGCACTCTTGAGAGTTTACAGAAGATGTATTTGCTGAGAATATAAATAACAGGCTCAAAACTATTACAAATTAAGCACAACAACAAAAGGTTGAGCCATCACTCTCTTACTAAAATTTTTTAGAGCAGACTCTGAGAAAATGTGAAGAGAGAGAAAGTCTCCAGAAGATAGATTTGTAAATCTGAGCTCGGATTCTTCTTCTGGAGAGAGGTGTGTCTTCAAATGTGGGAGAACACCTCCTTTTATAGGAATAATGGGCAGCTAGCTGTTGGAGAGGTTCCTTGCACCTCCAGCTAACTCATCATGACAAGTCTCCATCATGCAGCAGCTGTCACAGGCAGGTACAACTGTCTCCTTTGACTGGTCGCATCTTCTAGAGTCTATCTTCTACAGAATGTGAAGTTTGTGGATTCTGCAACAGTTCTTTTTGTAAGCATACCAAGGGCGTTAAATGGATTGATATAAGTTATTTCAAGTATATTTGATTCAGCTGCAACCTCAAAATAAAGTTTACTGCATTCTGCTTCTTCTAAAGCAATCCTGACAACTTATATCTTCTACAGAGTGGGAAACTTGTAGATTATGCAGTTGTTTCTTCTGTAAGCTTACTGGGAACCTTAGAATGATTGATATAAATTATTTCAAATATATTTGATTTAGTCGCATCCTCAGAAATGAGAAAAATTGAGTTTACTGCATTCTGCTTCTTCTGGAGCATTCCTTACAACTTTATTTCTTCTGCAGACTTTCCCTTTTCTTCTGCAGAGATTTGTCAATGACATATGATCATTTTAGGGGACTTCAGAGTATATTTTCTCTTGACTACACTTTTTGGAATCTTAGGAAGTCGTGATTTTCCAGCAAAGAGCTTCTTCTTCACTTTTCACAATAGTGAATCTTCCTTCTAATATGTCATAACTTGATCTGAGTCTGGGATTTTGGTTCTAAGGGATAAATTGAATTTATTCCAATTATCTTTATGTCCAGACTTCCCTTTCTTGCTCTTTGGATTTCTTCTTGAATTTCCTATCAAGTTTCTTCTATAGAAATGCATCTTCTGCAGCTTTGCTGTAACTGCTTCTTCTGCAGCTTTGCTGTAACTGCTTCTTCTGCAGTGTGCAGAAATTCTGTTTCTTCTTCTGGAAGTGTGGGAACTTGTTCAATGCTTCTTCTCAAATTACTTTGTTTGCATTAGTAACACTTGGAATGAATATGCTTGAATTGATTAAGTGTTCTTTCATATTCAAAAGGTGTCATGTTTCATGAAATGCTCCTTCTCATGCTTCTAATTGTCTTAAATGATCCTTCTAAAGCTTCAACTTTGCTTCTGAAGCTTGATACAACTCAGTTTAATATTCATGGGATCTTAGATGAACTTTCTTGACCTTCTTGAAGCTAAGAAGCTACTTCTTGAACTTGTTTCATCACTTTTGACATGAAGGCTTTTTTTAACATGCTTCTGGACACATGTTCTAATGTTAAATTATGTTTATGATCTTTGCACCTTCCTTCTGTAACTTTTCTTGTATTCTTTCTCAAGTGAAAACATTAGTACCAAAGTATTCAGAACACTTAGAATATTGTTGTGAAAGTTTGTTGTCATTAAAACCTTTGCTCAAAGGGTCTTGGACCTTACAATCTCCCTCTTTTTGATGATAACAAACTTTCATGAACAAATTCTAAGTTTTCTAAATGAGGGAAATAATAACCAAGTGATTTAACAATAAAGAATTAAATCTCCCCCTGAATTTGTGCCATTTACAACATTCATATAATAAAAATGGGATTTTTACAATAAAGAATTATTTCTCCCCCTGAATTTGTGCCATTCAGATAGAAATTTGTTATGATTGAATCTTTATATTCTTCTCCCCCTTTTGTCATCCATCAAAACGAGCATGAAAATGATAGGAAGGAATAAGTTCTCATCATTTGATCTAAATAAGATCAAATGACAGCCATCTATATGTCTTAAGATGGTTGAAAGTAAGCTAAAGGCATTGGTAGAACATGAGAAGCACTTGCTAGTAACACAAATGTGTTAAACCAGAATTGATACTACACAATCCTTACTTCCTTCTCTTGCATATTACACAATCTTAAGCTAACTTTTCTCATTAGTAAGATGTTGAAGATAAGATCCCTTTATCCAAACTAAGTTGAATCATCAAGAATAGGGGCTTGGACCTTATCATAAAATAATGGGATATAAGAATAGAAGAGGTATGGATCTGGTTTACCATATTAGTTCCAAAGTTTTCCTATGGAGGCTCTATCTTTTTCCAATGTAACCTCTTTCTTTTTCATCTTTCACTTTATCACCCCATGAGAAGCACTTGCTACAGATTCTTCCATGCAAAGAAGAAATGATCTTATTCCTTTTCTACATCATCAAGAGGATATTTTGTGAAACCTAAAAGGCTTGGTAAGAAACATGTCATATGGAAGACATGTACATATTCATGAATATACCCATGGGTGAGTAACATTGAGTATCCCTTGATATCCTTCATAAGATATTGATCATCACTCCTAAACTTAGAAGTTGCAGCAAAAATGCTTTCACTAATCTTGGATACATAGGCTCCTATATTTTAAAGAATTTGAGCCATCCTAGTCTTTCTAAGAGGACATATACACCCCAGTCTTCTCTTATGAGTGGTTTAGGAGTTCTAGTGGAAGAGATTTTGTTACCGGAACAGTTGTAACAAGGATAACTCTAATTGGTAAACTTTGATGAACATGAGTAGCTACAAATTTTATGTCATTTCTTCCTATAGCTTTGATCCTCGTGAAAATAATAGGAATGATACAAGGAATTGGCAAAAACAAGTAATGTTGTGAAAGAGAATTGAATATATGAAGGAAACAACCTATCTTTCACTTTGGGTTATAGCTACTATTTATAATGAGTAAAAATGAAGGCAACAACTCCCTCTCAGGCATTGAGGAATGTGAGAATATCAAACATCAATAGAAAGAATTCCATCTCTCTTTACTCTCTCTTCAAAAGCATGATTTTTGCTTCTAGATGGGAAATTCATCTTCTAAGTGTTCTATATTAGGTAAAGAAGGCTCATGTTGAACTTAGAACACATCAATTATGCATTTGATCTTTAATGAAGCTTTATCTTTCTTCTAGAAGATGTTTAGAAAATATATCGGCAAGTTAAGACTTTGTCTCAACATATTTCAGTTCAATGTTATGCTTATGACCATGATCTCTAATAAAATAATACTTGATGTCAATATGTTTTGATCTAAAGTGATGCATGGGATTGATAGATAGGTTCATAGAACTTTCATCATCACATAATATTGAGATTTTAGTGTACCTCAGAGAGTAATCCTCCATTTAATGCTTAAACCCAACCTTTGTGAATATCTTACTATTGATGTATATTTCCCTTCTACAATGGATAGGGCAATAGTATTTTGTTTGCTGCACGTCCATGATAAGAGAGATTAACCAAGAATTTAACATTCACCATTTGTGCCTTTTCTCTCAATCCTAACTCCAGCAAAATCAACATCATAGAATCCTACAAGATCAAAGCTTGTTCCTTTCTTGTACCAAAGGCCAAGATTAGTAGCTCAAACAAGGAATCTAAATATTCATTTTACAGATATGACATGAAATTCTTTTAGGAGGAGATAGAAACCTTGCACATAATTCAATTGAAAATGCAATAGCTTGCCTACTTGTTTTTTTTAAGAATAATAAGGAAGCAATCATACCTCTGTATTCCTTTCTAGAAACAAACTCACCACATTTGTCTTTATCAAGCAAGGTGGATGGATGCATTAGTGTTGTCATTGGCTTGTCTCCATCCATTTTGAATCTTATAAGAAGATCCTTTGTAGACTTTTCTTGAAGAGTGGAGATTTCATCATTTTTTTATCACTTTTCCTTCTTCATCCATCTTGTTTCTGAATACTCATTTTGTCCCAATGATGGAATGATATTCTGGAGAAGGAACAAGTGTCCATACTATATTTTTCTCAATTTGTTCCGACTCTTCTTTCATTGTTTCTACCCATGAATCATCTTCTAGAGCTTCATTAACATTCTTGGGTTCAATTTGAGATAAGAAGGTTGCACTATTTTCATTTCCTCTTAATTGGGATCTGGTTTTTACTCCTTCTGTAGTATTCCCAATGATTTTTTTATGGGGATAAGTTGTAATTAGTTTCAAGCTCTTTGGAAGATCCTCTCATTGTGTACAGACATCTTCTACAGAATCTTCTGTGAAATTTTCCTGTTCTGCTGTATCTTCTGGAGAGTTTTTATTCTCAGAAGGTATCTTCTGGAGCTTATCAGATTCATCATCTGATTTACTACTGTATTTTCCTTGAGAAGAAAGGTTAGAATCATTGAAAATAATATGCATGCTTTCTTCTATGATTTGATTTTTAACATTGTATACACTATAGGCTTTTGAAGTAGAAGACTATGCAACATAGCCTTATTTGAATCAAACTTAACATTTACATCCAAATGTATACGAGAATAAAATGTTTGGTTTTCTTCATTTCCATAATTTATACACGCTTCTAATAGTGACTATATTCAAAGTATAGCATGAAATGCTTACAACTTCAGCCCAAAAAGATTTTGAACACTAGATTCATTTAAAATGGTTCTAGCCATTTCTTTAAAATCCAATCTCTAAAGGACTTTTGAACAAAGAGATGATCACAATAAAAAGAATCATACAATCATTCTAAGGCCACAAAAATCATCTCATTTGGATTAGTATATCCAAAGATATTGAAATTCCAAGTTACTGCATTAGATCAGAAAGATATTTTTGACTTTTGCATCTGTGAATTATTTTCAATTCACAGACAAGAAATGAGATTTCACCATAATAAACTATATATCTCAAGTTTTCTAACAAGATAAAGACCATGCAATTTGGATTTTCCTATCCCAAGATATGATTCATTTAAGTTGACTGATTTATCACAGAGTGCAGAATTGGACAGTTCTGTTTTTTATGCACTGATACAAATCCATAAAACCAAAATTTTAGATAGGTAATGGGATTAAACTATTATGTATTATCTTTCAAATCCAACTGGTTTCACTTGAAAAAGATTTTCCTAGCACCAGTTATGAACATCCAAAGACAGTAAGCTCAAACATGATCATATAACAGAACAGCCTACTTTAATGACTTACTGGGAATTATTTAGATGTCCAAAAAATCTGAAACTTTCCAGTATAAAAGTAATATGAATCAGTTTTCCAATGAAATTTGTTTCACTCAAATATCATTCTTGTAGCTCAAGTTATGATCTGATGAAATGGACTGCTTTATGTCAGAATTTATAGCAGAATAGCTATATTTACGAATTTACTGGGACTCTTGTAGTTGTGATAAAATTTTCAAACTTTACACTTTAATACTAGCATGAATAAGCTTTCAAATAAAATTGGTTTCACTGAAAAAGCATTCCTGTAGCTCAAGTTATGATCTGTTGAAGTGTACTAGTTTATATCAGAACTTATGTCAGAACAACTATATTCAAAATTTTACTGGGACTTTTGTGATTAAGATGAATTTTTCAAATTTTCCAGTTTAATAATATCATAAATAATCTTCAAACAAAATTGGTTTCACTCAAAAATCATTTCTATAACTCAAGATATGATCAATTGAAGTTGACTAGTTTATATCAGAACCTATTACAGAACAGTTGTATTCAAACTTTTACTGGGACTTTTGTGATTAAGGTAAAATTATCATATTTTCCAGTTTGATACTACCATAAATAATCTTTTATACAAAATTGGTTTTACCTAAAACAGACATCTGTAGGCCAAGTTATGCTCATTTAAAAGTAGCTATATCAGAATTTTAAACTAGCAGTACTAGCACATTACTTTTGATTTTCTAATCATTTTCTTTTTATGTTTAAGACTAATAAAATGATTAGAACAGAATATTCATATAAATGTCAATCAATAATAATCATTCATTCACCAAGCATACAAGACCTTAGCATGAACCTATTAGGAATATGCTTAAAATTCTATGGACTTTATGAATATGCATTGGGGATAGAAATCTTTGATACCTTGTTCTTGGTCAATTGAACTGTACTTTTTCTTACCCTTCATTTTAAAATTCATGAACCTTGGAGATTTCACACTAATCATTTGAGAGGCATTGGCTAGAGACATGTTCCTTCTTTGGAGGGAATATTTTCATTTAAGCCTTGGAAGTTTTTCCTTTAGCCAATGGTCCTATCTTCTTGAGAATTTTTCTGCATAACAAAATTACTAAGGAGACATTTTGGTACCCATTTCATCTTGGGTCCTTGAGTGTTAGTGGTTGAACTCTTAGGAGATTTAGCAATCCATACCATCTTATCTCTTATATAAATATTTCTTCTAAAATTGCATAAATGGGAAATATGACCATGTTGTACACAATAATGACAAAAGATGAGACTGAATGATGTCTTGATCATTTGAAGATCATTTTGAAAAACATGGACATGATATTGGTATGAGATTCTGAAATCTGTTTGCCATAACCTTTACTTAGTTTTCCATGTAAAATAACATTTTTCCCATTATTGACAAAACATGGAATTCAGCAAGTATATACTTCAGTTTTGGCAAATGTTGAAAATCAGTTTTCAACTTCATTTTCAAGATTAAAATGATTTTCGAAGATAGTTGAGGTTTCACAAATTACAAGTGTATCTTCTTCAAGAAAATCATATTCAACTTTCAAAGTTTCAATTTGAAATTCAATACCCCTTTTTTAAACTATTCCATATTCTTGTTTTCAAGGTTTATCAAACCATCATTCAATTCATCATAAGTAAAATCTTTCTCATCATAGGGAGGATAATGTTCAAGTTTAGCAGTACATACCTTAAGGTCCTTTTGAGCCACATGTAGAGTTGTATCAATTTCTAGCTGTTAGAACCACAGGAAACACTAGAAGGGGGGTTGAATAGTGTTTTAAACTTTTTGATAGTTTTTGGAAATCTTTAATTTAAAACATGAATATGGGCATCGTTAAAAATAAGTCTTAAGATCAGAGATAGTTGAAACATGTGGAAGATAAGAAAAACAGTGTTTCTTCTAAAGTTTAAGATTGTTTTAAATAGAGGCTTCTCAAAGTATCTTATGAAGATTATTACAAGGAGTATTTTCAGAACGGTTTCTGAAATACTTCAGACGACTAGAGGTTGTCTGAAGTATATTCCTGATTTCTGAACTGATCTCTTTCAGACTTACTTCAGAGAATTTAATTCAGAAGTTCTTCAAGGAACATTCTTTGTAAAGCTTCAAATGATATAAGAGACATCTCATGTTTTATTCATATGAAAGATCAATTTATTGAAATAGTTATGTTAAGTTTATTATAGAAGATACTTTTCAATTTCCAACTTAAATATGCAAAACTGGAAGTAAAGAGATTAAAAAAAAACTTAGGCATAGAGATTTCAGACAGGCACTTGGATTTTCTTTTAAAAAAAACTAGCACTTGGATTTTCTTTTAATCTTTCAAGATTACAAGTATTATTCACAACCTCTTCAGGCCAACACAAGTATTACTTTGTTTTCAAGTGCCTCTCCAGGCAACTCATTGCAGTATTCTTTTACAGACAAGCCTCTCCAGGCTCAACAAGTATTCTTTGTTTTCAATTGCCTCTCCAGGAAACTCATTGCAGTATTCTTTTGCAAACAAGCCTCTCCAGGCTCAACAAGTATTCTTTGTTTTCAACTGCCTCTCCAGGCAACTCATTGCAGTATTCTTTTGCCGACAAGCCTCTCCAGGCTCAACAAGTATTCTTTTCTATCAAGCCTCTTCAGGCTCTACCACAAGTATTCTTTTCTGTCAAGCCTCTTCAGGCTCTACCACAAGTATTCTTTTCTGTCAAGCCTCTTCAGGCTCTACAACGAATATTCTTTCTTCCACCAAGCCTTTCCAGGCTCTCAGACACTTATTCAAGTGTAGAGTATTCTTTCTTCCACCAAGCCTCTCCAGGCTCTCAGACACTTATCCAAGTGTAGAGTATTCTTTCTTCCACCAAGCCTCTCCAGGCTCTCAGACACTTATCCAAGTGTAGAGTATTCTTTCTTCCACCAAGCCTCTCCAGGCTCTCAGACACTTATCCAAGTGTAGAGTATTCTTTCTTCCACCAAGCCTCTCCAGGCTCTCAGACACATAAAGTGTTTACAAATTAAACTAAGTTTAAGTTTCCACGAAACATAAACTTAATCTTTTCCTGTACTAGAGGTTAACTGAGTACTACTCAGGATACAATGGATAAATCTAAGTACAAGGGTAAGACAGTGATACAAGTACATAAGTTTAAGTGCAGTCCCTGTCTCTGATATGAGGAATAACATCCTCTGAGAATTGGCTAGGTAGATACTGACTTTAAGCTCCAGCCTTGTTCTCCAGCCATTGGTTTCCATGGGTTACATTCTCACCCGTATCATTGGAAAAACCAAGGCATACTTGCAGCTTCAAACCATTCTTGGTTCATATGAGATTAAGCACAGCCTGGTTGGTTGTTCAACTGAACAACTACAATTTTGACTAGCATAGTTGATTCAAGTAAGCATGGTCAACACCAATAAGATTTTTCTGATACATCTTGATCAACTGATTGAACCAAGTGAATGAGTTCAACCTCTTCAAATTCTTCCTTGAGGCTATTTATATGTTCTGTTGGAATATAGTCGTTTGAAGATGATTCATATTACCGTTGAGATGTTGATGATGTGGCTCATATAGCCATTATGTAATAGTGTCTCAAACGGTTGCTTCTTCTTTAGCAGATATATGTTCAGACAGTCCTGTTCTGACACTTCTGTAGATGAGCTCTTTAGAGAGATTTTCTTGATATTATTTTGCATGTTCTCTCTCTTGATATCCTTTTACTTTTCTTCAGCTGACTTCTGATGGTATCCGTTGGATTTGTCCTCTTGCTTATTTTGTATATGCTCCTTTTCTGTTTGCTTCCTGACACCATTTCTTCTTTCTTCTTTGAGTGAGGTGTCTTGTTCAATGGCTGTTTCTTGCAGATGATAAAATATGTTTGAATTAAAATATTTCATTCAAACATTTCTCTTTGTTGCTTCTGCTTAGTCTCCTGAGCTTTTCTTGTGCTTTCTTTTGGATTGGTGATGATGATATTTCCGTTGTGATACCACCATTTAGAGATAGCATTGAATGCTATTCAATCCATCGTGAGACACACTTCTGGGTGTCTTCACAAATTTCTGCGTTGCAGAGATTTCCTCAGTGGTGTATGAAATTCAAAATCACCAGGAAAGGTCTCTGTGTTCCTTGCCATAAACGTGTTTGAAAAGGTACGTGCAGCAGAGGTTCAGAAAAGTCTTCACAAACTTCAGCAGAGGGTGCCACGTCATAAGTGAGACTTCAGACAGCACTGATACTTCAGACGGGTTGAACTACTTCAGGCAGCTTCAACTCTTCAGACGAGTTCTGCTTCTTCAGACAGCTTCGTTGCTTCAGACAGCTTCTTTGCTTCAGAAAGCTTCCTTACTTCAGACAGCTTCTTTGCTTCAGATAAGTTCAATCTTCAGACTGTTTTATGTTGTCTTTATTCCTTTCAGACTGCTTTATGTTGTCTTCATTCCTTCGAGTCTTTATGTCTTCAGATGGTCTTCACGTCTTCAGAAAGTTTGCGCACTTCAGACGAGTTGCATTCTTCAGACAGCTTCTTTATATTAGATCCTGCATTTGTTCTTCTGATCCTAATCTTTTGATTCTGATAAATATTTCATCCTGAAACACAATCAACAAACCAATACCTTTCTCAGTAGAATTTGTTTATATAATCTTATTTGTTAATCATTAAAACTAAAGGATATTAAGTCTTTGAGTCAAGTTTGAATGCTCAAACTGATTAATAGACTTCACAATCTCCCCCTTTTTAATGGTGACAAATAAGATATGTATAACTTACAAAATGTTTTAAGGAAAGATGGGTAAGTATATAAAAGGCTCCCCCTATCTATAATACTCCCCCTGAGAAGAACATTTATTCTTTAGTTTGTTAAATGTTGCCAATTGTTAAATGTTGCCAATTGTTATTATTATTCTAATTGTTAACAAGATTAGATTATGTTAACTTATCCTTTAGAAACTAGATGTTAATCTTTCAGATACCAGTTATTAATCAGATGTGTTAATCTTTTTAGACACCGATTATTATTGTTTGTTATTTATTGAAAACTAATATTACCACATATTATTAACTTATCACAGATACTGATTGTTATATAATTATCAATTGTCATTTTCTGACATACATTATTTTATTATTTATATTTTCCCTTATTTCTCCCTTTTAAATTTCTCTTATTTCTCCCTTTTAAATCATTTTTCCCTTTTAAATCATTTTGTCATTTTTCCTTTTTAAATCATTTTGTGAGTTTTATATTTCTCCCCCTTTTGTCATTAATTAAAAAGGTTCATGGTTTCATATAGTTGAGTTTCATAAATATATATATATCATTCTATTTAAGTTTATTTACTTTTATCAATTATTTTTGTTATTTTTCAGATACCAAAGATTAAGGAATAAATATCAATTGTTAAAAAAATACAGTAACTTCTTATACCAAATAAATGATAAAGTAAGTTTTGGAAAACGTTTTTGAAAAACATTTAAGAAGAGACATAAAAACGTATTAGAAGATATTATTTTTTCGAAACACTTTTTAAAACCAGAAAAGAAAGAGAAATAGAATGGAATATGGGAGAAAACATTTAAGAAGAAAAAAATTTTGAAAACAGATTTTTATGGTATCAAACCAAAGGATTTTATGATTATTATTATCTGAGAAGCTTTTAATATGTTGAGTCTTTTATGTTATTAATTAAAATATTATTTGTTAAAAAAATCTTTTACTTGAGAACAATTTTTTTTTCACGGATATTAAAGTTTTAAGGTGAAGTGATGTTACCATTAGATTTCTTCATTATTCTCTAGATGGAAGAAAGCTTTTCTGACATTGCACCTTTCTTTGAAGATTTTTCTTCTTCTGAGGTCGCTTGATGTCTGCAAATCCTCCTTTTAGTCTTTTGTCTTTGTGTGTTTCAGAGAATCTTTGAACAATCATCTTAACCTGTCCCTCAAGGATTGAAATAGACTTTAATAACTTGAGTTTTCATTACTTTAACATTTCTGACCCACAATTTCAGGAGGTTCACCGAGACCCTTCTGAACAGGTTCAGAAAGTAGAAATGTTACTAAGTCAAAATTATCTTTTCAAGCGTAGAGGTAGGCTTAGTGCTTTGTGTATCACTCGTCTTAACATTTCTGACCCATAATTTCAGTAAGTTCATTGTGAACTGTCTGAACAGGTTCAGACAATGGAGATGATATCACACTTAGACATTCTTTTAGATGATGTTGCCTTGATTCATCTTTTTACACATGTCATTTTCTCCGGTTGATCTTCTTTTAGCTTATTTTCAGAAACCTGTTTTCTGAAACATGCACAAACTAAAAATACCTTTCAGTAGCATATGATATTACTTAATAGAATTAGTTAATCACTAAAACAAATGTCTTAGGTTAATAATTTCAATTTTATTATATTTCAGCAAGAACTTGTCTTAATATATAAATTTTAATTTTGTCCTTATCTTATTCAGTTAATTGATTTTATCTTTTAGTTGTACTAATTAAAGAAGTGTGTTAAGTTAAAGATTCATTTAAGCATACAAAGTTACAAGAGAAACAGTATAAACAGTCATAGACCACATAGAATGTATCAAGGCTGGAACAGAGCATAAGACTAATTATTACTATTATGATAAAAAAAAATTAAGAGAAATGAAAAGACACAAGAGAAACATTGATCATCATATGGGTTCTCAGTAATCATCAACATTCTTCTTTTCAGCTCTGAGCTTTTTAAGCTCCTTCTCAGCGGCTCTCAATCTTCTTGCAAGCCTGGAAATTCTGCTATTTAC
Organism: Sesbania bispinosa; assembly: GCA_026901365.1. NCBI lineage: Eukaryota > Viridiplantae > Streptophyta > Magnoliopsida > Fabales > Fabaceae > Sesbania > Sesbania bispinosa. Next base: position 109,596 of record QLOH01000754.1, on the reverse strand, counting down.
CTTCTTCTGATGATATGCACCCAACATCATCCTTTTTCCTTTTTCGAGACTTTAAGTGGGTATCTTCAGTTCCTTCTTCATTGCGTGTAGCAAAAAGATGAGGAATAACCACTTGATTCTCAGGAGCTTCTTCTCTTTCAATAAGAGTCCGGTCTAACTCAGCATATGCAGCCGGAGTGAAGAAGTTAGGAGGCAGTTGGTCAAAGAGACTTTCCATAGGAAATCTCTTGTGCAATAAAATTTTCATGATTAGGGTGTTATGAGGATAGAGATTCTCATTGCCTATTTCATCTCTGTACATCATCTGATACAACAGCACCCAAGGGAGACTGATCTTCTTCTTTGTCAGCAAATGTCCCAGCACAAACCTTTCCATCAAATTGATCACCAACTTGTTGTTTCTTCGGGAAAGGATACAACAGTTTAGCACAGCAAGAAGTGCTCTAGGAATGCTTAGAAGTTGTGAAGGTTTGTAGGGGGCTAGTCGTCTTCCTCCAAAGAGATGTTCATCAAATATGAAAGTTCCACCATGCAGGGATTCCCACTTCTGAAAATATTGTTTTCCTCTAGCAGGCACACCAATTACCTCAGCAATCAGTTTGGTGTCCACGAACAATAATATTCCCATCACCTTCGTCTCAATTCCAGTCTTACCAGGTCTAGATACCCTTGTGGAGTTGTTCCAGAACTCCAACACACTTTCCTCATGCCATGGTGAGGAAATGTTGCTGAAGAAGGGAGTCCACCCCACGGCGTCAAAGTACTCTGAGATTTTATAATCAGCCTCATCAAAGTCAGAGAGATTGACCAATTTAGAAGGTATGATTCTCTCATCAAACATGGGATGGTTTGAGTCATTTGATGATGCAGACATGTTGGCCATTGAGTACGATTGATCTAAAGAGATTAAGGTGCTTGAAGAGTTCTGGCTTTTGAGAATAAGTTGATTGAAGTGTAGTTCCTATGATGATCTTCCAATTCTTAAATAGGCAATCAAGCATTGCTTCGTTCAATGAAGAATAACGGTTACATGCACCAAGCAATTATTGAGAGTTGTGCATCGTGCCAATTATGAGAAACCGGTTGATGATACATTGATCCACGTTGCGCCATATCACATTTAATAATAATCATGATAAACATACATGACTCTTCATTCACTAAAATAAATATACACATAATATTCACGTATACGATGCAGATAATATGCACACAAAACAAGTAATATGCATCAGGTAATTTTTATGCATAATTAAATACATACATAACGGACAATTAGCATGCAATCATTTATTTTCACACAAATACACTTATACATTAACAATTTCAATAACACACAAAACATGCAGCAACCAACAATTATATTAAGACCAGGATAGGAAAGATGTTACCCGTATATGATCTAGAGATAGATACACTTTCCTTTTCCCGCTATATTCTTCTGAAAGATGCCTTGTATGAGTAATGAGTTTTAAGACAAATGATTTTCTTTTCTCATTTTCATTCTTCAGAGTTGCTTCAGCTTGGTGAGATTTCCATCTTCTGAGGATCTACTCCTTCTGCATTCGTTAGATGCTCAACCCGAAGGTGAGCTCTGATACCAATTGTTAGAACCACAGGAAACACTAGAAGGGGGGTTGAATAGTGTTTTAAACTTTTTGATAGTTTTTGGAAATCTTTAATTTAAAACATGAATATGGGCATCGTTAAAAATAAGTCTTAAGATCAGAGATAGTTGAAACATGTGGAAGATAAGAAAAACAGTGTTTCTTCTAAAGTTTAAGATTGTTTTAAATAGAGGCTTCTCAAAGTATCTTATGAAGATTATTACAAGGAGTATTTTCAGAACGGTTTCTGAAATACTTCAGACGACTAGAGGTTGTCTGAAGTATATTCCTGATTTCTGAACTGATCTCTTTCAGACTTACTTCAGAGAATTTAATTCAGAAGTTCTTCAAGGAACATTCTTTGTAAAGCTTCAAATGATATAAGAGACATCTCATGTTTTATTCATATGAAAGATCATTTTATTGAAATAGTTATGTTAAGTTTATTATAGAAGATACTTTTCAATTTCCAACTTAAATATGAAAAACTGGAAGTAAAGAGATTAAAAAAAACTTAGGCATAGAGATTTCAGACAGGCACTTGGATTTTCTTTTAAAAAAAACTAGCACTTGGATTTTCTTTTAATCTTTCAAGATTACAAGTATTATTCACAGCCTCTTCAGGCCAACACAAGTATTACTTTGTTTTCAAGTGCCTCTCCAGGCAACTCATTGCAGTATTCTTTTACAGACAAGCCTCTCCAGGCTCAACAAGTATTCTTTGTTTTCAATTGCCTCTCCAGGAAACTCATTGCAGTATTCTTTTGCAAACAAGCCTCTCCAGGCTCAACAAGTATTCTTTGTTTTCAACTGCCTCTCCAGGCAACTCATTGCAGTATTCTTTTGCAGACAAGCCTCTCCAGGCTCAACAAGTATTCTTTTCTATCAAGCCTCTTCAGGCTCTACCACAAGTATTCTTTTCTGTCAAGCCTCTTCAGGCTCTACCACAAGTATTCTTTTCTGTCAAGCCTCTTCAGGCTCTACCACAAGTATTCTTTTCTGTCAAGCCTCTTCAGGCTCTACAACGAATATTCTTTCTTCCACCAAGCCTTTCCAGGCTCTCAGACACTAATTCAAGTGTAGAGTATTCTTTCTTCCACCAAGCCTCTCCAGGCTCTCAGACACTTATCCAAGTGTAGAGTATTCTTTCTTCCACCAAGCCTCTCCAGGCTCTCAGACACTTATCCAAGTGTAGAGTATTCTTTCTTCCACCAAGCCTCTCCAGGCTCTCAGACACTTATCCAAGTGTAGAGTATTCTTTCTTCCACCAAGCCTCTCCAGGCTCTCAGACACTTATCCAAGTGTAGAGTATTCTTTCTTCCACCAAGCCTCTCCAGGCTCTCAGACACATAAAGTGTTTACAAATTAAACTAAGTTTAAGTTTCCACGAAACATAAACTTAATCTTTTCCTGTACTAGAGGTTAACTGAGTACTACTCAGGATACAATGGATAAATCTAAGTACAAGGGTAAGACAGTGATACAAGTACATAAGTTTAAGTACAGTCCCTGTCTCTGATATGAGGAATAACATCCTCTGAGAATTGGCTAGGTAGATACTGACTTTAAGCTCCAGCCTTGTTCTCCAGCCATTGGTTTCCATGGGTTACATTCTCACCCGTATCATTGGAAAAACCAAGGCATACTTGCAGCTTCAAACCATTCTTGGTTCATATGAGATTAAGCACAACCTGGTTGGTTGTTCAACTGAACAACTACAATTTTGACTAGCATAGTTGATTCAAGTAAGCATGGTCAACACCAATAAGATTTTTCTGATACATCTTGATCAACTGATTGAACCAAGTGAATGAGTTCAACCTCTTCAAATTCTTCCTTGAGGCTATTTATATGTTCTGTTGGAATATAGTCGTTTGAAGATGATTCATAATACCGTTGAGATGTTGATGATGTGGCTCATATAGCCGTTATGTAATAGTGTCTCAAACAGTTGCTTCTTCTTTAGCAGATATATGTTCAGACAGTCCTGTTCTGACACTTCTGTAGATGAGCTCTTTAGAGAGATTTTCTTGATATTATTTTGCATGTTCTCTCTCTTGATATCCTTTTACTTTTCTTCAGCTGACTTCTGATGGTATCCGTTGGATTTGTCCTCTTGCTTATTTTGTATATGCTCCTTTTCTGTTTGCTTCCTGACACCATTTCTTCTTTCTTCTTTGAGTGAGGTGTCTTGTTCAATGGCTGTTTCTTGCAGATGATAAAATATGTTTGAATTAAAATATTTCATTCAAACATTTCTCTTTGTTGCTTCTGCTTAGTCTCCTGAGCTTTTCTTGTGCTTTCTTTTGGATTGGTGATGATGATATTTCCGTTGTGATACCACCATTTAGAGATAGCATTGAATGCTATTCAATCCATCGTGAGACACGCTTCTGGGTGTCTTCACAATTCTGACAGAGTACAACGTTGGTGCTGCTATAAAGCTGCCATCGTTGTTGCTGCAATTTCTGCGTTGCAGAGATTTCCTCAGTGGTGTATGAAATTCAAAATCACCAGGAAAGGTCTCTGTGTTCCTTGCCATAAACGTGTTTGAAAAGGTACGTGTAGCAGAGGTTCAGAAAAGTCTTCACAAACTTCAGCAGAGGGTGCCACGTCATAAGTGAGACTTCAGACAGCACTGATACTTCAGACGGGTTGAACTACTTCAGACAGCTTCAACTCTTCAGACGAGTTCTGCTTCTTCAGACAGCTTCTTTGCTTCAGATAAGTTCAATCTTCAGACTGCTTTATGTTGTCTTCATTCCTTTCAGACTGCTTTATGTTGTCTTCATTCCTTTCAGACTGCTTTATGTTGTCTTCATTCATTCGAGTCTTTATGTCTTCAGATGGTCTTCACGTCTTCAGAAAGTTTGCGCACTTCAGACGAGTTGCATTCTTCAGACAGCTTCTTTATATTAGATCCTGGATTTGTTCTTCTGATCCTAATCTTCTGATTCTGATAAATATTTCATCCTGAAACACAATCAACAAACCAATACCTTTCTCAGTAGAATCTGTTTATATAATCTTATTTGTTAATCATTAAAACTAAAGGATATTAAGTCTTTGAATCAAGTTTGAATGCTCAAATTGATTAATAGACTTCACACTAGCATCATTGGCTCCTTCTTAAAGTTGTTCATTTCTTCAATATTCTGCATCAACACTTTTGGAGTATGCTTCTTGGTTGGACATTACTTCTTCCTAAATCTTTTCCTCTCACACGGTTAAGTGTGCTCAACCCATAGAGGCTGAGCTTTAATACCAATTGAAGTAAATCATAGAGTCACAGGAAGGGGGGTTGAATTGTGACCCTTGAAAACTTTTGGTCCAACCTGCAAGTACTTTGAACAACTTACTTATCTCTGCTCAAGGAATGTCTTGGCTATCAGAAGTTCCTTCTAGAAGATAGTGGTTAGTGTATAATTCCAACTAAGTAGATTAAAACTATCTTCTTAAAGGCAAGCAAAATCATAGGGACTGATATCATTAAAATTTATTCTTCCATATAATATATTTAATGTAGTTACAACTCAGAATGAGGTTCAGAAGAATAATATAATGTTTATGCAGTTATGCAGAAGCAAAACAATGAATCTGTCACTTTAAACCAATCTTCTGAAGGGTCAAATGATTTTGTATTTTAATAAAACTTTTCAAATAGTTATTTAACTAATAACTAATAAGATTATGTGAGAAAAACTGTTCAGAAGAATAGTATAAAGTTTCTGCAGTTGTGCAGAAGCAATACATTGAATCTGTCACTTTAAAACCAATCTTCTGAAGGGTCAAATGAACTTGAAACTTGATGAAACTTTCCAGATTAGATATTTGATTAGTAAACAACCAGAATATAAAGTTAAATCTTACTGAAATCAAGTTTGTAAAGATCTGGTAGTTTGAACCCTAAGTTCAATGTTGAACAATGGACATATTTCAAGAAATTTGCTTCTGAAGCACCAAACAGTTTCATAATTTAATGAAACTTTCCAGATCAGTATTTTAACTGATATGGATGTGATTTATGTGAAAATATCAGTTTAAAAACAAGTTTATCAAAATATGGTTTATAGCTTGCTAAATGTTTAAAAGTATGAACAATAACTAACCAAGCAATAGATATATGTGCAGAAAATTAAAGAGAGTAAGGGTAAGAGATATTGCACACATAATTTTTATACTGGTTCACCCTCACAATCCTTCGGCTACGTCCAATACCTACACCTGTAGGATTTTCCACTATATCAACCTTGATACAATGACTTCTTGGGTGCACCTCACCACTAGTATTTTTCTGCAACCTCTTCAGGCTCAAACAGCTGATTTCTGCAAATAGAAGGGCACACCTCACCATTGCAGACTCAAACTAACTATCTCTCAAGGCTTCACACCTACTGCAACTTCTTCTACAGAAAGTACAGTCTCAAAAATACCTTATAGACTTCCTTCTGCAGGAGTTACACCTTTGTTTTGCTCACTACACCAGTGCAGCAACTCACAGCAACCATTATACACTCTTTCAAGAGACACTAACACTCTTGAGAGTTTACAGAAGATGTATTTGCTGAGAATATAAAAAACAGGCTCAAAACTACTACAAATTAAGCACAACAGCAAAAGGTTGAGCCATCTCTCTTTTACTAAACTTTTTTAGAGCAGACTTTGAGAAAATGTGAAGAGAGAGAAAGTCTCCAGAAGATGGATTTGTAAATGTGAGCTCAGATTCTTCTTCTGGAGAGAGGTGTGTCTTCAAATGTGGGAGAACACCTCCTTTTATAGGAATAATGGGCAGCTAGTCGTTGGAGAGGTTCCTTGCACCTCCAGCTACCTCCTCATGACAAGTCTCCATCATGCAGCAGCTGTCACAGGCACGTACAACTGTCTCCTTTGACTGGTCGCATCTTCTGGAGTCTATCTTCTGCAGAATGTGAAGTTTGTGGATTCTGCAACAGTTCTTCTTGTAAGTATACTGAGGGCATTAAATGGATTGATATAAGTTATTTCAAGTGTATTTGATTCAGCTGCAGCCTCAAAATAAAGTTTACTGCATTCTGGTTCTTCTAAAGCAATCCTGACAACTTATATCTTCTACAGAGTGGGAAACTTGTAGATTACGCAACTATTTCTTCTGTAAGCTTGCTGGGAACCTTAGAATGATTGATATAAATTATTTCAAATATATTTGATTCGGCTGCATCCTCAGAAATGAGAATAATTGAATTTACTTCATTCTGCTTCTTCTGGAGCATTCCTTACAGCTTTATTTCTTCTGCAGACTTTCCCTTTTCTTCTGCAGAGATTTGTCAATGACATGTGATCATTTTAGGGGACTTCAGAGTATATTTTCTCTTGACTGCACTTTTTGGAAGCTTAGGAAGTCATGATTTTCCAGCAAAGAGCTTCTTCTTCATTTTTCACAAAAGTGAATCTTCCTTCTAATATGTCATAACTTGATCTGAGTCTGGAATTTTGGTTCTAAGGGATAAATTGAATTTATTTCAATTATCTTTATGTCCAGACTTCCCTTTCTTGCTCTTTGGATTTCTTCTTGAATTTCCTATCAAGTTTCTTCTATAGAAATGCATCTTCTGCAGCTTTGTTGTAACTGCTTCTTCTGTAGTGTGCAGAAATTCTGTTTCTTCTTCTGGAAGTGCGGGAACTTGTTCAATGCTTCTTCTCAAATTACTTTGTTTGCATTAGTAACACTTGGAATGAATATGCTTGAATTGATTAAGTGTTCTTTCATATTCAGAAGGTGCCATGTTTCATGAAATGCTCCTTCTCATGCTTCTAGTGGTCTTGAATGATCCTTCTAAAGCTTCAACTTTGCTTTTGAAGCTTGATACAACTCAGTTTAATATTCATAGGATCTTAGATGAACTGTTTTGACCTTCTTGAAGCTAAGAAGCTACTTCTTGAACTTGTTTCATCACTTTTGACATGAAGGCTTTTTGTAACATGCTTCTGGACACATGTTCTAATGTTAAATGATGTTTATGATCTTTGCACCTTCCTTCTGTAACTTTTCCTGTATTCTTTCTCAAGTGAAAACATTAGTACCAAAGTATTCCGAACACTTAGAATATTGTTGTGAAAGTTTGTTGTCATTAAAACCTTTGCTCAAAGGGTCATGGACCTTACAATAACAACAGGTATGTTCATGCTCTTCACACATTCATAAGAAATAAAGGAGTGGGTTGCCCCAGAGTCATACAGTACAATTAAGGTAGATCCTCTAAATATACACGTACCTCGCAAAAGATCATCGGCCTGAGATGTTGTTTCCCCACTGAGAGTGAAGACCCTTCAGTGGCTTGGGGTTTGGGAGCCTCAACTGTCCTCTTTGGGAAAGAAATATCACTAACAAATCTCTGAAGTTTAAGTGTGTCAGAAGAAGAAATATATTAATTCAGGATGAGCTTCATTCTCTGAACATAAAAAGGAGGAACAATTTAGGGGGAGCACTACAAGTATCCTAAACAGGGGGAGAACAATTTTCTTCTTAAAATCTTAATTTTTTCCTTATGATATTTGTCAGTGATAACAAATTTGTCATCATTAAAAAGGGGGAGAATGTTGAGTCTCAAAATCAATTATGCAAGACTCATTACCCTTAGTTTTAATGAGTAACAAATTTGGTCATTCTAATCTGATTAAGAAATAGATTTTACTCAGATAGTTGTTCTTTGTGTTGCAGTAAAATACTGATATCTTGAACCTGCTAAAAGAAATGCAACCTACCGAAGAAAGAACTTGCTGAAAGCATATTCCGGTTGAAAAGCTAAGACTTGCTTAAGTATGACAACCTTCTGAAGAGATTGAATTCTATGAAGAGCAACCCTCCAAAATGAGGAACTCTCTGAAGAGGAAATCTGCTGAAAATCATCTAAACTTCTGAAGTCTGAGATTTCATGTTGTCTTCTGAAGACTTAGTGAGTCAACCTAATATATTTATTAAAAAACTCAAGTCTCTGCAAAGTCTTTTGGTTAGCTGAACCGGTTGCAAGGCGAAACAAAGGCTTTCTGGCACAGTTTCATTTCCTGACACAAAAGAGGAAACCTGGTGCAGAAAAGCAAACATAGGACAGAGTTAGAGTCAGCGCTGCTGCATACCTATCCCTACCCTGTCTCTGTGGTACGTTATTAGAAGCGTGTACCTCAACGAAAATAAAGCTATTAGACAACGAGACTCTGAAGATTTCTAACCGGTCTACAGATTCCATCTCTCTATACTAATGAGACTCATAGAAGAAAGTGAGAGAAAAAGAACATCAACTTGCTGAAATTCTAGAAAATCTCTCAAGCAAATTCAAGAGCCAAACTACTGTGTGTCAGAACTGAATCATTACTACACACCTACACCACTCAAGACGGAAGCTATCAGAAGATTGTCTCACAACAGCTACAATGTTATTTTCTCAACGATAATCAAGCAATCTTCAACGATCAAATTTCAAGTCTCTATAAATAGCTTCGTGAAAGACTTTGAAGTGTGAAACCCTGGGGGAACCGCTGGTGAACCCATGGCAAAGCCCAAGAGAGAGTGGTCATGTTCTTCAAAGAAAAGCTATCAAGCCATCACTCTACCGAAATTATCTCTGATTTCCTTGTACTTAGAATTTCTCATTTGTATCCTGAGTCTTACTCAGTTATCCTTTGTACAAGTTCATTTGAGTTTAAGTTTCTCCAAAGCTTAAACTAACCTTCATTGTAAACACTGTTAAGTGTCTGAGAGCCTGGAGAGGCTTGGCGAAATAAAGAATACTTGTGTTGAGCCTAGACAGGCTAGGTGTGCAAATAATACTTGGGTGTTAAGCCTAGAGAGGTTGTGTCCAAAGAATACTTGTGTTGAGCCTGGAGAGGCTAGGTGTGCAAATAATACTTGTAATCTTGCGGGATTAGTGAAAATCCAGTGGTGTGTTTGCCCTGGTACTGGACGTAGCTCACTGAGTTGGTGAGTGAACCAGTATAATTTTTTTGTGGCTAAGTTCTCTCTACCATTAACTCTTTACATTCAGTTTTTATCTAACCAAGGAGGGTTCTGAAAAGTGCGTTTATAAATCCACGCAGAAATCAATATCTTTATCACGCAAAAATATTTCAAAATCAATTTTACACAACCTATTGAGTCACATCAGCAAGTTGCTGAAGCTTCCAGTTTCGGAAGGTTACTCAAATATTTTCACAAAGTGTTTGCTTGTTCTAAAGGTTTTCAAAGATTTGTAAAGAATTATAAAACACTATTCAACCCCTCTTCTAGTGTTTTTTGTGGTTCTAACACCCTCAGCATATACACGGCGAAGCCCAGCTTGGACTCCTTCGAGCATCTCATCACATCAAAAATGCGGTTGAGGTCGCGGAGCCAATTAGACACCATGTCTGGATCATAAGCCCCATTAAATTGAGGAGGTTTATGTTTCTAGAACTCAACTAGTCCTTGGACGAACGGGTCCACCATAGAAGGAGGTGGTGTCCCCGCTGTCCTTCGGACCAACTCCTGCAAGATGGCAGCATTGGCAGCAGCCTGCTCACGGGCAGCCTCCGCCCTTTGGCGGTTGGCTTCTACTTGTGCCTGGTTGGATGCCACCTGCTCTCCCATCATCTGAGTAAGCATTCGAAGAGCTGCCACCACAGGATCCTGAGGTTGATCCTGTGGTGGAGAAGGTGGATTGGTCCGGGGACGACCTCTCTTGTCACTAGCCATAGTTCTCTACACATCATTAAGCAAACATCGAGGTGATCCGTCTCTCAATTTCATAATAATGCATAAGAGGATAACAACTAACTTCAGGGACTAAATAATCCATAGTCTAATTGGATTGAATGACTTTGATACCATAATGTAATGTCCTGATTCCTAATTCCAAGAATTATGCCTGTTGGAAGCACATTCCCGAATTTCAGAAATTATTTCGCGCATTATAAATATCGAAAAAAACATACAACACAGCTTAGGTAGTCCAACTAATACTTAAGCTTCATATCAATACATGAATCCAATCACCAAATATGCTAATAATAGCTCAATACAACGTAATCATTTTGTATAGGCATGAGAGGATACCATGGTACATGTGTCCAGGAATAGCTAAAACATCCCCAAGGGCATCACATGCACTAGGCTGTCCCGTCAAAATAATACAAAGTAATGCCTATACAAAAGGGAAATCTTAATACATAAGCAAAAAGGGTCAACATGACCCATCAGCAGTTCTACCATACACCAATCAAGTAATCAATGCCCTAGCTGAAACAACATTTAAAGTTATTCGCAGGCTCTCGCTCAAGCGAGAAAAGGAAATATCACATTCTCGTTCAAGCGAGAGCTTCCTCTCTTGAGAGAAATTCGCTCAACAAAATACCCCAACCTCTTTGACTTTTTCTCGCTCATGTGAGGACCTTCTCGCTTGAGCAAGAGCAAGTCAGAGAGAAAACTCAATTTTTGAATTGAATTGTGCTTGGGCGAGAGTCTCTCGCTCAAGCGACCATACCAATAGACAAAATCTCTGGTTTTTACTGGTATGCTCGCTTAAGCGATACCTTCTTGCTTGCTTGAGTGAGAACGCCAGAATCCAGATTTGTGGTTTTTCACTCTTAAACCTATTTTCCCCTAATTCCTTTTATAAAAGTCTTTTCCCTTATTAATTTGATTTATGAAAATACTGAAATTTGGGGTGTTACAAAGGTGATGTCATGCCAAAACCTAGGAGAAGACTAGATAGGGAAATTTAGCATAGTGACAATTGGTTGGAAACATGGGATGGGGAATTAACATTTTGAGGTCACACATACTGTAGGTAGAGAAAGATTCATTGTAGATCTTAGAACACACTCTTGTATTTGCAATTTCTAGGAATTGGTGGGGATCCCTTGTAGGCATGCAGTGGTAGCCATTACCTACATGGGAGAGGATCCAGAACTATATGTTAATACATATTACCAAAGAGCATCATATCAAACTTGTTATGGGGAAGTAATTGCACAAATAAATGGAGAAAACCTATGACCAAAGATAGGTGGTGAGGTCATTTTACCACCTATTTACAAGTAAGGGACTGGAATGCCTAAAAAACTTAGAAGAAGGGAACCTGATGAGGACATTAATCCAACAAAGCTTAGGAGGACACATACAAGCAACAAATGCAGTAGGTGCCATCAGTATGGTCATAACAACAGGAGTTGCACCAATCCACTTGTTTAACCTGAACCTGCACCACCAGGAGATGATGCTCAAAATGAACATGCATAAAGTCAACAAGGAACTCAAAATGATCATAATTCATCTACAAAAACAAGGGTGACAATTACTTATCATCTACATACTTGTGTTATATAAGTTATTGCACTTAATGACCATTATGTTATACTGCAGGAAAAAGGGAAATCTATTTATGGTGCTACACAAGTTAGGGATGCTGGAAGGACTAAAGGAAAGGATGTTGGGTATAAAGGTAAAACTATTGCAAATGCTGGAAAATCTAGTGCAAAAATAGCTGGGAAACTACTGCAAATGCTGGAAAATCTGGTGCAAAACCAGCTGGGAAAGCTGGTGGGCAGAATGTTGGAAAAAGGAAGAATCATGTTGTGTCTTCACATGGAACAGTAGCTGCAAAGAAGGTTTAAGTGTGCACTTAATTTTGTATTATGTATTTTGCATTGTTCTACCTTAAAGCCATCAAGAATCTCAAGTAGTTTTTTGTTTGATTCACATAGGAAATCAACACCAGCTGCAAGTAGTCAAGGTGAATGTAGCAACCAAGGATTGGGTGTCCAAAACAAGGTTAATTTACTTGTAAACACCATAACAAGGTTAACATACTTGTACTCACCCTAATTGGATATCTAATTGATATTCTTTAATTTTTTAGGGGAATAAACCAGTAAATAAATCCATCCCTTGGATCTCATCATCCCACATATAGAAGACAAGCTAACAATAACACAATTGGTATCTCAAATATGCAAATTTTGGGTAAGCCACCTAAAACTTTTTCTTAGCTAAAATGAATTAATGAATCATAATGGTGCTTTTATTTCATCTTACAGTTAGAATGGAAAATGCAAACCAAACTTCTCTGCCTACACCAATTTAAGGAGTTCCTACTAAATGTGTTGCAAGTCTTGTTTCTACTAAGTCAAGCCAAAATGCAGGGGGGAGTGATACAACTACTGTGGAGGATCTGTTAAGGCTGCAAGGGAACCTGCTGTTGATGGTGGGGGATCAATTGATGTTGCTGGAACTTCCAATATGGGCTCAGAAGATGCAATTTAAATTTAGGGGAAATAGAACATGGGGACAGATTTAGGGTCTCTTGTGTTGTTTTGTTAGAAACTCGTGTGTCTTTTTGTTAGGGTCTGTTTTAAATTTCTAGTTTGGTGTGTGGGACATATTCCAACTTGGTTATTTGTGTTATGATGGTGGGAAACATCTTTTGACATACTTAGTGCTTTGTGGCCCACTAATGTTTGTTACCTTTTGAACAATGGTACTTATTATGAATGTCTTTTGTTTTGTACTATCCAATTATTCTCCCAATTTTACCAATTTTAAAGTTCATTAATAATTGAATAGTTCATTAAAAATTTGCCAATTTTACATATTATTAACAATTCATTAATAGTTGCTTACATCCAAGGCAGCTTCTCCCCTTAACAAGTGACCTTAATACATAAAAGTCATTACATCATCATTCCACTAAAATCACATCAAACATTATATTTACATTTCACTGCAGAAATAAGACACACCATAAAACTAACAACCCAAGACAACACAAGGAAAAAAATACAAATTTTCCCCTTAAGTCTCTCTACTAAAAGTTTCCTCTGCAACTTCGCATTCTTCTTCTTTAACTCCTCTTTAGCATGCTTTGTCCAAGACTAATTTTCCTCCATTCCATCTTGCTGAATCGATTCTTCATCGGCCCATAGGAAATAATTGCAAGTTCTTGTTGTTTTGTACAATCAAAAGGGAGAAAAAGTTCAAAGATAATGATAACTGTAGGTGAAGATTATACCAAGCATAAGCAACAAAATAAGACCAACACGAGACTTACACCCTAGTTCGGACATCTCCAGAAGTGTCTATTGGGATTCTTCGAGCTCTTAGACGTAAGCAACAACAGTCTATCCCCAAACCAACAGTTCCTCCATCGAGACTTCAAAGATGAAGAAGAAGATTTCATGCTCCCTTCCCTCTTGTCTATCACTGAGTTCCCACCCTTCAACATTGATGTGTTTCTAGATGCGACCAAGATTTCTTCAGCTCCTCTTCCTGTTTCCTCTCGCTACTATTGACGACGATGAGACCAACAATTTGGGTATTAGGGTATTATGGTTTTCCTTTTAATGTATTCATTAATTTCTTATTTAATTTAATTGATTAAATAAAAGGGGGAGGGAACATTTTAAGTGAAAAGCAACGTTTGGAATATATAGAATTGGCCAGATGTCAGTTCGTTAACCATGTAAGACACTTAATTGATGGAACTAACGTTGGGGACCATTGTTTCACTATTTCAAAAATTGAGGGACGAAAACCTAAGGTTTTAAAAATGAGGACCTTGACCAAAGTTGACCATTTTACAAGGACTAATAAACATATTTAACCCTATAAACAATTTTGCCCCCCATTTAAATCATCCATGGATCCGTCCCCGGTTAAGATGCATAGGAATTTCGATAACTCTCATGGTGCAATGCATCATAACTCTCATGACCCAATGCATCATCCAATGGATTTATAGAATTGGCACTGCAGTCATGTAATGAGAGTCCAATGGTTTTAAATCATTAAAAGGATGGATCCCTATCCATCCATGAGTTTAAATAATCCAATCTATCTAATTCGTTAATTTTCTTTCGTTAGATTGGATGGATTAATTGGATGGATTTTTATATGGATGGATAGGTTGGATCGTGGACAATTGAATTTCTTTAATATAAAAAAAATTAACTAAGTCACGCTAATGAAGAATATTAGTTAACTTTATTAAAAAAAAATTAAAACTCACATAAAAATTAAATGTATTTCCTAAACTATTCTTTATAATATTTATCGCAAAATAAATCTTTGGAAATGGTATTTGAATTAAATAAGGGAAATGGATCTTCACAAAATAGTTACATTATGCTTCTATTTTGGATCACCAAAATGGAGTTTTGAGTTGCTTATATTAGAGACCGGAGGAAGTACAAGTCAATTAAATATAAATTATTTAAAATTAAAACTTTTATATCATAACTCTAAATAAATAAATAAAATTCACTATTCTTTAATAAATTAAGTTTTCACATTAATCTATATAATATTTTTATTTTATTTTAAATTATAATAAAATAATCAAGTAATAAATTGAAATGCTTCAAAATTCTTTCTTATCCTTTAAATTTTTACTTAAACTTTAAAATATATTAATTAAAAAAATACATTAATCGTTTTCATATTATAATCTTCTTAGTCATTACTTATATAAAATTAAGTTGAATCAATAATTTACTAATCCAAATTATAATTAATCTTCTATTATTGAAACCTCATGTAATCCTACAAATAAGTTTAATAAATTTTTTATTGTATGGATATTATTATTATTATTAATATTAATATTATTGTTAATGATGATGAGTATCAGAACATTCAAAGTCTAGAATCCCAATTTTTTACGATAACATTTTAGAAATTTTAAATAATGAAATTAATTGTATTTAACTTAGTTTAAAGTTAAGTGGTGCATATATAGCTTTTCTATTTAGCTTCGTCTAAAATGTGTCTTAAAGATCGTTTCTAGAGTCAGTTTGAAGACCTTTTCTTAAAGCTCATATGAAACATTCAAGTTAAAGACTA
Source organism: Sesbania bispinosa (assembly GCA_026901365.1). Lineage (NCBI taxonomy): Eukaryota > Viridiplantae > Streptophyta > Magnoliopsida > Fabales > Fabaceae > Sesbania > Sesbania bispinosa. Next base: position 94,143 of record QLOH01000754.1, on the reverse strand, counting down.
AAGTAAGTGTGTTCGAAGTGCTAAAAAAATCTAAAAGGTTGAAGCTTGTTTTCAAAATCTACTAAAGTCAACCTTGGATGAAATGTTCTGCAAAAGTATGGTTAGACTTTCACTCTTGAAGAAAGACAAAATCAAACTTTCTATAGAAATAGTGCAACAATATAATTGGTATAAAATAGAAAAAGTAAACTGAAGGATGACTGCTCTGCAAAAAAGACCATTGTACCACTACAAAAGCATCTATACACGCTGAATTACGATCAACGACTCCATGCATTAAATGTTATCAAAAATCAAAACTTGTGTTCAAATGTTAAACTTTCATGGAGCTTATAAATAGAAGAACAAGGATTTAAAACACATGAAGTATAATGAAGCTTTGCAAAAATTTCCTAAACCTTCATTTCTTTGATTCTTTTATTCTTTTTGAACTTGTTCAATATGAAAACCTAGAGTTACCATCCGTACTCAAAATCTAATTTTTCACATTTAGGGTGTAAACTCAGAGAGTGTAACTACAAACTCTTATATCTTTTCATATTTGAGTGTTTGAGTCTGAGAGGGCTAAGTTAGAAATAATACTTGGTTGTAAAGAAACCTGAATAGGCTGGCAAAAAAATACTTATCATATGATAAAGTTTAGTGAAAATTCAAATTGGGTTAGGGGCTAGACATATAACACTTGGTTGATAAGTATGAACCAATATAAATTCTGTTTGCTCTCTTCTCTACCTTATTTCTTAAATTTTTCCATCTAGTATTTATTTGAACTAACTAGGGTTAAGGTGTGTATCTAAACATCTTTGTGAAAATCTGTTGAGTTTTGAAAGAGATTTAAAAAACACAATTCAACCTTGATTCTTGTGTTTTTCTTATGTATTTTAATAATAATAATAATAATAATAATAATAATAATTGTAAATATACGTGGAAACACAAGAAGAGGCTTCAAAACCATTTTATGAAATAATTTTAACAAAGCTAATTAAGTTCAAAAGGCTTAACCAAAGGTAAGTTGAGATAATTATCTTTCGTCAACTCCTATCATCTAAAGGTTCCAAAGAAATTTTCATAAAATTTTTAGTAGAAAACTAAGTTATAAAAACTAATCTTACAAATCATACTTATAACCTGTTTGGTTAGGCGTTCAAAAACTCAAAATCATAATTTTGTAGAATTAATTTTAAATTATTTTTGTCTAAAGTGCTTCGTAAAACGTGTATCATTCATCTCAACCATTAATTTTTAGAATTAATTTTACTTAATTGTAAACCAAACAGACACAAACCCTGAAGGGTGATTTTGGTAGTTGTCGAGTTCCTGTAGAAGACAATTTTAAAATAAATTTCAAAATAAACAAATTGACATGAATAATAGAAATCATAAACAAACAAAATAAAATGCAACATAGGAATAGAAGAGAAGCGATGAACCCATAAAAGAAATTTCTTAGAAAGGAAACAAAGAGAGGACAAATACCACAAAATAATTAATAGGGAATGAATACATATCTAAGATTGATAGCTCAAAATTTACTACTTTAGCGATGAACCCATATCTAAGATTGACAATAATAAAGTTGCTCTTGAATAGTGACTGGGAAATTAAGTTGTCTCGTGTTTGGAGAGAACCTAATACTATTTGCTGATGAGCTCGCTAGCTCTGCTCACTCATCCCCCATAAAATCTATGTTCTTAATACTCCTCCTTCTAGTATTTTACTTTATCTTAATAATGATGTAACTGGGCGCTTGTTACTCAGAGTAGTTGCTGTTTAGGCTCCTGGCTTGTTGTCTCCTATTATCTAAAAAAAATTTACTACTTTAGCGCAAACAAAATTAAAATAAAAAAAGTGTTCAAAAGAGCGAAAAAGGAAAAAATAAATATCAATTATGTAGTAGTTAATTTTTTTTTTTCACAAACCGCTAATCAAATTTCATAGCCAAAAAAAATTAAAACTGATGGTAAATAAAACTACATTCCGATATTCCATTTTAGCACTTGGCAGTCTCCAAGTTGCTACATTCCATAAATAAAAAAACATAAATCTCAACTTACGAAAGACTTATAAACAGAGGTAAAAAGTATAGTATGTCATAGGAAAAACAATGCACCCCAAAAAATTTAGAGAAAACTACATAAGAAAGTTCGATTTGAGCGAATGTTATAAAATTTGGATGGGTTACCGACTCGGTACTGAGTTATTGGGGTCACTACTAATAAAATCGGTGAGTCACTTGATTTTACCGGTTAAACCGATATATATAATAATTTATAAATTTTGTAATTAAAAATTGAAGGAAAATATTTAATAATTATTTATAATTAAATATAATTCCATTTTTATTTATAAATTTTTTACTAAAATTTAATAATTTCATATTTTATAAAATATTGACAAAAATTATTAAACAAAATTAGTTTGTATGATAAATGAAAATATGTGACATCCCAAATTCTAGTTATTTTCATGAATCAAAATTAGTAATGAAAAAGGTTTTATAAAATGAAATAGGATAAGGGAGGTGAAATTAGATTAGAAGTGATTAAGGGTGAGAAATCAGGATTCTGAGTCCTGATGTTCTCGCTCAAGCGAGAAGGAGCCCGTTTGAGTGAGAATATCAGCAAAATTTGACAAACTGAATTATGGTTTTCTCTCTCGCTCAAGCGAAAAACAGGGGAGGAATGGGGTGCTCTTTAGATGATTTTCTCAAGCGAGAATCCCTCACTCGAGTGAGAATACGCGTGGCAGTCTTAAAAGCATTAATTAGGGCAAAACCGATTCATTCTTTCAACTTCTATTTTCATTATAGAGAGAGAAATTCGTCTTAGGAGCTTAGAGAAAGCTAGAGGCAGCCGAGGATCTTCGTCCAAACCTTCCCCAACTTCTTTCCCCTTCTATTTGAGCTTTCTTGAGGTGAGTATAACTCACACACCCACTTTCATCTTGGTTAAATCTCTTAAATGAGCCCTAATTCCTTCCCATCCTCTTCTTTAGCTTTGCTTGTTCTTGTATGCTTGTTGTTTGTTCTTTAATTGGTTTAGATTAGACATTATGAATTATGGCATAGGTTGGGGTTTGTATGTTAGGGTTTGACTAAATTACTTTACGTTTGATTATTCATGGTGCGCTTGCACACTGTTAGCATTATTAGCCTTTACTTTGAAAGTTGAAAATGAATTTGGCCTATGGCCACCAAATCCTAATTAATCAAGCTTGACTTCGGTCTAGAATAAGACTAAAATGAGTTTGGCTTCGGCCTAGATTATGAAAATTGGCTTCGGCCCAGAACAATGTATGAAAACTTGACTTCGATCCAGAATAAGTGGCAGGTATTAGTCCCCAAGGGAGACGTTCCTTGTAGTCAGAGCTCAGGTCTAGCCTTAGAATTAGTGGAAAGACATTGTATACCAGGAAAAGCGGGTTATGAGTATTCAGTGGTTTGAGTTGAGATTGTTTGTATTATTTGACATTTATTTGATTGATTGTTGCATAACATTTTCCTACTTTTCCTACACTGCACAAGCATAGTTATATTCACTGAGACATCTGTCTCACCATACATTTTGTGGTTATATTCTAGATGCACAGGTTCCTCCCCGGCCAGGGCAGTTAGCGTGGAGGTGCTCAAGAGTCTTAATTATTTTTTATGATTTCGGAACCTTTATGTACTTAGATGTTTATTTCGATGATTAGAATCTTATTTGTATTATTTTGAGGGATATGATGGTACATGTGCAATCTTCGGGCCTTTCTATTTTGTTTAGGGCGCATGTATGAGGTACCCAATTGATGTATACAGGTTATGTATGGTTGAGCCCTTGAGGCGTTATTTATTCAGTTTATGTTTTCATATATTGTTTAAGTAATCGTTGGACGCTTAAACATTGTATGATATTGTGATGCGATATTTAAAATGACGCGAGATAGTTTCAGAAATTTGGGAATTTTGCTTCCAACAAGCTAAATTATTGAATTTAGAAATTTGGACGTTGCAAAATACACTAATTTAGTCCTTATTGTATACTTTTACTACATATTTTGCTACGGATTAGCTATGAATTTTTAACGTTAAGGACTAAATTGGTGTATTTTCAATTTTTGAAGGACCAAAATCACCGGTTTTAAATTACAGGGACTAAAACGAAACTTTGACTATATTTCAGGGACTAAAAACATATTTAACCCAAAATAATATTATTTATATAGTGTAAAATGTGTTTTTAGTCCCTGTAAATGGACTGAGTTTTTTTTTAGTCCTCGTAAATGTTTTTTTTCTTTTACATCCTCATAAATGTAATTTTTTTTAAATTGGTCCTTGCCGTTAAATATTGTGTTAACTTTAACAGTTCTTCTTTTTCTCCTCATCCTCCTCCTCCTTCTGCTTCTTCTTCTCCTCCTCATCTACTCCTCCTCCATCTATATCATACTTTTTCTGAAATTAACAATTTCTTGCATAGGTATATAGTTAGAGGAACTAAAATAAGACATTCTCATATAGTCACAACTCTAAAATGAGTTCAAATTAAATCACACCTGAAATAGAAGAAGGAGAATGAGTAGCAAAAGGAGAAGGAGAATAAGAAAGAGATGGAGTAGCAAAAGGAGAAGGAGAAGAATGAGGAGGAGGAGAATAAGCAATAGTAGTAACGATAGGGATGCATTTTTTTTTAAAAAAAAATCATTTGTAAGGATGTAATAAAAAAGGGAATTCATTTACGAGGACTAAAAACAAAAGTCGAATTGTTAGTTATTAATAGAGTTTTAACAGCAGGGATGTATTTAAAAAAATTTGCATTTGTAAGGACGTAAAAGAAAAAAAAACATTTACGAGCACTAAAAACAAAACTCAGTTCATTTGCAGGGACTAAAAACACATTTTACCCTTATTTATAAATAGGCTAGCCCACCAAACCTAGTAGAAATTTTAAAAAGCCTAAACCTGACCTACTTAATAAAAAAAAATTTTAAAAATTTAGGTATGACATTTTTATTAAACGAGTCAAAGTCAGGCTAGACCTTAAATAGGCTAGGCCGTAGGTCCCTAACAAGCGACATGACCTATTTCAACCCGTAAGCACAAAAAAAAATGTTTTTAAACAAAAATAATTTGGGTCCTACTAACAAGTGCCCTAAAGGTACTGGTTAAGGATCCATATATAAAAGGTTTTTATTGGAAATCATAACATTGATTGTGTTTATAACATAAAATTTTACACACTCCAATAAAAACTTTCTATATTTGATTCCTTCATATAACAAGTGTCCTAAAGTCACTCGTTAGCATTTTCCAAATAATTTTGCTCCTTCTTTATTATGGAAACACAGATTTGACCGTCTTGGCGTCTTCATCTTATGATGAGAAATGGAAGAACTGTTGAGTCTCAGAATTAATTTAAGTATTTAAATTAGATTTAAGACTCATTAGCCTCAGGTTTTAACGATTAACAAATTAGATCATATAAGAGCAGGTTCTACTGAGAAATGTATTGTTTTGTGCATTGTGTTTCAGGTTACAGGATGAAGCATCCATCTGAAGACAAGAAGATGAAGATAGCCAAAGAAGCAAGCAAAAGACAGAAAGAGGAAATCCGAAGAAAGACAAAGCAAATCTGAACAAGAAGAAATGCTGAAAGAAGAAATCTACTAAAGAAGAACAAAGCAACAGAAGCATTGAAGCAACTATCTGAACGCGACCAACCATCTGAAGAAAATGTGGAAAGAAGAAGTATATCTGTGGAATCAGAAATAAAGACAAGCTTAAAACCCATGAAAGTCTGTCAATCAAAAGAACATCACTTTGTCTTAGACAAACATACTTCAGATCAATCATTCAGAAGATGCAGGCATACTTCAGATCAATCATTCAGAAGATGCAATCATACATCAGATTATTCATTCAGAAGATGCAAGCATACTTCAAATGATTCATTTCAAACAAATAAACAATAAACCATGCAGAAGCAACTCAATCTTCTGAAGCAAAGATAGACTTGAAGAGAAGTAACCGGCCAAAGAAGGAAGACATACTGAAGGAAGACATACTGAAGGAAGAACAAAGAAGCAATATGCTGAAGAAAGGAACTTGCCAAAAAATCAACCAACCTACTGAACCAAAGAAAGAGTCTAGAAGAAAAGAAAAGAGTACATCTGGGGAAAGCTGAAATGAAGATAAACTACATGCTCCTGAAGAATGAAGAAGAAAGAAGCAAACATTCGAAGAAGAAACTCGCTGAAGGAAAGAACTCGCTGAAAGCATCCCTAAGAAGAAAAGCTAAATCAAGCTGAAGTAATGCAACCTGCTGAAAGTGTGTGTGTACTAAAGTTGAATCTGCTGAACACATACTTTCTGAATGTGATGACGTGGCATTTCAGACTCTCTGAAGAAGAAGAAGAAGCCAGACACGTCATACAACTCTCTGAAGATTTATGAGTCAATCTGAACAACTTCCTAAGAGACTCGAATCTCAGCAAACATGAGTGCTGAAGCTAAATTGATGCAAAGAAAAACAAAGGCCTTCGGGCTCAGCTTCAGAACCTAACATGAAAGAGGAAGCCTACTGTAGAAAAGCAAATAGATGTCAGAGATAGGTCAGCACTGTTGTACACCTACTTCTGTATCTTCTCTGCAACACGCTAACAGAGGCATGTACCTCAAGCGAAAAAGAAAAGCAGAAAGCACAACAAGACAAAACCAAAGTCTAACGATGCCATCTCTAAAGACTTCCTGGTGTAAAGAAATGAGAAGAAGAAAGAAAGAAGGAAGCCAAGCAAAAAGAAGCAGAACTCACAACGGTCAAAAGGAGTAGACTAACGGATCTCTATATCCTATCTCCTTACACTCTGAAGAAGACAAATGAAGAAATACGAAGAGAGAAGACATATAAATCTGCTGAAGATAAAGAAAAACTCTCATGATTAAGAGCTTATCTACAGTGTGTCAGAACCAAGTCATCTGCACACCTAATCTGCTTAAGGAAGAAGCAACCAAATGAGAAGCTATTTCACAACGGCTATATGAGCCAAATCATTTCTTCTCAACTGTATAATCAACATTTCTTTTAAACGGCTATATTTCCAGAACATATAAATAGCCTCAAGAAAGTCTATGATAAGAGTGAGAAGAGAAAAGAGATCAAAGAAAGAAAGAGAGAAGTTGGTCGAGCTTGCAAGATGAATCTCTAAAAAGTGTCAACCAAAAACAGAAGAGACAGCCATGCATTTTTAAGTTATATTCCTCATTATGGTTTGTCATCAACCTTCACAGAAGAAATTGGACAAGCTTAATACAGATTTTATAAAGCCAACCTTCTGATCCTACAGAGATGTATTAGAGCTTAGAATTAAACACTTGTATCTCTGTTATACCTTGTACTTAGATTTACTCCATGAATCCTGAGTAGTACTCAGTTAACCTATAGTACAAGATGAACCTCAGTTTAAGTTTCTAGGAAACTTAAACTTTTCATTGTAAACACTATTAAGTGTCTGAGAGCCTGGGGAGGCTTGGAGGAAGAAAGAATACTTGGTTTAAGCCTGGAGAGGCTTGGTTAAGAAAGAATACTCGGTTTAAGCCTGGAGAGGCTTGGTTAAGAAAGAATACTCGGTTTAAGCCTGGAGAGGCTTGATTTAAAAAAGAATACTTGGTTGAGAGCCTGAAGAGGCTTGATGATAAAAAAAATACTTGTATCTGTGTTCAGATAGTGGAAAATCCAGTGGTGGTTTGCCCTTGGACTGGATGTAGCTCACTGGATTAGTGGGTGAACCAGGATAAATTCTTGTTTGATTTTTCTCTATCCCTTAAGCTATCTTAATTCAATTTTCATCTAACAAAGGAAATCTAAAAGTATTTAAGTGAGAACTTTTCTTCTGAATTAAACATGTTTTCAAAACTACCTTTAGTCTGAACCCAGTTCAGAAGGTAATCAAAACTTCAGACTGATACTCATTGTCTGAATCTTTTCAGAAGCTTTTCTCTCTACCCTTAACTCTTTACTCTCCTCTATTATCTGATTACTTCTAACTAAGAAAGAGTCTGAAAAGTAAAATCACAATTAACATAATGTAACTCCACTCTTAACCAAATCATTTTAAACAAGAGTACTTACTGAACCGTCTGAAGTGGGTTCAGCAAGTTCTTTAACAAATCAGTCTTCAACAAATTACTGAAACTTTTAATACATTAGTGAAAATCATTTTTGAAACAACATGTTTTCTATTCTGAAGTCTTTACTTATCAAAATGAATTTAAACAAGGTTCAAAAATGTTTTCATTAAATCATCTGAAATGATCTCAGAAAGCACATTTGTATTTATCTAAGTTCAGCAAGTCTCTGAAAAACTCTCTTTCAATAGCCCTCGCATAACTCTGATATTATTTACTATTTGACAAAAAAGTTTTTCATAATAACCTGCATAGGTTAATTTTTAATAAGATGATTTTAAAAAGGGGTCTCCAAAAATTAGCGTAAAGTTTTAAAACACTATTCAACCCCCCTTCTAGTGTTTCCTGTGGTTCCAACAAGAACTTGCAATTAGTTATTACTAATTACTAATACAAAATTGTCATAAAATATATTACTTTTTTTTTGTAAAATATGTTTTTTCGTCCCTATAGTTTTGGTCAACCTTGGTATTCGTCCCCGACTTTTAAAACATTTGTTTTATATCCTCATATTTTTAAAACATCTTAATCGTAGTCTTTAACGTTAATTAGCTTTGATAAATTATTGACATGTTTAATAGATTTCAACATTATTCTTTAGTGTTAGTCTCAATTAATCAATATGGATGTTGAATTCATCCATTAAGCAATTGAATTTAGTAGCAATGTAGTTTGAATTAATTAGCATTAAGGACTATGGTTAAGATATTTTAAAAGTATACAGATATAAAATAAATATTTTAAAAGTCAGGGATGAAAACTAAAATTGATAAAAAATACAGGGATGAAAAATATATTTTACCCTTACTTTTTTTATTTTAGAAAAAAAAAATTCCGTTCGAAATCAGAAGGGTGCAAGCAATAGTCCATTCCAACGAAATCCAACTTGAGTCCGTAAATTCAGTGTCTTTATTATTCTGAATCGAAAACCAACAACCCAAACCGAACCCACAACAATTAACGGAACCCGTAATTCTGACCCACTTACCCGTTTCTCTCTCTTCCATAAACACCTTATCAGAATCGGATCCAACCCAGATTCGCCTCGCATAATCCAAACACGCATCGCAACTAATCGGGTTCTCTATCTCACCTTCCTTCCCAATCCAAACCCTATCATTTTCTGCCGGACCATCCGATCGGACTCAAGCACCGCATCCACCTTCCCTCACTTTCTGATTCTCTCTGCAAGTAAGATCCTCTCTTCAATTCACCTTACTAAACTGACAATTGCGCCATCTGATGCTTCAATTTGTTAAAGTTTCTTTCTTTTGTTTATTTTTTTCACCTTTCAATTAGCTGGGACCTTAATATTCGGTTTGTAATATGTGTGCTAATCGATGAATATCCTGTTTTATTTTTGTTATTTTTAATTCAATTGCTTGGTCTTTGACTTTTGATCTAGTGTAGGCTACCCCAACGATCACTCATAACTGAACAGAACTGATCTTGAGGTTTTTGTTAGGGCCGTATCATGTGATGTAATACACAATTTAAAACATTGGTACTTAGGCTTCATTACCTTATCCCCTTTAATGGTCTAGATTGTTTTTTTCTTTCATTTTGATGTTTATGTTTTGGACAGAGGGTTCTAGAAAACAAAAAAAAGAGAAGGGAGGATAAAATTTTCACTTCCAAATTAAGAGAATTATATAGTGTTTATAAAAATGAACAAGAGATTAGGATATTAGGTTTTATGATAATCTATTATTATTTTATTTAATTTATTCTAAAACTTCTTACATTAGAGAATATTTAGTTGAAATAACATTTTTATCCTGCCTTCTCTTTCCTTCCAAAACTCTCTATCCCAAACATAGGTTACTGAGCCTTAGTTCTAGCTATTGATTTATTTTGTAGGTTTAGGCATGTTTAAGGTTGAGTTAGTTTGGGCCAAGATATGTCTAGATGCTGATCTAAACTCATTGTTCTTGCCATGTTTTAGTGAGGAGTATGCTAAGATTTAAATAAATATCTTTACTTTTGAGTAATATAATGTAACTGGATCAGGTTTCTAAGCTCTTGCAATCTTGCCAGTCTAAAATCTGCAAGATTTGACTGAATGAACTTTAAAAGTTATGCTTTATCCCTCTATATCTTTGTGCATTTTTTGTTCTCCCTTATTCTCAAGAGGATGGCACAGGTGTGGCTTTAGGACTATATTCTGTCTAGTTATTCCTTCAATGCTTTGCTTCTTAACAAATTTTGAAGTTATGTATTTTTTCTCCTGTAATTTTTTAGGTGATGACTTATCACTTAGTTTTGTATGACATGCAGATTATTGGTAGTCCCAAGCCTATGTGATGGAAATATCAAATGATTCAGGCACTAAGAAACCAAAAAGGCTGACATCTGTTGTTTGGAATCACTTTGAAAGGGTTAGAAAGGCTGACATCTGTTATGCTGTTTGTGTGCATTGTAACAAGAAGCTAAGTGGATCAAGTAACAGTGGAACTACTCATCTGAGAAATCACTTGATGCGATGTCTGAAAAGATCAAACTTTGACGTGTCTCAACTACTTGCAGCAAAGAGGAGGAAAAAAGATAATCCCGTCAGCCTAGCAAACATTAGTTTTGATGAAGGTCAGAGGAAAGAAGAATATATAAAGCCAACGATCATCAAGTTTGAACAGGAGCATAAGAAAGAAGAAATCATTAACTATGGAAGTAGTAAATTTGATCAGGAGAGGAGTCAACTTGATCTTGCACGCATGATCATATTACATGGATACCCATTGAACTTGATTGAACAAGTAGGGTTCAAGGTCTTTGTGAAAAACCTCCAGCCTCTGTTCGAGCTTCAGCCAAATAGCGGTGTAGAGGTTTCTTGTATAGAAATCTACAGAAGGGAGAAAGAGAAAGTGTACGACATGATAAACAAATTATATGGTAGGATTAATCTGTCTATGGAAATGTGGTCTTCAATAGAAAATTCTTCATATTTGTGTCTATCTGCACATTATATTGATGAGGAATGGACATTGCAGAAAAAAATCCTAAACTTTGTCACACTTGATTCTTCTCATACTGAAGACTTGCTTCCAGAAGTGATTATCAAATGTCTCAATGAATGGGATATTGACTGCAAGTTATTTGCCTTGACACTTGATGATTGTTCCATTGATGATGACATCACTCTTAGAATCAAAGAGCGAGTTTCTGAGAAAAGGCCTTATTTAAGTACTCGACAAATACTTGACATACGCTCTGCAGCACATCTCCTAAATTCCATTGTTCAAGATGCCATGGATGCATTGCATGAGGTGATCCAAAAGATTCGAGAGAGCATAAGATATATTAGAAGTTCACAAGAAGTGCAAGGAAAATTCAATGAAATTGCTCAACGTGCTGGGATTAACTCACAGAAGCCCTTATTTCTTAATTTTCCACTCCACTGGAAATCTACATATCTCATGCTTGAAACTGCAGTAGAATACAGGAGTGCTTTTTCTGTCTTCCAAGAACATGATCCATCCTATTCTTCCATTCTAACTGATGAAGAGTGGGAATGGGCTACTTCTGTTACTGGATATTTAAAACTTTTAGTTGAAATTATGAATGTCTTCTCAGGCAACAGATTTCCTACTGCCAATATATACTTCCCTGAGATTTGTGACATCCATATTCAATTAATTGACTGGTGCAGAAGTTCTGACATTTTTCTTAGTGCCATGGCTTTGAAGATGAAAGCCAAATTTGATAAGTACTGGGGCAAGTGCAGTTTGGCTCTTGCTGTAGCTGCAGTCCTAGACCCCCGATTTAAAATGAAGTTGGTTGAATACTACTACTCCCTGATTTATGGAAGCACTGCTTTGGAACGTATCAAGGAAGTTTCTGATGGTATCAAAGAACTTTTTAATGCGTATTCTCTCTGTTCAACAATGGTTGATCAAGGGTCAGCCTTGCCTGGTAGCAGCTTACCTAGTACTAGTTGTAGTGCCAGGGATCGACTAAAAGGCTTTGACAGATTCCTTCATGAGACGTCACAGAGTCAATCCATGACATCAGACTTGGACAAGTATTTAGAGGAACCAATCTTTCCTAGAAATTCTGATTTTAACATACTGAACTGGTGGAAAGTCCACATGCCAAGGTACCCAATTTTGTCTATGATGGCACGTGATGTTCTTGGGACTCCAATGTCAACTTTGGCCCCAGAATTGGCATTTAGCACTGGAGGCAGGGTGCTAGATTCTTCTCGTAGTTCACTAAACCCAGATACAAGAGAGGCTTTAATATGCACACAAGATTGGCTCCGAAATGAATCAGGAGGTATGTTCTTACTTTATGTTTCTTTTTCCACCCATAGAGAACAATCCTGATTGATGGCCTATTCTGATGTACTATTTTTACTCTGACATCTTATCAGATTCAAATCCACCCCCAGGCCACTCTGCCCTACCCCTTCTCCTCGAATGAAGTTAATTTTCCCAGGCATGCTTCTGCAAAACTCGTGTCATATGTTCCTAATCTCTCCATATTCCACTGTTGAACATTTTGCTTTCTACTTATTTATGAGCTGTGTTCCAAGGTTGCTGCTTCATAACTTATCATTATGTTTTCCGATGCCAGGTCTTATTAAAGAAGCTGCCTTAGAAGTGTTAAGTGCGCCTTTGTTCTTCTTTTGTCATTTGTTGCCGGGAAGTGATCTAGGTTGCAACTTGCAAATATTATGTATGTTAAGAAGTAATGTATATATTCTTAGACCAACGCAGTAGATTTTTTTATGTTTACAGTTAAAGCTTTTACTGAGCAGTCAGATGTTTATACTTTATTGAACTATCATTCAGATGAATCTGATTTTTTATAGAGGGTTGCATGCCCTTGATATCAAAATCGCCCCTTCAATGAAAAAGTTTTATTTTCTTTCTCTTCAATGTTCATCCAATAGGGTTGCACAAAAGGAAGGATATAAATGCATTAAGATCTTAAAAAATGGCATGGTTTAACTGTCATCACCTCTATCAAGTGAAGTTCTTATATACATGTCATGACCTCTATCAAGTGAAGTTCTTATATACATTTTTACACTGGGCCAGTTAGATAATGACATATGGTAGAATAATTAAATGGGGACTATAGAATTTTTTTTTTTTTTTGGTGTAAAGGAAATAAGGGGACTATAGAATTTGAATGTGTCTAACTCAAAACCACGCAAGGCTATATTTATAATATGTATGCAATAAATACATATGAATATGATTATTAAATCTAATCCTAATTAACAACTAATTAGTGATTGTACAATTAATGATTATTTAGTAGTTACTAATTAAAAATAACATGTGACTAATTTTAACACCCTCCCTCATGTTAAAGCTTACTAAGCTTTATAAGCTCATTATAAATATGTCCACATTAACAAAATTGAAGATAATAAATCGTGGACCCAGATTGTTTACAATGGGAAAACCGTGGGACTAGGTATATTGAACTGGGGAGCCATAGAGTTCGGTAAATTGCACTGGGAAAGTCGTGGGATTAGGTAGATTGCACTAGGAAAGCCATGAGGCTAGGTAGGGGCCAGGTTGATTGCTTTGAATAGTCATAAGATATATCTATAGGTTTGAAGGTCACGAGTCTTTGGAACAACAAGCAAGAGAGAGAAAACCACTGTTAGAGGAGAAAGAAACACGCCAAAACATCCCAAGAGAGCAGTCACGGAGTGACGTATGTAGCAATTGAGATCGGATTAGGGTAGAGTAGGTTGGGACGACTCCAATGACGTTGGTCGCGGTGGCAAACGATGCCAGACGCGCCGACAGTTGAAAGCATGATAATGATGAAACACCGTTCGAAGCAGTTCCAACGGCGTTGGATTCAGCTTGGAGAGGTGACTTCAGTAATGAGGTCGCTGGTCGAAATTGCTATCGTTAGCTAGAAATAAATTAGACATGAGTTACGATACATATTTAATGGAAGTGATTTCATTTCACTTTTTAAATAATCAATTTTGTACTATACATATTTATTTTTCCAAACAAGCTATTAGTATTTTTATTCTGACTTAATTTTGTTTAAAATTTGGTTACCAAATGTATTTTCAAATTTCAATCTTCTAAGCTTATTTATTAGTATTTATTTTACGGGGCGGGGATGGAGAGAGCAAAACCCGCCCCGTTGCCATCCTCATAGTTGTATACTATTAATGTTGTACATATATACTTGTATAAAAATAATTTCTCTTAAAACATGGAAATATTACTTACTTGCTATGAGATAAATGTTCGTTTAAAAATCTTAAATGCAAAAACAAATACATGTTATGATAACATAAACAAAAAAATAACTAAATAAAAAAAAAGGGTCCTTCTAGGATATAACACTTTTTTTAAGTATTTTTACCTCTGTTATTGTAGGTAGAGTTGTTGGTTAGAATAATAAAGTAAAATTTTTAATATGGTCCCTGAAAATAATTATTTGCTGATAAGGCCCTCTTTAAATAAAGCTTTACAAAGCTTAAAAACCCAACAATAGTATGGAACATGTAATTGATAGTTAATTTAATAGTCACATAGGAGCTCGGTAAAAAATAATTTATTTATAATTATAAAATTAATAATTAAATTACTGTTTAATTTATAAATAACTATAATGATAAAAAAGTAAACTAGCAAATTGGTCACTGACTTTTATAGGGTCATGCAATTTAGTCCCTAAGAAATAGAAAACCCCAATATAGTCCCTGACTTTTTACTTTTTCTTTCACTATAGTCCAACTGTGTTTCCCGTTAATTTCTTACGACGTGTCACGTTTAGTGACACTGTCACACTGTTTGCTATCGGGGCACAAAAATAACGTCATTAAAGTTGAGATCTTCCAATGAAAAAAGGGGAGAAGAGAGAAAAGCGGAAAATATGGAAGCATACGACTGTTGGAGTTGAAGCCTTTCAAGCTATAAATTTGACAAAACTACATCATTTTTGTGTAACGGTGGACACTATAGTGACAAATAGCGTGACAAAGTGTCACCAAACGTGACACATCATAAAAAAATTAACGGGAAACACACGGTTGAACTATAGTGAAAGAAAAAGTAAAAAGTCATGGATTATATTGGGGTTTTCTATTTCTCAGGAACTAAATTGCATGATCCTAAAAAAGTTAGTGACCTGTTTACTAGTTTACTAAAAAAAATTACTTTTCTCCGCAAAAATGTTACCATAATATAAGAAATATTACTTTTAGAATAATAAAACATATCTATAATCACGTTAAAAAACCAAACTTTTCATATAAAATAAGTTAACTATAATAGCTTAACATAAAAAATAATTCAGATATAATAGCTTAACTATAATCACAAATTTTGAAAATTAAATTTTAAAATAAAACAACATATTTTTTTTTGTATATGATGTTTGTAGTTAGAACCTCCGGTAAAATTACTTAAACCCCTATCATTATGTCGACCCTTATGTTAATTTTTTTGTTAATTAAACTATTTATTAAATATTTTAAAATTAAATTTTTTATATTATTTTATTTGTTATATTTTTAAATATATTTTTAATTTCACAAAATGTTTGTTTAATATGTAAAATATGTAAAATCTTTTCACACCTCATTTTTCTTTCCATTTCTCTTATTTCCAATCACATCAATTATCACTTCTTCTACCTTCTCTCCCTTCATTTTTTCTTTTTACCTTTTTTCCTACACTTTTTACACCCAAAAATGGACTTTCAAAATTTTAATACTCTAAAAAAGAGTAATGTCATACTCCTTTATTTACACTTCCTTTGACAAAATATTTTTTTTTTCCATTTCTCTCTTTATTTCGCTTCATTTTCTTTTTTATCTCATTACTCCTTACACTTCTCATACCCCAAAAATGAGTTGTCAAAATTTTAATACTTTTAAAAGAAGAGTAATGATATTTTCACGCTCTTTATTTTATAGTTGTTTTTACACCTTTTTCTTTGTATCTCTTTTGTCATATCTTATCATATTTTTCACTTTCTCTCTATTTATTTATTATTTATTTTCTTTCTATCTCTCTTCTCCCTACACTTCCCACACCATGAAAAAAGTTGTCAAAGTTTTAATGCCCTTAAAAAAGAGCGACGATTTATTTACACTTTCATTCACACCTCATTTTAATTTCTTTATATCTCTTTTCCTTTTCTATCACATCAATTCATGTTTTCTCACCTCATTTCTCTTTATTTTTTGTCTTTCTATGTCTCTCATTCCTACACATATCACACCTAAAAAATGAGGTGTCAAAATTTCACCCTTTCTTTTACACATCTTTTTTTCTATCTTTCTTTCTTTATCACATCAATTATCACATCTTTCATTTTATCTCTCTTCATTTTTCTTTTTTCTTTTTTCTTTCTATGGCTCTCTTTCCTACACTTACCACACCCAAAAAATAAGGTGTCAAAATTTTAATACTCTTAAAAGAGTTTAAATACTTTTTTATACACTTACCCCACCATAAAAATGAGGTGTCAAAGTTTTACACTTCCTTTCATACCCAAATTTTTTATCTTTCTTCATTTTCTTTCATATCAATTATCACATATTTCACCTTATCTCTTCATTTTTTTTTTCTTTTTACCTCTCTGTTTCTTACGTTTTCCACATCAAAAAATGAGATGACAAAGTTTTAATACTCTTAAGAAAAGAGTGATAATTTTTTCACACTCAATTATTTTACACCTAATCATTTTTATATTTCTTCATTTGGTACAATTTGCCTTGGTTAGGGTTTATGTTTTCATTCATCTAACGCTAACATGAATTCACCAAAGGACCTCCACAAAGCAACATGCTTTTTACTATTCATTAAAAAAATATTTTAATATATTAGATTTATTTTAAATAGTATTTTGATGTGATAAAAATTCAAATTTCGTTCTGAGTTGCAATCTACATCTAACCACGTTACTTGAGTGTGCAGCTTTAGAATCTGACCCCATTGCAGATATAAAAAGGTTAAGAAAACAACTTCAAGAGCACGTAGCGAAGCATAACTCAAGTCAGTTGCATCAAAATGCAACAAGTGACTTGTTTGATTAAAGTTCAACCAACAACTCAGGTTCAAGAGTTAAAGCCTTAGGATCCAAAAGAATACATCTACACATTGTGACACAAAATGAAAGTTAGAAGACAAGGTCAAAAAGCACAAAATCAAGTCAGATGCAAAACACAAGTCAGACGCAGATGCACACAAACTCAGATGCAAGTCAGACACAGAAGCACTCACCAAGACAGAAGCATGTAGCATCAAGTCAGAAGCAAGTGCAACTTGATGACATATCAAAAGTGCCTGACACAAAAGGATAAAGCTACTAGAAGTTTCAAACGGCTATAAACGACTAGTTCCCCAGTACAACTCTATATATATGCCAGTAACTCAGAAGAAAATTGAGAGACTGCATACAAAAGTACTAACACTGCAGAAAAGTTTTCACGCTTATTTCTTTGATCATCTCTTGCTTAAATCTCACATACTCCTTACTGTTGATCAACTTCTTGAGTTATATTCGTGGGTTCTCTATTTGTAATACATTTTTGTAACTTAGCTTGAGAATCTTACGGTTTAATTCACACTTTGTGTGTTAGAAATCTCAAGTTAAGAAAACTTCATTTTTCTCTGTAACTCGTTGTTGCTCCTCCACCAAGTCAGAAGGTGTTTCTGAGATGTGGTGTTGAGTGGAGAACCTTGGAGAGGCTTGGACAAGACTACTTAAGAGCCTGAAGAGGTCCTGTAAGGAAAATACTGAGGAGCCTGAAGAGGCCCGTGAAGGAGAATACTTGTAACTTTGAAGAAGTTAGTGAAAAATCTCACTGAGGTGGGGACTGGATGTAGCTCTTGGTTGATAAGAGTGAACAAGTATAAATCTGTCGTGTATCTCTCTTCTGACCCTCACCTATTTACGTTATTGTTAGATTGTTTTAAAATAGGTTAAGGGTGTGTTTGTGAGTTTAGAGAGGAGGGAAAGGAAATGATTGGAAGGAGAGTGGAGGGGGAGAAGAGGAGGGAAAGACTTTGTAAAATATTTAAACTCACAAACACAAAGGGGGGAAGGGCTTCCAATAAACCCTTCCCTTCCCTCCCTTCCCCTCCAAAATTCAACTCACAAACATACCCTAAGGGAATCAAGCATATGGTCATGGTGCAACGGAATAATTGGATTCCCCCTGTTATGATCGTTAATGGTGAAAACACGAATCAAGGCGTAAAATTAAATGGAAACAGCTCGACATACCTTTTGCAAATTGCAACGAAGCTATTGCATCCACGTATCTAGAGGTATCCACGCCAACAAGCGAACCAGGAAACCCTCATCACCTTTGCTAGTAGCGTTTGGAGAGTAAGAGCGACTACTCATATGATTAGGGTAATACATTTCATGCGATATTTATAGAGTGGTGGGTAGGGTTTCATCGTCACTCATTTAACCCTATCACTTACGAGCTTGACCCATTATGTTATAATTCTAATCCGATTAGAATTACTATCATTCCTAGTGGGATTGTTGTATGCTTTGACCCAATAGGTTCTCTTAATACTTGGTTATGATATTTAAAATAAAACACTTTTATATTTAATATCATAAATAGCGAGTGGTATCTAGCAATACATCACTAATACCCAAATACTGAGAATGTCAACAATTTGATGTATCCTATTTTATGATAATATTTTATATGAAATGTCCCTTTGTCCAAATATCTAATTGAACACAAGAGCATGGAATATGTCATCCTTGTATAGTTCAATTTATGTTTTTTCTTGATTCCATAGCAGACTATACAGAAAATAAACATCTCATGTTTATCCTCCTGAGCATGGTCATGCATTTTGTAGTCTAACTTTATCAAGAGGCCTACAGATATAACTCATGTTACATAGGAGGGATAAATCCCATCTAGGTCACTCACATTCCACCACTTGATTTATTATATGTCCAAAAAACCAACTCTATAATAACCTTGTTACAGGTGACGTTGATGATATTAAAACATATAATTCCTTATGTGGGAATCGTAGTGATTTCAGGTCAAAGGACTTAATATAATATTTATCAATTTAAGAAATGTTCATGACACTTATGTAGAAAACCATGCAACGTTCTTATAGTGGGCCATTCTAGTATATCATTACTCTTAATATGTACTTATGTTAGCACTTGATATCTTATATCCATGATCCGTAAGATGTGATCATCAATGAATTCACATACTAGTTTTAATGCATCTAATTTTCCTAAGATGATGCTTGACTAGGGACTATTTAAGAATAGTTCTTCATAAGATCTCACGATCAAGTCGTATACTTGATTTCTTATGAAGTTTAAGCTTACTATTCTAAGGACATTTATTATATTCTAAAAGAATTAATTAAAGTGAATTGCCTTTATAAGAATAATATGATACAAGTGATGAATGTTAAAAAAAACATATAGGTCTCTAGTGCATACACTAACAAAAGGGGTGTGTCTGAGTTTCTTCTAAAACAGTAAAACTATTTCTGAACTTAGATTCACACAAAAGATAAATTTACACTAAAAGAAAAATGACTTTTAGAGACGGCCAAAATCCGTCGCTACAAGGGAAAAACCGTCGCTATTTCATAATTAGCGACGACCTAGCGACGACCAACCAGTTGTTGCTAAAAGCCTCGTCGTTAATGTTGTAGCGACGACATTTTACGGCCGACGCTATGTAGTGTCGACCTGGCCGTCGCTAGTTCCATGATCGTCACAACATAGCGATGACCATTAGAGACGGCCAGGCTGTCGCTAATAACTAGGCGACAGCCAGGCCGTCGCTAATATTTTTTTTTGAAAAATATCCTTTCTTCCCAGATTTATCAATTGTGAGGATCAAACCCACAACCTGCATGATACCAAGAAGGAACATTACTTTTACGCTATATTTGTTTCTTGAAATATATAATGCAAAATATTATATACATAGATAAAATAACAAGAAATTAGTGATGGTCAGGCCGTCACTAACTTTACAAAGGCCAACACTAAAAGTTTTTTGCCTTAGGCTGAAGCTAAATAAAAAAATGTAAAAAAAAATCAACTTAGCGACGGCTTTGCGACGGCTTGGCCGTCGTTAAAAACTCGCGTATAAGAACACGAATTCTTGTAGTGTTACATTATTCACGAACTGGTCAGAAGCAATATGTTACGTTCACTTAAACCAAAACTCAAATTCATATATTGCTTCTGTCCATGACTGATCCTTCTGACATCCAAGTGTGCAACACTTGAGAAGTAAAAGTCAGAAAAGAGTTTTTAAATATTACAGGCTTAGACGCGTCTCAATTCCCTTCTTGAGACATTACCAACTACAAAGTCTTAAGTGCAGATTCGCCACTAGCCCGTGAAGCAAGATAAGAATCACTATGGTTTAAGAAAGAACCATCAAGTCTCTCAACTCTCAAGAGAGAAAACAAAGCAAAGCTTTTCTATTTCAAAATGTTGATTAAAGAGTTACATGAAGGAGAAGTCTCCTTTTATAGGCCAAGTGGACGACCAAGTGAGAAAGGAGAAGTAAAGGAAAAATGATTCCTATCCTAGTGGGGACTTGAACCCATGACTCCTAGCCTATTTAGATTAGGTCCATCTTAGCCAATAAAGCCAAGGAATTAGCGCCCCTAAGCTAGAGTAATGGGAGAAATTAATTACATGAAAATGAAATACAATATGAAATCCTATCAAACTAAGGCTTGGAGGCCATGACTAGGTGGTCCTCTAATTTAGGGAATCAAATTATAATTAGAATAATGGGAAAATAAATGTTGACCAAAAGTAGTATGGTCAATGTTGACTTAATAAAAGTCAACTCTCCTTGGTTGGCCTTCATGCGCCCAAGCCTCAGTGTTACTGGCTCAATCTCTCTGAACTCCAGCTGCTTCCATTAGTAACATACCATCAGAAAAGGAAGAAGGATAGAAAAAAAAAGGTGTGAAAGGAGGTGTAAATAAAGTCGTGTGAAAACATCATTACTTCTTTTTTTTAAGAGTATTAAAACTTTGACAATCCATTTTTGGGGTATGGAAGTGTAGGAAAATTAAAAATAAATTATTTTATTAAATACAAAAATTATTAAAACATAACTTCAAAATTAATTTTATATATCTATTTATACTTACACAATGCAGCAAGATGTACTTTTAACATTTTACTATTCATTAGTTCTCTCTCTCTTTCTTCGTGTGTTTTTAGTTTTATTGGTGGACCAATTTGTGTTGGTTGAACCTAGAAGTTTTAGGTCATCATAAGAGTCTATGTTGTAATAGTATAAACTTACATATTATTATGTTTACATTATGGTAAATTACTTTATTTTAAATATTAATTTTTGATTTATTTTTTTATGAATTTAGTTATAGTAACTATTATACAAAATATAAATCGCATTATAAATCAACACAATTTCTTTAAAATTTTCAATTAATAATAATTATTATTAAAATATTTTTAATTGCATGTACTGTTATTATTATTATAATTATAATGATATAATCTTTTGTTAACACGTGGTAATATATCAATATACTTAATTAGTTAACAACTGTAGAAATCAATTCCACACAAAATTCTCGATGGTATTTTAATGGATGATATTTCTTTTTTCATTTTATAGAATCAATTTGTACTGCGCATAATAAGTATGCAAACATACACTTAATAAGATCTAATATAAATACGGTTTAATATAAATGTCATCTTTCATTCATGAAAATATTATGTTCCAAAATTTATAACCTTTCATTAAGAGGAATTATTTGAATAATGAATAATTTATTGTTAATTTTTAATGAAAGATCATGTATTTATTATTTGGTATATTCACATGGTTAATTAGTCAAAAATAAAAAAAAATTATTTTATTTTAATATGTGTCCAAATTAAATTTGACTCTTCCTCTATAAATCACTTTTTACGGTTAGAATAAATTAAAAGAGAAAAGCATGAATTAATTGTTTCATGAAAAGAGGAAAATTTGATGAAATGTGAAAAACAACTAATAAAAAAAATATATAATTATATATATAATCTAATTTATTTTGTGTAAAATATTAAAAATGAATTATAATATAAAATATGTTTGTATTTAATATTTTTATTTTTGAAATTTTTAAAATTCATTTCATTGATAAGAAAATTATTTTATTGATAATTGTCATACATTATTTTAATATATATTTTTATTTAAATTTAAGGATTTAATTAAATATATATAATAATAAATACTTAATTAAGTAATTGATCACCAATGAATTTTATGGATAAATTATATGGAATCTAGTAATCCAACACTCTTCCCAGTTTAAATATTTAGCTTTTACTTTTCCTTTTACTACAACGGGGTGTATGCAAGCTGTTAGAAAAAATAGGAAAAAACAATTGTTATGTCGTGGTGATCCACTTCCTTAAAAGCAAGAATTCTGGTAGACCAATGGTGCAACATGATAACCGACCTACTTCCCAAGGTTAACACAACATTATGTTGGTCCCAGAGGGAATCTAGAAGGGGGGTTGAATAGATTCACAAAAAAAATTATTTAGTTAACTTTCAAAATTCATTTTTCCCTTCAAAAGTTGCCTTTAGAATTCTTTCAATATATTTTTAAATATCAATTTTATCAATTTATCAGAGTTTAAAATCAAGAGATATATGTGTGCAGCAGATCAAAGAAATTGCAGCAGGTAATTGATTACCAATTCAATACATAATTGATTACCGATTTGTAAAATAGAAGGTAATTGATTATCAAGATTGATTCCTCAAGATTAATGATTCTTCAAATAGTATTCAAATCAAAGTTTCAGAAATCAATCATTCAATTTCTGTTATTTTATCAACCAAGAACCAAATTTATATTACCAAGAATTACAATTCAAGATAGTATAGGGATAGAGAAGATAACACAGTGATTTATACTGGTTCAGCCACTAAAAGGGCCTACATCCAGTTTTGATCTAGCCACACCACTAAATCAAGTTCACTATAGAATTGATTACAAACACCATGCACACTCAATCCTAAAGAAAGACTTTCTAGCAAACAAAAGGTTTATCTCTTGCACCCCACAAGAGCATGTTCATCCGTGACACCCCGCCACTCGAACAACAACCTTACTTATGACACCCCGTCACAAGATTTCACAAACAATCTCTAAGAACACCCCCGTTCTAGAGATATCACACAATGTACTTCTCTATGAATCCCTATTCAAGAGACAATACAAATCAAAACAATTATTGTAAAAACTAAGTTAGAACGATAACACCTTGAATGTGTAGATAAACTCCATGAGTGTATGTCAATCTTCTTTTCAAATCATCTAATCTTCTTGAGTTGAGAGTTCTTCAAACACTTGCAGAATCTCTGGACATAATGACTTCTTGAAGAATCTTTTTCTAAAAGGAGTATTTTTATTTTCTACAAAATTCAGCTCACTCTTCTCTTTAAATTGTATTCTATCTCTTCTTCTCTGTATATATTTTCTTTCTTCGAAATTCTCATATTTATATAGTTTTAGAGTTTCAAAAGTTAGTTAAAAATCAGTTTAAAAAACAGTTGAAAATCGTCCAGAGTTTCTGCAGTATCAGGGGTAATCGATTAGCTTATCAGGTAATCGATTACTCCAGAACGTTTAGTTCCAGAACCCATTCATAGGAAACAGGGGTAATCGATTACTATATGTGGTAATCGATTAAACCAGTGAGCACCAATATTTGAATTTCTCATCAGGTGCAGTGGTAATCGATTAACCTTATCAGGTAATCGATTATTTTCGTTCCTGTACCAGAAATCATGTCGTTTTTAGTTTTGAATCAACTTGGGGTCAATTATGTACCAACTAAAGTAGTCGATTATACCAGAGGCAAATCAATACTTGGTTGAGTAATTTAGATTCCAAGCTATCCAAACTTGAAAAAAAAAACATGACCTCGACTTACATGATTACAATCCAAATAAAACCAATTAACAAACACATAACACTTGCCTAATACTAAAAGCAAACAATACAAGTGCCACATCTATTGAAACTTGTTTGGCACTGCAAAATGAATATTAAATTTCTACTTCCTACAACAAAACCAAAACACCTTAATATTTGAGAGACTTGATGACCACTTGTATCTTCCAATGAGGCTTAAGTCCAACAATCTCCCCCTTTTTGGTTTTGATGCGCCAAACACTTTCAATAACACTTACAGTGGGCACAAGGATAATTGCCATTTCTTCATCCCTAAAGAACTTTGAAAATGCTTGCATGGCAAATGTGTTTATTAAACAAATCACAGTAATCATGTTTCACAATCAATCATATATATGATAATCATGTCATATCCAATTTAGATCATAGTCAAATATCATCATAAATCTTTCTCATTCTCTTTCATTCTTTCTCCCCCTTTTGGAAAACTAAAACCAAAAATTTCATGCAACTTTATCATCTAATATTAGAAAATAAGCACATAAGCAAAGTGATTAGCATATTAATATCCATCAAACACAAACATAATAGTCATGAACAGAAATATGAAAATACCAAAGTAACCATTGTACATATTATAGTCATCCAAAATGAAATATGCATCCTAATATGAAAATCAAAATAAGATCCTAATAATTGAAGCTCCTCCTAAGCGTCCGGGAATGGAACTTGAAGTTCATCAAGCCTTTTAGAGAGTGCCTCAATTCTGTCCTTCAAGTCTTGATAATCCCTCTTCTGGGTTTCAGAAATTTCATTTAACTTGTTAAGGACCATTTGCTCAAAGGCTGTGAATGGCTTAGGTTCAGCTTCTTCAGAATGTTCGTCTTCATCAGGATTTTCTTCATTATTGATTTCATCTTTATTAAACCAACCATTTTCTGTTTTGACCAATTTCATCATTTTCAATGCTTTGTCCTTAACATCATGTGTTTCTCTAGTAATTTCTCTTGATTCACCACTTGTATCAACACCATAGTGATCAAGAACTTTAGATATGAAAACAACATAAGGGCATTTATAATCAATCAATCTTCTGGTCTTCATCATATTATTGCTAATTGTATCTATTCAATTGACCTTAATATCGTTCTTTATAGCACAGATCATCATCATGTCCTCTTCATTTAACTGAGCATGGTTGCTCCCCCTAGCTATTACAATCCATGTCAAGGTGTAATGTAACAATCTATCATTCACTTTCATTCCCCCGATGTTGAAAACCGATTTCTTCTTTTCAATCTTTTAACAGCTTGTTCATCTTCCCATTCATTTGGATTTACCAACAAAGATTTATACAGTTGAAGCTTATTATACTGTATTTCAAGTTTATCAAATTCTTCTGTTGTTAGTTTAATTCCACCAGCAGTTATACCACCTATATCTTTAAAGATTGAATCATCTATGCAAATCTCGGTTTTCTTAACCTCAGAACTCAGATTTCCATCTCTATCATAGAAGAAGTTTGCATAAAAGATTTTAACCAAGTCAGGATAGTAATGCCCTTTTAACTGAACAAACTTTTCAAGACTCTGTGATTCTAAATCACGTTGAAAAGTGAAACCATTTCTATTTAGCCAAGAAAAAGAAAGAACCTTAGGAGAGATGATTTATTTTCTAGCAAAGAAATTGAAATAGGCATTTGCTTGACCCTCTGTAGAAAACCATGGATGGTTGTAGTTGAGAGGTCTTGGTGGAGATTCTTCTGCAGGTCTCTTTGAAGATCCGGGTTTTCGAATTGGGGTTAGCTTTGGAGGACGAAATTCTCCTCGATTGTTGTATGCTTCATGCGTTTCCCTTTTCCTTTTGCTTGAATCTGCCATTGAAGGTTGGGCAAGGTGGGTGAAGGTGTTGGTTTCTCAGAAATTTTGGGATTTTTAGGGTTTCTGGTGAAGGATTTCACTTAGGGTTTGAAAAAATTAGGATTAAAATGAAGTTGAAGGGGTTTAAATATCATCATTGGCTTCTTTGAAATTGACTGAGATGGAACAGAGTCGCAGGTAATCGAGTACTGAAAGACGGTAATCGATTATCCCAGTGACTGTTAATACAATTTTAATTTTTCCCATCCAGATAATCGATTATCATACTGTGGTAATCAATTATCACAGAATGAATGCTTAAAGGATTCATTGCTTCAGTTAAGGTAATCGATTAACATATAGTGGTAATCGATTAAAGCAGTGAGTTTGTATTTCTGCCTGAATTGCAAACTTCCTGATTTAATAGATTACTTATGCGAGTAATCGATTAACTTGCTACTAATATTTTTGAAAAAATCATTTTTAATGCATTTTGATGAAAACCTTCAGATGTTATGCAACTAATGAATGATATGCACAATTATACAGATAATTTCACACAATTTAACTTAGAAAACAAAGAGAAGATAGATTAGTTAAGATCATACTCACTAAGTATACCAAGTTCTCTTCTTAGCTTGTAGAACCTTTCTCTTGGTAGTGGTTTAGTGAATATATCTGCTAACTGTGATTCAGTAACAACGAATTGAACTTCATAATCTCCTTTTTCCACGTGATCCCTTATAAAGTGATGACGTATTTCTACGTGTTTTTGTTCTTGAGTGCAAGATTGGATTCTTTGTTAGGTTGATTGCACTTGTGTTATCACACCTCAATGGTATCTTGTCCAATATCAGTCCAAAGTCTCGTAATTGTTGTTTGAGCCATATTGATTATGCACAACAACTCCCAGCTGCAATGTATTCAGCTTATGCAGTTGAAAGTGCTACACATGCTTGTTTCTTATTGTGCCATGATACTAGACTGTTTCCAAATAGGTGACACGTACCACTTGTACTTTTCCTGTCTAATTTGCAACCTGGAAAATCAGAGTCAGAATAACCAACAAGTATAGGATTTGTACCTTTAGGATACCAAAGACCCATGTCTGTAGTTTCCTTGAGATACTTCAAAATTCTTTTGACAACATTCATGTGTGATTCCTTGGGTGCTGCTTGATACCTAGCACACAAATACACACTAAACATGATGTCACGTCTACATGCTGTTAAATATAAAAGTGAACCTATCATCCCTCTATATTTGGTTACATCTACAGATTTTCCTTGTGTATCTGCATCCAAGTAGCAGTTTGTTCCCATAGGTATGTTAGAACTTTTACAGCTTCCATATCAAATTTCTTTATTAGTTCTTTTGTGTATTTTGATTGATGCAAGAAAATCCCTTTCTCCATTTGCTTAACTTGCAGATAGGGATGGGAATAGGCCGAGCCGAGCTAGGCTTTCCAAGGCCTAAGCCTGGCCTACACCTTAAATCTATGACCTGAGCCAGACCTGTTTACCTGACATAGGCTTTATTTTATGGTCTGAGCCTGGCCTATTTAAAGCTTGACATGGCCTGAAAGCATGTTTAAAAGCTTGTTTTGTAGTAAGATACTTGAATATATCATAAGCATATATATGAATAGACTTATAGGCTCAAGTTTTTAACATACTTAAATGTTTATACAAACTAATAAGTATATAATTATAAGGAAAAGTAATAAAAATATTTATAATAATAATAGCAATATAAGTAATATTAGTATTTTATTTATATTTAGTTAAATAGACTGGCCTAATAGCCTCAAAAGGCTTTTTCGATGGCCTGAAGTCTGGCCTGTTTTGCTATATAGGCTTTTGAAAAAGCCTTGGCCTCCTCTATTTAACAAATTGGCCTGGCCTGGCCTAGGCCTGATGTAGGCCGGGTAGTAGGCCCCTGACGAGCGGCCCGGCCTGTTCCCACCCCTACTTGCAGACCAAGAAAGAAACTCAATTCTCCCATCATTGACATATCAAACTCCCCCTGCATTTTTGACACAAAGTCCTCACAAAGAGAGTGGTTAGATGAACCAAAAATTATGTCATCCACATACACTTGCACAAAAAGTATACCATTTGAAGTTTTCTTAAAAAATATAGTCTTGTCAACCTTTCCCCTTTCAAAACTTTGAGACAATAGAAATTTACTTAATCTTTCATACCATTGTCTAGGAGCTTGCTTAAGTCCATAAAGAGCTTTCTTTAGCTTATACACATGATTAGGAAAATTATGGTTAACAAAACTAGGAGGTTGAGAAACATAAACTTCTTCATCAATGAAACCATTTAAAAAGGCACTTTTAACATCCATTTGGTATAGCTTAAAATCATATACACATGCAAATTCAATAAGTAGCCTAACAGCTTCTAATCTAGCAACAGGAGCATATGTTTCACCAAAATCTATACCCTCTTGTTGATTATAACCTTTGGCTACTAATCTAGCCTTATTCCTAGTTATTGATCCGGTTTCATCAAGTTTGTATCTAAATACCCATTTTGTACCTATGAAATTCATATTAGACTTGTAAGGCACTAATTCCCAAACATCATTTCTTTTGAATTGATTTAATTTATCATGCATGGCCATCATCCAATATTCATCATTCAAAGCATCATCCACACAAGATGGTTCAATTTGAGAAACAAATGCCATATATTCACAAAAGAGATTAAGTGAATTTCTAGTGGTTACTCCCTTTTCAATATCTCCAATAATGTTGTCCAAAGAGAGATCTCTAGGTTTCCTCCATTCTTTGGGTAATGATTGTACTTCTTTGGGAACTTTCATTTGCTCATCAATGATGCTTGCTTCATCATTAGTTGGTGGCATATTTAATGAACCTGTATCTTCTTCATCACAAAAGACTTTCCCTTTTTATGGGGGTTAGTTTCATAAAAAATAACATGGATAGACTCTTCAACAATTAATGACCTTTTGTTAAAGACTCTATATGCTTTACTTATTGCAGAATATCCTAAAAGCACTCTTTCATCAGCTTTAGCATCAAATTTGATGAAGGCTTTGAAAACATTGTTTTTAGCAGATAAAAATGCAATCCAAGTAAATCTAGAATAATCATCAATTATTACTAAAGCATATATGCTCCCACCAATACTTATAGTTCTTGAAGGACCAAACAAATCCATATGCAAAAGCTCAAGAGGTCTAGAAGTAGAAACAAAATTTGTTGATTTAAAAGAAGCTCTAGACTGTTTTTCCTTTTGACATGAATCACATAATCCTTCCTTAGAAAACTTAATATTTGGTAGGCCATTAACTAGTTTCTTAGATGCAAGCCTATTCAATTGCTCAAGATTTATATGTGCAATATGTGTTGAGTCTCAAAATTAATTTGAGTATTCAAACTTAACTTAAGACTCAATATCCTTAGGTTTTAATGATTAACAAATAAGATCATATAAGTAGGTTCTACTAAGAAAGGTATTGCTTTGTAGATTGTATTTCAGGATGTAGTAATCATCTGAAGCCTAGAAGACAACAAGAAAAGAAGAAATCCACAAAGAAGATGAAGCAAATATGAAGAGAAGAAAAAAGAACAGCACAGAAACTGAAGAGAAGAAAAAGGAAAGACTCAGAATCTGAAGAGAAGAGAAGACTCGACTCCCTGAAGCATATTCATCGTCTGAAGACTTGAAGACAAACTGAAGATTTGACTCCGTCTGAAGGATGACTATCGTCTGAAGACTTGAAGACAAACTGAAGACTTGACTCCGTCTGAAGAGTGACTATCATATGAAGAATTGAATCTGATCTAAAGCACTCTGTGTATCTGAAGGTTGAACGTGTCAGAATATAGGATTGATCTCTGGAAGACGTGCTAAGTGTGAAGAACACTCTACCCAATGAACTTCACTTATTTCAGCATAAGAGTCAGAACTACTTTCTTGCCTCGATCAAAAGCTTTGCACAAATAAGGAAATTCTGCAACGTCTGCTGCACCTGCAACGAAAAAGCATTGCGTGCTCAGACCTACTGCATCTACTACTGCCTAGAGCGTATCAGAAGACTGAACAAAAGTGACGAGAAAGATGTTTGAACTAAGTTTATTAAATTCAACATCTTTATCCATCTGAATCACAGAAGAATAAGAAGAGACAAAGAAGAACAGAGCTGCGATCATTTCAAGAAAGATGAAGGAACTTTTGCTAAAAGAGAGGAACTTGCTGAAAGTATCCTTAGTGTGAAGAACTAAGAAATGCTTGAAACAATCATCTGAGATAAGCATATGTTGAAGCTGATGACATCAAGCTTAAACAATGCAACCATCTGAAAGCTCACTAATCGTTTGAAAGTATGCAAAGATTAAAACCTTCTGAACACATACTCTCTGAACAAGATGATGAGATATATCAGACTATCTGAAGACATGAAGACTTTCAAATCTGACTACGTGGACAAATCTCAAACTACAGGAAGTCTCAACAAAGGCAAAGATCATATGTTCAACAACTAGAATATTATTCAAATATTCTTAAGAGAGAAAAAGGAGAAAACGTCAGAAGCTAAGCAAAAATGAAGATAGCACAAATTGAGCAAAAGGACAAATCTAACGGATATCTCCTCACACTCACAGAAAAGAAAGGTGAAAGAAAAGAAGATGCAGGGAGAGAAAAGAAGTATCTACCTGTTAAAGGAAAATCTCTCAAGGTTAAAGAACTCATCTAAAAGTGTGTCAGAGCTAAGCTATCTGCACACCTATTCTGCTTAAGAAGAAGCAACCGTTTAAGAAGTTTTTCACAACGGCTATACTGAGCCAAATCACGTCTTCTCAACGGTAACCAAATAATCTTCAACGGCTATATTTCCAGAACTTATAAATAGTCCTAAGAAAGTGTTTGAAGATGGTGATCTGCTTATGGGTTGAACTTATTAGAATATATGATCAGTCAGCCAAGATCCTAGAATCTGAATTGACAAACCCACGGTTAAGTGGTGAGAATGTAAGCCAGGACTGCCAATGGTCAAGCCCAAAAGAGAACCTGCTAAAGCTCAAACCATATCTTATCAAGCCAACTCTCTGAAGAAGAAAAATACATAGAAGAACCCAATTAGAAATTCATACACTTATCTCTCTGTAACATCCTTGTACTTAGAATTATCCATTGTATTCTGAGTAGTACTCAGTTAACCTCTAGTACAGGAAGAATCTGAGTTTATGTTTCTTAGAAACTTAAACTTAGTTTATGTTGTAAACACTTTATGTGTCTGAGAGCCTGAAGAGGCTTGGTGGAAGAAAGAATACTTGTTGTTGAGCCCGGAGAGTCAGTTGAAAACAAAGGAATACTTGTTGTTAAGCCTGGAGAGGCTTGTCTATAAAATAATACTGCATATGTTTCCTGGAGAGGCAGTTGAAAACAAAGGAATACTTGTTGTTAAGCCTGGAGAGGCTTGTCTGTAAAATAATACTGCATATGTTGCCTGGAGAGGTAGTTGAAAACAAAGGAATACTTGTTGTTAAGCCTGAAGAGGCTGTGGTAAAAGAATACTTGTATCTGTGTTCAGATACTGGAAAATCCAGTGGTGGTTTGCCCTGGGACTGGATGTAGCTCACTGGGTTGGTGAGTGAACCAGGATAAATTCTTGGCTAAGTTCTCTTTCCCTTAAACTCTTTTACTTTTAGCTTTATATTTTCGAAGGGGATTGAAAAGTATTTTTATATCAAAACTCTAATTCAACAATTTCAATAAAACAATTTTTATTGATAAACAAACTTCAGACAATCTCATATCTTTTGAAGTATTACAGAAAATGCACTTTGAAGAACCTCTGAAATAACCCTATGAAGTGAGTCTGAAAAGAACTCAGTTCAGAAGTTAGAAACAGACTTCAAACGATCACCAATCATCTGAAGTAGTTCAGAAACTATTCTGAAAAGATTGTCTGTAATAACCTTCAGAAGGTACTTTGAGATGTTTTCAAATAACTCAGTTTTAAATAAGAAACTAAATTAATTGGATGTTTATTTAAAGCTTTCTTAAGTATTGTTAGTAAGTTTGTCAAATTTATCTTTCTTATCTTCCGCTCTTTTCTAATAACTCTGAAATATTTTTTTTATAACAACTTGTTTTGATTCATCTGTTATTTATTTCAAGGTTTCTAAAATTTGCTTAAGTCTTTAAAACACTATTCAACCCCCCTTCTAGTGTTTCCTGTGGTTCTAACAATTGGTATCAGAGCTCACCTTCGGGTTGAGCATCTAACAAATGCAGAAGGAGTAGATCCTCAGAAGATGGAAACCTCACCAAGCTGAAGCAACTCTGAGAACAAATAATCAAAGGTGCTTGATAAAAGAAGGAAAGTACGCTCATTCCAAATCACTCACTGGTAACATCTTTCCTATCTTAATCTAAATATAATTATTTGATATATTTGAAACTAATTTTAAAATTGCATATAGTTTTTGTTGCATGTGAAATAGATTTGCTAATAAATGCTTATGTGGTATGTGTGTAATTGCTGAAAATAATTTATCAGTTTATTTTTCTTCCCTCATATGTTAAGAAGTTGAAAAGTCTTTGAAAAACTCAAACATTTTATTAAAAAAAACATGATACGGCGCTATGTGAATTAATGGATCATCAACCGGTTCCTCATAATTGGCACGATGCACAACTCTCCATTTCTGCTCAGTGCATGAAACCGTGATCATAAATGCATCAAGCATGCTCCTTTACCTATTTATAAGACTTGGAAGATCATCTTGAGAACTACACTTCATTCGATCAATCCTCAAGAGCTAAAGAATATTTTCTCCAAGTCCCTTAATCTCTCAGTTCAATTATACTCAAATGGCTAATATGTTTTCATCAAGTGGCTCTGATCCTTCATCAATCAATGAGAGAATCATTCCTACAAAGTTGGTTAAACTCTCTGATTTCGACGAAGATAGTCATAAAATATCTGAGTATTTTGACGCAGTTGGATGGACTCCCTTCTTCAACAACCTCTCCCCATGGCACGAGGAAAGTGTTCTAGAGTTCTGGAACAACTCCGAGGTAGTGTCTTAACATGGTCGTACTGGAATTAAGACGACGGTGCAGGGAAGAACTCTATTTGTTAACACCAATTTGTTGGCTAAAGTGATTGGTGTTCTTGCAAGAGGGGACAACTTCTTTGAGAGATGGGAATCACTGAATGGTGGAACAGTTGTCTATGATGAACAATTGTTTGAAAGAAGACGCCTTGCTCCTTATAAGCATTCTTAACTTCTGGATATCCCCAGAACTCTCCTTGCTGTGCTGAATTGCTGCATCCTTCCAAAAGGAAGCAATAACTTGGTGATCAGTCAGCTAGAAAGGTTTGTGCTGGGTCATCTGCTGATGAAGAGGAGAATCAGTCTTCCTTTTGTTCTGCTGTATCAGATGATGTTTAGGCAAGCATTGGGAAATGAGAACCTCTTTCCCCACAACACCCTGATTATGAAAATATTAATGCATAAGGGCTTTCCTATGGATAGTCTCTTTGATCAACCGCCTCCTTACTTCTTCACTCCGGGAATGTATGCTCAGTTAGACCGGACCTTATCTGAACAAGAAGAAGCTCCAGAAAAGTAGGTGGCTATCCCTTCTCTCTTTACATCCCATGCCAAAGAGAAAAAAGTTTCTACTCATCTGAGTGCTCATGGAAGGTCAAGGATGGTGTTGCCTGCATATAATCTGAAAAGGGTGCATAAAAAGGTGAATCAGCTTGCAAAGAGGCTGAAGGTAATTGAGAAGGAGGTACAAAATTTGAAATCAGAAAGGGATAACGCAAATGCCAACGAAGACCCATCTGCTGATAATCATTGATTTTTCAAAGTGCCTTGTTATAATCCTATTTTAAATTAATAAAATTTAAACTTTTACAAACATTTCCTTACTAGTTTTCCCTTAACTGTGTTATTTTATATTCTTGCGTTGTCTATATTATTTGTATGTTCGTTTAAATGTGCCGTTCACATTATGATAATATTCCTCATAAATAAAAATAATTAACTTGCTGAAGTATGGTAAAATTAAAATTATTAACTTAAGATATTTCCTTGATGATTAACAAATTCAAATTGAGTAAAATCAGATGCTACTGAAAGGTATTTTTAGTTTTTGTATGTCTAAGGAAACAGGTCTTGAAGATAATCTTAAGATGATCATCATAAGGTAATACCTTCTGAAAGGGTAGATCAAGACAACATTGTCTGAAAGGATGGCTAGTGTGATATCATCCCCATTCTCTGAACCTGTTCAGAAAGTTCTCAATGAACTTACTGAAATTGTGGGTTAGAAATGTTAAGGTGGTTGATACTCTATGCACTAAGCCTACCTCAACTCTTGAGAAGACAATTCTGACTTAGTACCATCCCTATTCTCTGAACCTGTTTAGAAAGTTCTCAATGAACTTACTGAAATTGTGGGTCATGAATGCTGAGGTGATTGATACTCAAGCCATTGAAGTATATCTCAATTCTTGAGGATCAGATAATGATGATTGTTGCTTATGAAGAAGAAACGCCTAAAGCAAGAAGATCAAAGATCAACAACAAGCTATCTCAGAAGATGGAAAGGACAAAACTATCTTTGAAGAACAAGATTGAGTCTCAGCAAATGCATCTCTTCAACCCAAGATCAATAAGTATCTCTGATGGTAACATTGTTCTAACTTATAACTTGTAAATCTATGTCAACAGTGCATCCTGCTAATGTGTGAATACTTGCTGAAACATTCTGAACTCTTTAAAAAGGGAATTTCTATTAAAAGAACTTAATTTAATCAATCTGTCTGAAAGCAATACCATCTTTTTAAAATTTTGTGTCTGAAAATTTCTTTTGGTTATTTTATAAAATATTTTCTTTGTTTTTGTTATTACTGTTGTTTTTCTTTCAAAATGTTATCTCTGTATTTACTTTTCTCTTTCTTCCAAAATGAATTTCAAAAATGTTTTTCTTTTCAACCTTTAATAAAACGTATCTTTTTACCAGCTGAAACGTTTTTCTTATTAAATATTTTTTTAAAAAACGTTTTTCTTATTCTATCTTTTCAATCAACACTGATGACTCGATTCCCTATGACTAATAACGCTTCACCTATGACCAATCAATGATGTACGTTTCGATACTCCCAAGGTCTGAAATTGTCATCATTAATGCTATCCGAGTCCTTATGTATTTCGTGAACAACAATCCAAAGGATTCAATCTCTTCACTTCTCTCTTCTATCTCTTGTTTCAAAGTCCTATAAATACTCAAGAGCTCTTGACTCATACTCATCACTTCAAAGTTCTCTACAAACTTTGAAAAGGGGTCTGAGTGTATAGCTCTCTGAAGGACGATGAAGAAGCAAAGGAAAATAGAAGGAGTTCTGGAACACTGTGAGGAGAAGATCAAGTCATCATGGATGATGTGTGGAATGATAAGTACGGGAAAGGCTTCATCTGAAAACTTGTTTCTTTGTACTTGGACCATGGAGATTTTGTTGCATCACAAGCACACTGGAAGACCACTGGGAGAACCCAGAATAGCCAATCTTATGAAGGGAAATGATGCACTTCCACCATTCCAGTCCTCAAAGGGAGAATGCGTGCGGAACGCACGTGTGGGAAGAGAATACAGGCTCAAGAGGCACTTCTGAGGCTTTTCAGCCAAAGAAGTAGTGGTAGCTTTGAAAGAGAGGGAAGCTGCTGATAAGGCTATGCCTCAGCCTATCATAGGAATCAAGAGAGTTAGCGGTGATAAATGTATTTTCAGTTTTTTTTTTCAAAAGATTTTCTAATAAAAATTCTCCATACTTGTGTTTATCTGTATGTTTATACCTTTGTTAATGAAATCTTTCAGAAGACTGTTTCTCTGTGTAACTTCTTTTTGCTGTATGTATCTCTTTTCTTTATTCTGAAATACGTTTCACCGTATGTGTCTGTATGAATTCGTATGAATCTGTATGTATCTGTAAGTTTCTGTTATATGTTTCAGAGTCTCTTATTCATATTTGGTATCAAGAATTAAAGAACTAACTAAACCTTTTTAATTAATGACAAAAGGGGGAGAAATATATAACTAACAAAATATCTTAAGTCAAGAAATTCAAGTTTACTAAAGTCAAGATATTCAAAAGATAACAAGTAATATCAGAAGCATATAGATAATTATTGGTATGATATTGATTGGTGTCTGATTAAAACATAAAGGTTATAACAATTGGTATGCCTAAAAGTTAACAGTTAACAATTGGTATCTAAAAGGTTAACAATTGGCATTTAAAGATTTAATGTTTTTCTAAGGAGAAGTAATATAGACAGGGGGAGCAAACTAATTCATGTATCATCTTTCATTTCATTTCCTTTATACATTTTTGTTAGATATATATATCTTATTTGTCATCATTAAAAAGGGGGAGAATGTTGAGTCTCAGAATTAATTTGAGTATTCAAACTTAACTTAAGACTCAGTATCCTTAGGTTTTAATGATTAACAAATAAGATCATATAAGCAGGTTCTACTAAGAAAGGTATTGCTTTGTAGATTGTATTTCAGGATGTAGTAATCATCTGAAGCCTAGAAGACAACAAGAAAAGAAGAAATCCACAAAGGGGATGAAGCAAATATGAAGATAAGAAAAAGAACAGCACAGAAACTGAAGAGAAGAAAAAGGAAAGACTCAGAATCTGAAGAGAAGAGAAAACTGGACTCTCTGAAGCATATTCATCGTCTGAAGACTTGAAGACAAACTGAAGATTTGACTCCGTCTGAAGGATGACTATCGTCTGAAGACTTGAAGACAAACTGAAGACTTGACTCTGTCTGAAGAGTGACTATCATCTGAAGAATTGAAGCTGATCTAAAGCACTCTGTGTATCTGAAGAATAACTATCATCTGAAGAATTAAAGTTGATCTGAAGCACTCTGTGTATCTGAAGGTTGAACGTGTCAGAATCAAGGATTGATCTCTTGAAGACGTTGCTAAGTGTGAAGAACACTCTACCCAATGAACTTCACTTATTTCAGCATAAGAGTCAGAACTACTTTCTTGCCTCGATCAAAAGCTTTGCACAAATAAGGAAATTCTGCAACGCCTGCTGCACCTGCAACAAAAAAGCATTGCGTGCGCAAACCTACTGCATCTACTGCTGCCCATAGCATATCAGAAGACTGAACAAAAGTGACGAGAAAGATGTTTGAACTAAGTTTATTAAATTCAACATCTTTATCCATCTGAATCACAGAAGAATAAGAAGATACAAAGAAGAACAGAGCTGCGATCATTTCAAGAAAGATGAAAGAACTTTTGCTAAAAGAGAGGAACTTGCTGAAAGTATCCTTAGTGTGAAGAACTAAGAAATGCTTGAAACAATCATCTGAGATAAGCATATGTTGAAGCTGATGACATCAAGCTTAAACAATGCAACCATCTGAAAGCTCACTAATCGTCTGAAAGTATGCGAAGATTAAAACCTTCTGAACACATACTCTCTGAACAAGATGATGAGATATATCAGACTATCTGAAGACATGAAGACTTTCAAATCTGACTACGTGGACAAATCTCAAACTACGGGAAGTCTCAACAAAGGAAAAGATCATATGTTCAACAGCTAGAATATTATTCAAATATTCTTAAGAGAGAAAAAGGAGAAAACGTCAGAAGCTCAGAAGCTAAGCAAAAATGAAGATAGCACAAATTGAGCAAAAGGACAAATCCGACGAATATCTCCTCACACTCACAGAAAAGAAAGGTGAAAGAAAAGAAGATGCAGAGAGAGAAAAGAAGTATCTACCTGTTAAAGGAAAATCTCTCAAGGTTAAAGAACTCATCTAAAAGTGTGTCAGAGCTAAGCTATCTGCACACCTATTCTGCTTAAGAAGAAGCAACCGTTTAAGAAGTTATTTCACAACGGCTATACTGAGCCAAATCACGTCTTCTCAACGGTAACCAAACAATCTTCAACGGCTATATTTCCAAAACTTATAAATAGTCCTAAGAAAGTCTTTGAAGATGGTGATCTGCTTATGGGTTGAACTTATTAGAATGTATGATCAGTCAGCCAAGATCCTAGAATCTGAATTGACAAACGCACGGTTAAGTGATGAGAATGTAAGCCAGGACTGCCAATGGTGAAGCCCAAGAGAGAACCTGCTAAAGCTCAAACCATATCTTATCAAGCCAACTCTCTGAAGAAGAAAAATACATAGGAGAACCCAAATAGAAATTCATACACTTTTCTCTCTATAACATCCTTGTACTTAGAATTATCCATTGTATTCTGAGTAGTACTCAGTTAACCTCTAGTACAGGAAGAATCTGAGTTTATGTTTCTTAGAAACTTAAACTTAGTTTATGTTGTAAACACTTTATATGTCTGAGATCCTGAAGAGGCTTGGTGGAAAAAAGAATACTTGTTGTTGAGCTTGGAGAGGCTTGTCTGTAAAATAATACTGCATATGTTGCCTGGAAAGGCAGTTGAAAACAAAGGAATACTTTTGTTAAGCCTGGAGAGGCTTGTCTGTAAAGTAATACTTCATTTATTTCCTGGAGAGACAGTTGAAAACAAAGGAATACTTGTTGTTAAGCCTGGAGAGGCTTGTCTGTAAAATAATATTGCATATGTTGCCTGGTGATAAGTGAAAATCATATGATAAATTAGAGCACTTTTTAGTTCACTTATCAAGAATAAAATGATATTTTTGCCCCATTTTAATCCCTTTTTATTAAATATTAGATAAATTGTATTTTATTAATCTTAGATTTGAATTTGATGCTATTTTGATAGAAATATTGCTGATTTTTGCAGGATATTGCAAAGATTTGATTTGAAGGAAAGATAACATTAAATGGGGGAGATATCTGCAAGATTTGAGTTTGATTGAAGACATTTAATAAAGATTTGAAGCAATCAATGAGGAGATCACTGCCAATCAAACAAGGATTCTGCAGACAACCTTCCCAATTAAATCCAAGATGCTCAATAAATGCAATATTTCATCAAGAAAAGGGAAACAAGGAAAGACAAATCAACCAAAACCAGTCTCGAGGAGAGATCAAGATAAAAGAGAAAGTTTGGAGCTGGAGGACGCATTCTGCGCTTCAACCTGCGCTGTAGCGCAGGGTGAAGCGCAGATCACACTGATTCTTGTCCTGTTGCCGTTTTTAGATAGATTTCTCCCCAATTTTCTTTGTCTTTCCTTAGCCTATAAATAGGAACCTCTTGCACCAGATCAAGTGTGCACGATTATTGTAATTCATTCTTATTTCAGTGATAATGCACCAAAGCTAATTTTAGAGTAGGAGAGGAGGAGCGCTTCACAAGGATTGAAGATGATGACAGCATCTTCGGTGGTTTGTATGGCTACCCTGTGTAGTTAACTCTCCATTAGGATTGAATGTAATTGATTCTATCCCCAAGTGTATGTAAACTCTATATTATTATTTCCTGAGCTCTCTGTCTATAATATTGGTAATCTTATTTTGTGCTTAATCCCCGACTTCCGCGCTTGCGCCGGAGTTATAGGCTAGTTTCAACTAGGATTGAGGATGGGGGAGCCTAGACATAGGAAACTCAAACTCTGATTGAATAAGAGGTCTCGGTACTCTGTGACCGACACATGAGCGTTACTAATGAGCGATGGGTAGTGACAGTACTCTAGCGAAGGGCGTTTACAGGATCAGGCCTTAGTATAGATAGCAAAGAATTAGTTGATTGTCAATCCAGGACCGACACGTGGATGTATCCTGATGAGTGATGGGTAGTGTGAGTACTCTAATGAAGGTGCGTCTACAGGATTAGGCCTCGTTTATCAATTAGTTCTTTTACAAACGGAATAAAGAAAACAAAATAAGCTGAGGGTAAGTCTGTCGCTTGGGAGAGCCCGCATGGATTATCTTTGAGTGTGAGTGGCGCCTGGTAACTCGGGGTCATAAGCAATATAGTTTGTCTACAGTATTATAGAGTAAACCTAAAATAATAGATAGTTTTTACATTCACAAAGGGTGTGATGATATGAAGTTCAATCCTAATCCAAGTAAAGTGTCTCTAACTCTTCCTTTCTAATTTAATTGATTATTTATTTGCTATTTTCAATTTACGCAACAATACTCTTATAAATCTGTTGTTTTCCCTTGATAAATAGATCACGACTATACGTGAATTGACTGTTCCTTGTGGATACGATAACTCTTCTTACTATTATACTACTAGATTTTTGGTTCGCTTTCCAGAAACCCATCAAGTATTTTTGGCGCCGTTGCCGGGGAACGGTTTCCAATTCGTGTAAACCTTTGAGGTCTAATTATCAAGGATATCTATCTTAGAATTTTTTTTATTTATTATTCTTATTATTTTAGGAAATTTTTATTTAGGAAATTTATACTTTATTTTTATTTTTAGTTATTTTATTTATTTTCTTTTTATAAAAAAAATTTAATTAATTATTAAAAAAATAAATAAAAGTAAAAAAAATAAATTTTATTATTTTGTTCCTCTTTCCTGAGCTAACATTTGTTTGAGCTTCTTGAATAATGTTCTTGTAAAAGACAAGTGTCTCAAAATCAATTGAGAGAAGGGACCAAATAGAGAGAGAAAAAGGGCAAGGGAGACAAATTCAAGACTCTCCATATTTTAGGAAATTTTTATTATTTTTTGGAAATTTATAGTTTTTCTATTTTTATTAATTTTTCTTCCACACTTATCTTTTTCAAAGTTTCTTGTTTATGCTTTTCAGAGGCCAGGTGTCCCCCAATCAATTACAACTTGATCCAGAAACAGAAAGGACATCAAGGAGGAATAGAAGTAGAAACAAGGGAAAGAGACAAGGGAAAAGTCGAGAAGAAAACAAAAATACGTTATTTTTAATTATTTTCTTTTTTTTAAAAAAAAATATTATTATTATTTTTTAAAAAAAATATATTTATTTATTTTTTTTTAAAATATATATATATTTATAAAAAAAATATTTTTTGTTATTTTGTTTTTCTCTCTGTTTGAGCTTCTTGATTATTTCTCTTGAGAAGACAGGTAACAGAAAAGGGGGCAGAGCTCAAGGAGACAATTTCAACACTCTCTGATCACCCAAGAAGAAGGGACAAACTCAAGGAGACAATTTCAACACTCTCTGTTCAACCACCCCAAGTGAAGTAAGTGTTAAATGGCTTTTGAATGACAAAATTCACCAAAAAGACTCTTTGGGAGACTATATTGTGCCGCAAGGGCTACGTTATCGCTCAAGTATTGCCATTCCAAGTACTGCAAAAGCTGTGGAGTTCAAAGCATCACACCTTCAACTTGTTGAAGATCACCAGTTCTCAGGCTTAGAACATGAAGATCCAAATGATCATCTTTCTACATTCTTTAAACTAATTGAAACTATGGGTTTTGAAGAAAAATACAAAGAGGTTGCATACTTATGTTTATTTCCTTTTTCTCTTACAGGAAAAGCAACGGAATGGTTAAGGTCACACCACAGCCAAAGTCTGAAATCAATCATTCAGTTTCTGTTATTTTATCAACCAAGAACCAAATTTATATTACCAAGAATTACAATTCAAGATAGTATAGGGATAGAGAAGATAACACAGTGATTATACTGTTTCAGCCACTAAAAGGGGGCCTACATCCAGTTTTGATCTAGCACACCACTAAATCAGCTTTCACTATAGAATTGATTACAAACACCATGCACACTCAATCCTAAAGAAAGACTTTCTAGCAAACAAAAGGTTTATCTCTTGCACCCCACAAGAGTATGTCCATCCGTGACACCCCGCCACTCGAACAACAACCTTACTTATGACACCCCGTCACAAGATTTCACAAACAATCTCTAAGAACACCCCGTTCTAGAGATATCACACAATGTACTTCTCTATGAATCCCTATTCAAGAGACAATACAAATCAAAACAATTATTGTAAAAACTAAGTTTAGAACGATAACACCTTGAATGTGTAGATAAACTCCATGAGTGTATGTCAATCTTCTTTTCAAATCATCTAATCTTCTTGAGTTGATAGTTCTTCAAACACTTGCAGAATCTCTGGACATAATGACTTCTTGAAGAATCTTTTTCTAAAAAGAGTATTTTTATTTTCTACAAAATTCAGCTCACTCTTTTCTCTAAATTGTGTTCTATCTCTTCTTCTCTGTACATATTTTCTTTCTTCGAAATTCTCATATTTATATAGTTTTAGAGTTTCAAAAGTTAGTTAAAAATCAGTTTAAAAACGGTTGAAAATCGTCCAAAGTTTCTGCAGTATCAGGGGTAATCGATTAACATATCAGGTAATCGATTACTCCAGAACGTTTAGTTCCACAACCCATTCACAGGAAACAGGGGTAATCGTTTATTATATGTGGTAATCGATTAAACCAGTGAGCACCAATATTTGAATTTCTCATCAGGTGCAGTGGTAATCGATTAACCTTATCAGGTAATCGATTATTTTCGTTCTTGTACCAGAAATCATGTCGTTTTCAGTTTCAAATAAACTTGGGGTCAATTACGTACCAACTAAAGTAATCGATTATACCAGAGGCAAATCAATACTTGGTTGAGTAATTTAGCTTCCAAGCTATCCAAACTTGAAAACAAAAACATGATCTCAACTTACATGATTACAATCCAAATAAAACCAATTAACAAACACATAACACTTGCCTAATACTAAAAACAAACAATACAAGTGCCACATCTATTGAAATTTGTTTGGCACTGCAAAATGAATATTAAATTTCTACTTCCTACAACAAAACCAAAACACCTTAATATTTGAGAGACATGACGACCACTTGTATCTTCCAATGAGGCTTAAGTCCAACACACGACTCCTAAACTTGTGCACTCAAGGCCAAGAGGTTGGAATCTCCAAAAGTAGCAGTTGCCCAGAAGAATATAATGAAAGAAAACAAAGTAATCAGTAAATAATTTTTCACCGTGTCTCCAATACTCTTCATTTAGCTCCTTTGTATATAGACTAAAATTGATGCCGGTAGTGTACATAATTTCAGCAATTAATTGAATGATTTCAATATCAAAATGCAACGTACGCCTTTCAATAAAACTGATTGCAAAATAAAATTAATTTCTCAAAAAGGAATTTTAAGTAGAGAATAACATAACAAAATGAATTGATTTCATAATATGTTAAAAACGACAAGCATTCAAATTGATTAGCGAATATACGTAGCTAATATACGTTTCTTCCAATTTGAATGCCTGTCCAACGTAAATAAAATCATGACCATCATTTATAAAATTATATTAAAATCATTAAAGAAAATTTCAATGAAATGACTGTTAACTTGATTCCATTATCTTGCACGTTATTCTAACAATCCCCCACTAATGGTAATCAAGTTTTTAGAAAAGAAGGAAAAAAATATGGGCAACTTAAAGGAATTATGCTTAAGTATTAATATCCTTAGGATTTGAATTAACACATAGTGGAATGAGGTAACAACTTTATTCAATAAGTGAATTACTCTTGAACTTATTGAAATTAGTTAAGACCCCCCCAACACACAATTACCTTTAAATTTGTGAGATTCCGCGATAAATATATAGAAATAATATTCACATTGAAAGCCTTTTCCATACACCTTAGGTTTCTCATGAGTGTTTTAGAAAGATTGCCTAAGTCTTTCATAGTCGGCGGCTTCTACCTTCTCACTCACGTAGGTAGATACATTTAGTGCATCTCTATAGCATCTTTGAATAAGGAGCAATGTATCTATTAAGAGCATATTGCTCAACCTCACAACAAGACTTTACAGATTCATCAAGTGCTTCTCTATAGCACTACCCAAATGAAGGGTTATATATCTGAACATGCATTACCACATGTCATAGGGATGGCTATGTAATGCATATGAGTAATCACATCGATTTGTTTGACCAACAAATGGGTATCCACCGTACTTTCCTCTATTTAAGGCTTTAAGCCCATCCCCCTCGACGAGTCTAAGACAACTTTCCTAGGTAATCCTTTAGTGAGAGGATCAACTAGATTCCTTTCACTTTTTACATAGTCAAGGGTAATTACGCCATTTTTAATTAGTTGTCTAACAATACTATGTCTAGCCCGTATATGTCTTCTCTTTCCATTGTAGGCATTGTTGTTTGCTACTCCAATTGCAGCTTGTGAATTGCAATGAAATGACACTAGTGGTGTAGGTTTTCCCCATATAGGAATATCTGCCATAAGGCTCCTCAACCATTCTGCTTCTTGACCTGCTAACTCAAGAGCAATAAATTCATATTCCATTGTTCAGCGTGCTATACAAGTTTATTTTGTAGATTTCCAAGAAATAGCACCTCATCCTAAAGTAAAAACATATCCAATGGTTGAACTTACCTCACCATTATCAGAAACCCAATTTACATCACAATAACCTTCTAAAACTGCAGGAAATTTAGTGAAATACAAACTCCAATCGATGGTTCCTTTCAAATATTTTAATAAACGATGAAGTGCATTCCAATGTTCACTATTAGGATTATGTGTATAACTACTTAATCTACTAACTGTATATGCAATATCAGGCCTTGTATAATTCATAAGAAACAACCAATGATCTTAGCATACTCAGATTGAGAAACACTCATTTTACTAGTATTTTTTTTAGGTTCACACTAGGGTCATAAGGAGTTCTAACAGGCACCACATCAAAACTGTTAAATTTCCTTAATATTTTTTCAATATAATGTGATTGATTTAGAGAAAATCCATTCTCTATTCTTTTAATCTTGATTCCTAAAATCACGTCAACTTCTCCTAAATCTTTCATTTCAAATTTAGAACTTAAAATTTTCTTTGTTTCAATTATCACTTCTAAGCATGTTCCAAAGATTAACATATCATCCACATAAAGATATATTATAACACATTCAGATTCAAATAATTTTTTATGTACACATGCATAAGAAGAATTTACAACAAATCCATGCTCTATCAAAGAATTATTGAACTTCTCATACCACTGCTTAGGTGCCTGTTTTAATCCATACAAAGATT
Source organism: Sesbania bispinosa (assembly GCA_026901365.1). Lineage (NCBI taxonomy): Eukaryota > Viridiplantae > Streptophyta > Magnoliopsida > Fabales > Fabaceae > Sesbania > Sesbania bispinosa. The sequence goes on along the minus strand of QLOH01000754.1, from coordinate 49,159 downwards.
TTTTAAGTTTGCACATTCTATGCTCTTGATCAGGTACTATGCATCCTTCAAGTTGTTTCATATAAATTTCTTCATTTAATTCTCCATTTAAAAAAGTTGTTTTTACATCCATCTGATGTATAATCAAATTATGTATTGTTGCTAAAGCAATTAAAGCACGCATTGTAGATATTTTGGTAACAGAAGAGTAAGTATCAAATAAATCAACCTTTTCTTTGAGTAAAACCTTTAATTACTAATCTAGCCTTGAATTTTTCTATAGACCCATCTGGTCTTAGTTTCCTCTTAAATATCCATTTACTATCAATTGTTTGCTTCCTTTAGGCAAATCTACAAGTTCCCAAGTATGATCACACATGATTGAATCTATTTCACTTTTAATATCCTCTTTCCAAAAACTTGAATCTATGGATTTTATTGCTTCTTCATAAGTTTTAGGATCTTCTTCCATCATATAAGAATATATTAACTCTTCAGACAACATATCCACATCTACAATTTCAGTCAAGAATGTAGTAATAAAATCAGGTCCAAAACTAGTTTCAGTTCTTTGCCTTTTACTTCTTCTAGGTTCATTATTTTCAAAGTTAGGGGAACTAGATGCATACAAATGATTAGGATTTGAAACCTCATTTCTAGAAGTGGAATTTGATTTCTTAAAAGGAAAAATATTTTCAAAAAATTATGCATCTCTTGATTCAACAATAGTATTATCATTAATGCATAGAAATCTATAAGCAACACTATCAAGAGCATAACCAATAAAAAGCAACATTAAAAGTTTTAGCACCCACATTTGATATTTTAAATTTTGGTATTCCTACCTTAACCAAACACCCCCACATTTTTAAGAATTTTAAATTAGGAGGATGACCTTTCTACATTTCATAAGGTGTCTTATCTAACCTTTTATGAGGTACCTTATTTAATATGTAACATGCAGTTAAAATAGCTTCCCCCCACATATTGTTAGGCATACCAAAATTAATCAACATTGCATTCATCATATATTTAAGAGTTCTATTTTTCCTTTATGCTATTCAATTTTGTTGTGGTGAATAAGGTGCAGTGAATTCGTGTATTATGCCATTTTTCTCACAGAATTATCTTAAACTAGTTGTATTATATTCACCACCTCTATCTGTTTTTAGTCTTTTTATTTTCTTATCTAATTGATTTTCAACTTCTACTTTATATTTTATAAACATTGTTTCTGCTTCATCTTTAGATCTCAAAAGATAAACTTTGGTATACCTCGAGAAGTCATCTACGAAGGTGATATAATATCATTTTCCTCCTCTGCTTACAGTGTTCTTAAAGTCTGCTAAATCTGAATGCACCAATTCTAAAGGTTCAGTCAACCTATTAGATATAGATTTAAAAGTTTTTTAAAAATGTTTGGCTTTAACACATATAGGACACTTAGATTCTATATTTTCACTAGTAGGAAATATCAAATTTATTTTTATAAGTCTTTTAATTGAACCAAAATTTAAATGTCCTAATCTTCCATGAAAAATGTCTACAAACTCAGCAATATAAACAGAACCAAATGCCATATTATTCATTTCAATAGTACTCAAAATAAAAATTCCACCATTCAAATATCCTTTTCCTACAAACTCACAATTCCTAGTTATTACGATTTTGTCAGCTTCAAGTACAATTTTTGATCCAGCCTTATTAAGTAGTGCACCAGAGACCAAATTCCTTCGCATAGATGGCACATATAACACATTATTTAAAGCTAGAGTTTTTCCTGAACTTAATTTGAGTAAAATTTTCCCTTTACCACATACTCCAGTTATTGCAGAATTTCCCATGTAGATTATGAGCCTGTTTGGGTGGAACTTATGCAGAAGTACTTCTATGTGAAAAAATAGCATGAATCCAAGAGGTCAAATGCATTTAACTTCTCCATAAGTTAAAATTAGTTACTTTTAGAGAAGTTAAATGGGAGAGCTTTGGGAGTAGGTGGTCTACAAAACTAATTTTAACTTATGGAGAAGTTAAATGCATTTGACCTCTTTGATTCATGTTATTTTTTCATCTAAAAGTACTTCTGCAGAAGTTCCACCCAAACAGGCTCTATGTCACCATCAGTCGCTTCTTCAAATTCTTGAAATAGCTCTTTGTTAGCACAAATATTCCTTGTTGCACTTGTATCTGTAACACCCGCATTTTTGCTTGTATGATTCTTTCCTGTTGTGTGGTATGGTGAATTTGGGTGATTAAATATTTTTAATCATCAAATAAGGTTTAAATAAGGTTATGAATGAATTTCCTATTTTTCTAGAATTTTTGGGAATTTTTGGTGTGAAATTACCTTTTTACCCCTACCCCCTTTTGGAAATTGACCAAAATACCCTTATATCAAATTCGAAATTCCCTCCAACATTTCACCAAAATCCCTCATTAAGGCATTCACCTACCATGTGCATTGATTAAGACTCACCATAACTTGTATAACACACTTCCTTACTCATAAGTAAGAGAGAGATGCTTACATCATGATGCACCACCTAAAAAGTAATCTTGTCCCCTTACCTAATGTAAAAGCAACTTTTTCTTCTCCTTCTTTTTGCCCTAACAGCCGTGAGATACTCTTCTTCCTCTCCTCTCCATATTTCATTTTCACTCTTGGTTAAAGGTTCCATTTTTGAGCCTTTAACTCAAATATTTTGACCTTCATCCTTTAAGAAAGTTTATTGGGGGAGATCACAAGGTGCACAAAGAGGGGTAAATCATTTGAGTTGGTGGGATTCACAAACTTCCTCCTCCATTGTTGAGAGCTTGGCTTCATTAGGTAAGGGGGGGGAGAACCTTGAACTCTAGTAGGATTGGTGACTAGAGTGAGGGTGACCCTTGACCCTCTTTCCCTCTCTCTTTTTGTTACCATGAAAGTTGAATGCAGGAACCTATTTCCTTATGGAAATGGTTTGGCCAAGCCTAGTTACATGTGTGTGCATGATTTTAAAATTCGTTTGATGGTTGAAACATGTTGGTATGAAGATTATAGGTGCATACAAATTGTTACTTGAATTTAGATAACTTGTTTGCTTGGTTAAATCATGGAAATGAGATATTTTAACTATGTTTAAAGGTATGAACTTTCCTATGAGAATATGTATGTTTGGATGAGTTGGAATGATAATATTGGCTTGTGGTAAATATAGGACATTATACTTGAGTTTCACAATTTTTGAGAATTTATTGAATTTTTGGTGAAATTTATGGTGTTCTTGAATGTTCTCGGTGTTTTTGATTATGTTCATGAGATGGATGAGTTTTGATCTTGAAATGTTGATGAGAATGTTTTTGGAGTGTTTGTGGGCCTTAGTAGCCCAATAGGCGAAAGTTAAAGACTTGGAGTAAATAGGTAAAGGTAAAAGTAGGAAGATTTGGGTAAGAAAGTGAAGGTAAATTCGGGTAACACTTTTACCCTATTATAAAACCATCCTAAAACTCATTTTTACCTGATGGTAACTTAAAGAAATGAACCTCCATGTATTACCTAACCCTTGAGCCTCTAGTTTGGGCTCAATTACCTTCAAAAAACCCACCAAACACTCTTTTTGGCCAAACAAAAATAATTAATGAACATTTGGGCTTAGATTAGTGTTGGACCTCAACCTTAATCTCACCCAAGAGGAATTAAGACCCAAGGTGAGTTAATTAATCCACTAAGTCAAGACACATAAGTTAATCAACTAAGTTAGACTAAGAATACTCCTAAGTACCTAAACTAATAGCGATTGATAATAAGGGTGAGGCTTAACAAGAATTAAGTAATCATAATTAACCTTAATCAACCCTAATGAGGATTAATCCTAACCTCAATCAAGACTACACTAGTCAAGTTTAATTATGATTAATTCTTAATTACACATAATCAAGATTAGTCTTAATCATTAAGGATTAATAGTGTATAAAAATATGATTAAGACCTAATGACGATTAAAGTCTAATTAATTGTGATTAACCTTAATTAAGTATAATTAAAAGTTTAATTTATGATTAAGGAAGAAATTAAGGGATGATTAAGAGTTAATTAGGATCTTAAGTAAAGATTAAGACTTAATTAGGAAAGATTAGCCCTAATCATCGCCTAATTAAGGAAGATTAACCTTAATTAAGGTATAATTAGGGATTAAACCTAACCCTAATTGGTTAATTAAGGAATGATTAAATATACTAAACTCTTATTAAGGAAAGATAGACTCAATTAAGATAAGGTAACACCTAAGGAAGATACTTTTAGACTTAACCCTAATCATATACATATGATGAACTAAGACATGTAGAGCTATTCATAAGACACAACCGTAAACCTTAGTAAGTTATAGGGCCTAAGTGAAAGTAATCATTAGTCTTAAAGATGAATGAATACAACTTACCCTAAAAGCTTATAACAAACACACCCTTCTTGCATAAGACTTGAGAAGTGTAACATCCCAAAATTTAGAAAATTTAGAAATATAATTTAAATACGTATAATTATATTTCGATAACGTTAGCTGTAAAATAGAAGTTACACATTAATAATAGTAAATATTAATATACCTGTATTTATGAGATAATAATATAATATTATAAATAGTAGGAGAGACGTTAGATTATTAGGATCTTAATCAAATATGGTCATATTATTAAGAGATAAATCATAAGATTACAATTAACATTAATTGTTATAAATATAGTAATTATTATATTAATAAAATAATATCAGGATTAGTAATGATAATCTTACGAGAGAAACATGGTTAGTATTTTAAATTAGGATCAGATTCTAAATAGGGATATTGAGATCACGAGGATTAAGGATAGGAATCAATACAATTTAGGATAAGATTTAATTATAAGACTTGAATTTAAATTTGAATATAGATGGATAAGGACTCTATAATATCCTAATAATTCCTATTATAAATGAATAAATAAAATATAAGAAAAAGAAGAAATAATAGTATTACTATTTTAATTGATTAAATGAGAGGAATAAAATATAGTATTAGTAATATTAATATTTTTATGAATAATGTTATTTAATAAAATAAGAATGAGTGGGTTGAGGGTGGGTCCAACCCAGTTAAGTATTTAAGTAAGGAGGGGTTACCAATTCACCCTAATCCTTATTTTTCAAAACGTTAGAGAGTGAAACCTTAAGGAGGGGAGAAACGATTCCACAAGGAGGAGGCATTGCAGAGTAGATTAGCAAGGGAGTTCTATCTTTTTGTTTATGATCGTCAATTCTAAGGTACGGTGGGGGAGAGGGTGTTGCTTGTATATGCATGTAGGGGTGCTTAGGTAGTAATTTAAGACTAGAAATTCGTATTGGTATATGTTATAACTGAGAATGAATGATTAAAACTGTTGATTTATGATTGATTGGATGAATATTGATGATTTATTAGGTGAAATTAAAGAGGATATTGAGAATAATGAAAAAGGGGGAAATTAGGGATTTGAGGATTTGGGATTTTGATGGATTGGTTGTATAATCTGTGAAAAGATTGTTGTTTTACTGAGTTTTGATGTTATAAACACATAAGAATGATTATTTAACAAAGATGATTGATTAGGGATTGAAAAGAGAGGTTTAGAGATGATAAAAATCGTGAGAACTGCGATCTGCGTCGCGGGTAATCGATTACCAGGGTGTGTAATCGATTACCAGTGTGTTATGGGCAACCCATAAGTGTTGTTTGTTCGCTGGTAATCGATTACTGGATTGTGGTAATCGATTACCAGAGAGATTGCTTGCAGGTAATTGATTACAGGGATGCTGTAATCGATTACCAGAGTGTTTGGTTGCAGGTAATCGATTACAAGGTGGTTGTAATCGATTACCAGAGACCTTATTTGCAGGTAATCGATTACTGGAGGTTGGTAATCGATTACCAGAGTGGATTTTAAGATCCTAAGTGCTTGATGATGATTGATGTTGTTTGATAATGCTTTATTATGATTATGGTGTTGATGATTAATGATGTTGATGATGATTTGGTGTGCATAATGATCGGTGAATATGCAATGTGATTGATAATGATTGGGTGTGCATAATGATTGGTGAATATGCCATGTGATTGATGACGTTTTGGTGTGCATAATATGCAATGTGATTAATGATGATGGTGAATGTTATGATGTTAATGATGATAGTGTATATCACTTATTGATGATGATGTTAATGATGATAGTGTATATCACTTTATGATGATGGTGCTTAATGTTGAGCATAATAATACATAATGATGATGATGTATATCACCTTTTGATGATGATGTTACCTAAGTTGTACGGGCCCATAGAGGGGGTACAACTTAGGAGAGATGCCTTGAGCATATGTGATGAGACCTGAATTGTGCGGCCCATAGAGGGGGTACAATTCGGGAGGTGAATTGCGTTGTGCGGGCCCATAGAAGGGGTACAACTCAGGGGACCATGATGGAGCGTTCGATGCACGGGCCCATAGAGGGGGTGCAACCTAGGGTCGAATGTCGTTGTGCGGACCCATAGAAGGGGTACAACCTATCGGATTGTGTGTGGTGACACCGGTAGACTATCTTGGTACTAACTAGAGTGATTGACGAGGTGCACCCATTGTGCGGAGTTCCAAGTCATGATCTTTGGGTAGGTGAGGTGATGAGTTTTGGTGCATGTGATGATGAGTTATACTTAATGATGAATTGAGTTATAATATGATGATGATGAGTTTTGGTGCATACATGATGGATGTATATATGAGATATATTTGATGATGAAACTAAGTAAATAATGATGTTGTGAGTATTAATGATGATTGAGCATTATGTGTGAAAATAGAGTATGTGATTCCTTTGGTGAATGATGGTATGAGAACTATATGATGATATAAATGAATGGTTATATGCTGATTTATAGATGATTATTATCTGATGAATTATGTGATGTTTGGGGTATGTGGTGTGGTTAAAGATGATGCTATTTATATGTGGGTGAGGATAGGGTAGCCTCCTATGTGTATGTATGAGTAGTATTCTTTTCCTCACCGTTATACCTTGGATATTCTTACAGGTATTGATGATGACAGGACTGGTGTCGAGTCTTGATTGAAGGGAGAGCCGCTCTGATATATGTGACATCAGGGCATACTATTGGGGGTTTTTATTTGATGTTTTCTATTTTAGGAAAGGATTTTGTAAACTGTTTAAGTGCCTTACATGGCCAGTAGGTTATTTTGAGGTTGATTTCGCTGCTTAAAATATTTTGAAACATTTGACTATTATTTCTATTTTAAAAGAGTTTACTTTTGAAATAAATGACGTTCTATATGATGAGAAATGTGAACCTTTTTAACCGTTGTGGGATATTATCTTTCTAAATATCGAATTATTTAATGTGTATTTCAATTTATTAATTATATAAGAGTTTGGGGTAGAAGGGTGTCACAAGAAGCCTAGTGAGAGAGTGTGGATTGGCCCAAGATGGGGTTTGGATTTCCTTACGAAGGAAAGTCATTGGATCCGTGTCATGCCACGGGGAGTGGTTACGAGGAAGGATTCGATGGGCTTTGTTGGTAAGGAATGTGTGTGCTAAGAAAGCATTGAATGTGTGGCATGCATCATTGAGCATTGGTGACGTCTAAGGTGGTGTACCTTATGACAAAATATGGAAGTGACACTTTGGTACAGTGTGAAACTAGTTGGGACTGGTGCACTGGGTCTTGCAAAGGACTCCAGCGGGTCTTGAAAAGGGCGCCATCCCTGAGGATAGTCGAGTTCCGAACTGAATATCAGGGGATTAAACTTGACTATGCCTGTCGCTCTCAAGGTTTCAGGATCAGTGGAGATTGTCTGGAAGTATCACAAAAGAAAAATTGGCCAAAAAAAAAAATATATGAGCAAAGCTCTTAGTACCGAGACTAGTACAAACTCTAACTCCTGATTACTTCCATATGATTTTGCAGTTGCTGTGTGCACTGCGGTGGTGATTACCCTTGGGCCCTAATGCATCATACATAATACTATGATTGTGAATCATGAAACTGGTTGTATGCATTGTGATGTGGATTTATGATATTATATTAAATGGGTTCGAGTATGTGTGTATTTCGATTGAATTGTGTGAATTCTCGTATCTGTTTACTTTAGTCGTCATATCCTGCGTTAAGTGAGTTCATGTAAAGTGTTCTCACCCCCTTGTCTTTCTTTTTCGTTTCCTGTCATTCTTTTGACACCTAAAAGGGCATGTACTCTGGAGGGATGCACGTTGTTCTGAAGATAGACGTGGCGTTCAGGTTGAACCGGATCTTGAGGAGTCAAGTTGTAGTGTTTAGGGATATATATATATATATAAGTGGCAGTATACAGTAAAGATAGGTTGTAGCCGAATAGAAAGTCCACTTTCTTTTTGTAATGTATTATGCTAAAACCCCAACTAAGATGTATGTTATTTCCGTTGTAATTTTGAATAGTAATGAAATGATATTTGTAGTACTAATATGTTTCTTCTTATTTTATCCCAATTATAATTCGTTAATCAAAGATAATGTTAAAAAAATCATCAATTTTCCTCACTTCCTAAAAGAGTAACTAACAAATCTTAACCGAGTTAGTCGAGTAATACCCGTCATAGAACGAGGGTGTTACAGTATCAAGTACCCATTCAACTACATTGCACACAAAGTTTGCTTCAATTACTACAGCTATTATTTCTTCATTTTTCGCAAAATTTGCTTGAGGTCGTAATTGAATGGAAGATTTTGGATGGTTGTTCTCTCCATTCTTCTGCAGTTTACACTGATAGGCTTTGAGACCAGTTTTTTCCACAAACATAGCAGGACACCTTGCTTTTTTGAATTTTGTTATTTTGATTTTGATTTTGCCACTTGTTTTCATATGGTTGTTTTCCTTGCTTTTGATTCTTGAACCTGTTCTTAGTAAAAGTATGAGAAGATTAAACTAAGTTAGCATTAGACAAAATTTGAGAGTCAGATTGATACTTATCTTTGAGACGATTTGCCTCTTCTGTTCTCATATGGCTAATCAATTCTTGCAAGGTGAAATCTCTTTTTTTGTGTTTGATATGATTTCTGAAGTCGCTCCAAGATGGGGGGAATTTTTCCAGCAAAACATTGGCTTGTAGAATTTCACACATTTTCATACCTTAATTCAGAACATCTGCCACCAAGTTTTCATACTCATGAACTTGCTCCATGGTAGGTTTGTTATCCACCATTTGAAATTACAGCCATTTTCCAGTAACATATTTACGATTTCCTGCATCATCAGTGCCATACTTCTTTTCCAAGGTCTCCCAAATTGATTTGTTAGCTACAAATAAATCAAATAAATTATTATGCATGTTTCTTAAGAGATGGACTCAAACAAACTTATTGTATTTTTCATAATTTTCTAACGCCTTGTTAGCTTCAACTATAGCTTGCACATCAGCTTCAGGAATGACAGGGGCATCACTAAAGAGAACATAATCAACCTCTACTTGTTCGAAGAAGATGAGGAGTTTTTGGGACCAACGTTTGTAATTGGTTCCATCAAGCGGCTCAATCTTGGAGATGTCAGGAAGTATTTCTTTGTTGAGTAAGAGAGCCATTAAACAATTTCTTGCTTTTAAATTGTTAGAAAAAATAGGAAAAAACAATTGTTGTATCGTGGTGATCCACTGCCTTAAAAGCAAGAATTCCGGCAGACCAATGGTGCAACCAGATAACCGACCTTACTTCCCAAGGTTAACACAACACTACTCCTGAACTTGTGCACTCAAGGCCAAGAGGTTGGAATCTCAAAAAGTAGCAGTTGCCCAGAAGAATATTTTTGAAGAATATAATGAAAGAAAGCAAAGTAATCAATCAATAATTTTTCATCGTGTCTCCAATACTCTTCATTTAGCTCCTTTGTACACAACAATTGTTTTTCCTATTTTTTCTAACAACTTGCAAGGTGAATGACAAGCCTATCATGGAGCAAGTTCATGATTATGAAAACTTGGTGGCAGACGTTCTGAATGAAGGTATGAAAATGTGTGAAATTCTGCAAGCCAATGTTTTGCTGGAAAAATTCCCCCACCTTGGAGCGACTTCAGAAATCATCTCAAGCACAAAAAAGAGAGATTTTACCTTGCAAGAGTTGATTATCCATATGAGAACAGAAGAGGTAAATCATCTCAAAGATAAGTATCAATCTGACTCTCAAATTTTGTCTAATGCTAACTTAGTTGAATCTTCTCGTACTTTTACTAAGAACAAGTTCAAGACTCAAAAGCAAGGAAAACAACCATATCAAAACAAGTGGAAAAATGACAAGCCTATCATGGAGCAAGTTCATGAGTGTGAAAACTTGGTGGCAGACGTTCTGAATGAAGGTATGAAAATGTGTGAAATTATGCAAACCAATGTTTTGATGGAAAAATTCCCCCATCTTGGAGAGACTTCAGAAATCATCTCAAACACAAAAAAAAAAAGAGATTTCACCTTGTAAGAATGATTAGCCATATGAGAACAAAAGAGGCAAATCGTCTCAAAGATAAGTATCAATCTGACTCTCAAATTTTGTCTAATGCTAACTTAATTGAATGTTCTCATACTTTGACTAAGAATAGGTTCAAGATCCAAAAGCAAGGAAAACAACCATATCAAAAATCAAAAGCACGGAAAACAACCATATCAAATCAAGTGGCAAAATCAAAATCAAAATAACAAAATTATATTAAAATCATTAAAGGAAATTTCAATGAATTGACCGTTAACTTGATGCCATTATCTTGCACGTTATTCCAACAATTCCCCCACTAATGGCAATCAAGTTTTTAGAAAAGAAGGAAAAAAATCTGGGGAACTTAAATGAATTATGCTTAAGTGTTAATATCCTTAGGATTTGAATTAAAACATAGTGGAATGAGGCAACAACTTTATTCAATAAGTGAATAATTACTCTTGAACTTATTGAAATTAGTTAAGACCCCCACAACACACAATTACCTTTAAATTTGTCAGATTCCGCGATAAATATATAGAAATTATATTCACATTGAAAGTCTTTTCCATACATCTTGGGTTTCTCATGAGTGTTTTAGAAATATTGCCTAAGTCTTTCATAGAAGGCGGCTTCTACCTTCTCACTCACGTAGGTAGATACATTTAGTGCATCTCTATAGCATCTTTGAATAAGGAGCAATGTATCTATTAAGAGCATATTGCTTAACCTCACAACAAGACTTTACAGATACATCAAGTGCTTCTCTATAGCACCACCCAAATGAAGGGCTATATATTTGAACATGCATTACCACATGTCATATGGATGGCTATGTAATGCATATGAGTAATCACACGGCTTTGTTTGACCAACAAATGGGTATCCACCGTATTTTCCTCTATTTAAAGCTTTAAGCCCATCCCCTTTGACGAGTCTAAGACAACTTTCCTAGGTAATCCTTTTATGAGTGGATCAGCTAGATTCCTTTCACTTTTTACGTAACCTTCGTTTGGTTTACAGTTGAGTAGAATTGATTATAGAAATCAATGGTTAAAAATGAGTATGCACGTTTTACGAAGCACATTGGACGGAAGTGATTTAAAATCAATTCTGCAGAATTAATTCTGGATGGTTGAAAATTTAAACCAAACAGTCATGTAGTCAAGAGTAATTACGCCATTTTTAATTAGTTGTCTAACAATACTATGTCTAACACGTATATGTCTTCTCTTTCCATTGTAGGCTTTGTTGTTAGCTACTCCAATTGCAGCTTGTGAATCGCAATGAAGTGACACTGGTGGTGTAGGCTTTCCCCATATAGGAATATCTGCCATAGGCTCCTCAACCATTCTGCTTCTTGACCTGCTAACTCAAGAGCAATAAATTCAGATTCCTTTGTTGAGCGTGCTATACAAGTTTGTTTTGCAGATTTCCAAGAAATAGCATGCAAGCTATATGTCAAAAGAGCTTAATAAACATATAAAAACTTCTTGCGGATGCTTATGGCTTTGCTCACCTTCGGATGTAGCAGCTTTCGTAGTTTTTTTTTTCTATTGTATTTTTTTTCCCATTTTCCTGTTTCTTTTCTTTTGTTCCCTTTTAGCTCACATTATCAAAAAAACAAACAAAAACGATATTGCACTACTGACATTGCGTAACATTTTCTATATGTTTTCAGATAGAAACCTTTACTACATGTTTTTAGAGAAAACACAAGGTTTCCAATGAAAATAATACAATCAATATAATCTTTTATAAACACGGAGGGTTTTCGAATGCAATTTTTAAATATTTGGTTATACAAGTTTTAGGTAATAAATTTTGACCTTTTATTAGAAAATACATAAATTTAACGGTGATAAGTCTATGTTTCACCGGTGAACACCCATAAAATGTTTCATTAACTAGACAAACCCATTAAAAAAAAGAAAGAAAGAATATAATTAGGACGTGCGTGGTGACTCACTATATGTTCATTACGTACAATCCTTATTTGTTGGTGGGGTACCCTAAAGCCGAAGTTCAAGCATTCCATCCTTGGAGGAAGCAAGAAGACGTACACTCTTAAGCTTCAAACCAATGAATTTCTTTGAGTCGAATTTGATCCATGATAGCTATCACTACTTCGTCCATCCATCTACCGCCACATTAAATAACCATGCATACGTATAGTCTTTTCATGTTTGGTTTATGACTATGATGCCATTTTAATTTGTCATCTTGATAGAAACCGAAGGCCATTTGCAACCAAATTTCTACTTTACACCAAACAGGCCTTGACCACTTAATTTCAGATAATTAAAGAGAATCTCCATTCCGGAAAAGAAATGAATTAATGAACGTATTTTTCTTGGTACATATAATTTATAAACATATTAATTTATGATTAATTTGATATATGACAAAACACATGAATCCTAATTTTTCTTAATTAAATAAACAACTCCCCACTCATCCTTCCGTCCGTTCTTTTTCAATTTTTTATAGAAAAAACTTCAATGCTATATAATTTGAACCAATCATCGACTCTGTTGATGCATTTGGTCACTAGTTAAACTAGTGAGTCACTGGTTAAATCGATTGAACTGGTATATATCAAAATATATATGTATTTTATATTCAAAATTATGAAATTCATGAAAAATAAAAGACACAATATTAATATAAATATATAAAAATAATAATAATATATTATTTACCATATTCTATATTATTAAATTGTGTATAATTCAATATTTTAAAAATTGGATCAATTATTAAAATAATGAAATATTGATTTATAGTTTTGCGTTCAACCATTTTTAAATTAATATTAATTGAAACATTTATAACAATTTATATAATATGTCAAATAATAAACGAATATATTGATAAAATTAATTTGTATTCATAATAATTAACTAATATAATGATATATCTTAGCCTAAGAATATATATCAAATTATAAGTTATAAATATATTATATGTTATATAATATTAATTGTTATAGAGATATTATTCCGTTCATCCTTACAGTTTGATATTTATGTAAAGAGATATGAAATTTATACAACATAAAACATACAACAATTATACAATACACTTTTTCCCTTTATCTTTTTCCAACACATTATCTATCACGTCTAACATTTCTCTCTCTTCTCTCTCTTTACTCTCTTCATCTCTCCATGTTATATTGTTCTTTGTTGTACAAATAACAATACTCTTATGTAAAACGGTGAACATATATAACGGAGTTGACTTGTGCATTGGTGGTGCAACGCGTAACCTTGAAAGTAGGAGGAATCAGGTTTCGAGCCTCCATGATGTCTCCTTTTCGTGGTGAATTTTTTTAAAGTGTTCCTTTGATTTATAGTTGATTAAAATTGATTCTAGAAATTAGTGGTTGAGATGAGTGATACACATTTTACGAAACACGTTGAATGGAAGTAATTTAAAATCAATTCAGTGAAACCATGGTTTTGGACTGTTCAAATACTAACCCAAACGGAGCCTAAATAAGGAGCTTCATTTTTCGTAGTTAGACTGGTTCTCACCGGTTGAGACGGTTTAGACCGGTTCAACCGCATAGATACCAGTTTATTAGCAGAACTGATAAGAAAGCTTGATCGGACTGGCCATGGGCCCGGTCGTCCGGTCCGGTTCTTATAACACTGCAAAACTTAAATGGAGAGTAAAGTTGTTACCCAATTCAAAGAGTATAAAATCTTACTATAAAGCAATGTTTTAAAAACCGGACCGGTAATTGAACCGGTGAAGGCACCATTTTCACGGTTAAATGGTTCCACAGTGGTTGCAATCGTCGAACTAGTATAAATTAAATATATATTTTTAATATTATATAATATATTTAATTAATAAAATAATATAAAAATATAAGAAATTAAGACATATAAAATTTTAAATTAGTATAAATAACCTTATTATAAGTTTTATAAGACAAAAAAATTAATAATGATTGGCAAAATAATATATATCTATGTGTAATTCTTAAATATATGTCTTTATTTATCTTAAGAATATTTTAGATTAAATAAAAAATAAAAAAAATTGAAAAAATTATTTTTTTAAAGAAAAGACCGGTTCAACCGGTTTTCTCACACCGATTTTTCATCGGTTTTCACCGATTTTTTCAAGTTGAATGGATCGGTTAACATGCCGGTTCTCGGTCGGTTCGGTTTTTGTAACTATATGCTATAAAAAAATATTAGCGATAATTTTTTTAAAAAAACATGTATAATGTAACATCCCAGAAATTAGGATCTAGAAAATACCATAGGAGCCTGAGGCTGTGAATCCTACCAAGAGAAAGAGGTTAGAAGTAGGGTGAGGATTTAAGGGGTTGAGGATAGATTAAGAGAAGAGATAGGACATTTACTGATAGTCATGAGTTTTAAGGGGAATTTAGCCGGGAAACCAAGTATCCAGCCCAACACAATGGTAGATTGAACTTAGTAGGAGTCAGGCCCTAAGGTTGAGAGACTAGCAAGGTATGGATATAGGGAAAAGAATAGAGGTCGTCTTGAACGAGGGAATCAGGTTCAGATGTAGGGAATTAAGTTTAGAAAGTTGACAGAGATGAGGGGAAGAGGTTGAGAGTAAAGAAACTGGGTTAGAAGGGTATTTTGTAAGAAGGAACTAGGAGAAAGAGGGTAACCGGTAGTGGAAAGGACTTGGGATGGAAATATGAAATTTCCATTCTGCAGTAGGCTCATTGAAGCGAGAGGGTATCTCGCTCAAGCGAGAAGGTGCTCGGTTGAGCAAAACAGCAAGGGGAGCTCCAGGGAGTGCTCTCTGACTTGGTCTCACTCAAGCGAGAAGGTGCTCGCTTGAGCGAAACTGGGGGGACCCCGTGTTTCTCTCTGACTTGGCCGTGTTTCTCCCTGACTCGGTCTCGCTCAAGCGAGCGGGTCCTTGCTTGAGCGAGGAGAGCGTTTTCAGCAAGGCTTGGTTTTGCTTGCTCAAGCGAGAGTATCCTCACTTGAGCGAGAACGCGCAGATTCAGTTTTTAAAAACAAATCGTTATGGCTTTTGCCCTCATTCCTTTCTATTCTCTTCACTTGTAGAGAGAGGATTAGAGAGGGGATTGAAGGAAAGAAGCTTGGGTTGAAGCTCCCACACCATTCAAGAAGCTTGGGTCATCATCTTCAAACCCCATTCTTCTCCATTTCTTGCTTTGAGGTGAGTGTGGTTCACACACTCACTTTCATTCTTGAATGAGAACCCATGTATGCCCCCCATTCTTACTTCCCTTGCTTACCTTGATTGTGGTTGGTTAGAGATAAAGCTTGGGTTGATGGTTGGGTTTATTGCTTTGTATGTTTATGTTGCTCTAACCCTAGGTTAGAAGATTTTGGCTTTTTGCTTGATGGTTACATAATGATGATGAGACCCTAAAGGAGTTATACATTCTTGTGAATACTCATGTTCATGCACTTTTTATCAATTTTCATGTTCTTCATCGACTCATGTTTAAAAGAGAAGATTTGGGTCTTTGGACCAGGTAATAAAAAGAGGAACGAGGGAATCACACGGACCTCTCGGCCAAAAGGGAAATGGGGATCCTCAACCAACATATCATCTATGTTTGATAATAAAACTTAATCATATAAGTGTCTCTGGATGACGGTCCTTGGTCACGATGTAAAGCGCTCAAATCATGTAATAGTGAAAAGGCACCCTAGGTGTGGGTTAAACACTTGATTGCTCCTTATTTGAGGATTTGATTGATTTACTTGATGTAATATGCCTGGTTATATGTATAGATGCATACATGCTGAATTGATGCATTCTCATTTGCCTGTAAACCCTACACTACATGTTTTATCACACTCACTGGGACGTAAGTCTCACCACACGTTTTGTGGAACATTTTAGATATACAGGATGTCCAACTGGAGTATGAAAATGAAGACTTGATGCTTAGGGATGGGTGATTTTCCCCTAGGTGTTTTGGGACTAGAATAACTAGATTCATTTGTATAGGAATAATGATATCAATTGAATTGGCTGCCTCGGTTGAATTGTAGCCATTTAATGGCAATTCCTGTATAACTGTGTATTTAGAAAGTTTCGCTTAAGTAAACGTTGGTTACCTAAGTTTTATATGTGTTGTATGTTGACGATATCGGTAATGTCGCGAAAATAATTTAAAAAATTTAGGAAGGTGCTTCCAACGGACACTATTCTTAGGTTTTCGAAATTATGACGTTATATATATTTACAAAATTTGATACCACACATTTATTTTGAACTTATGTTTTAATTGGTCAATTTATCTTTAACACATTTTAAAATTGTCTGGAAAAGTATGTATGATATTATTAACCAAAGTAATATATTTTTAAAAAATCATCATTAGAAGAATATATTTTAAAATTATTTAAAGAAAGTTAGTCTTGCAATTCGCTTAATATTTTTATTGTTAGTTAATAATCTATATAGAATAAAATCATAAAAATAAAAATAAATAAAATAAAGTAAATAAGTTTGGGAAAAGTGCGCCAATCTTGTGGATATGGAAAGCAAAAGAAACCCAATGTTGATGATTTAAGGACTTGATTTAGGGACAACGATGATATTCCGTACTCCATGCAGGTAAGTAAGGCGATGGTATCACCTTTGTTTTTGGAAAGGAAAATGTTAGTTCCACACTCAATGTTTTTATTTTTTAGTATTTTTTAGTATGAAGGTGTGGAGAAAATAGATAAAAAATGAAGAGAAAGAGAGTTGAATATATGATAATTGATATAATGGGTATAAAAATAAAATAAAAATAAAGTGTAAAATGGATTTTATAAATTTGAGTATGGAGAAAACTGATTTAAGAATTATTGAGATTCTGTTGTAAGGTTCAAGAATCCTCTTGAGATATTTTCATAATGATAAACTCTCAAAATACATTTAATATAATTCTGAACATTTATACTAATGGTTTCAATTGAGATTGTCTAAGAAAAGAACAGATAAAAGCTAAAGAAGAACATGCTCAGAAAAAACAGCAAGTTTTTAGAAGAAACCTCCTTACTGTCATATTAGCAAATTCAGAAGAAACAGTTGCTTCAAGAGGAGACAACTTATTCTTGAATATACACATATATATCAGTAACAAAAGGAAAATTCATCTAAAGAAAGCAAGAAAGCTGTTGAGAAATTACACATGAAAAGAATATCAAAAGCTCTAGAAGGAATATAACAGTCAGAAAAGCTTCAGAAGAAGAAACTGCGACAGCAAAGCAAAAGTCTCAAAGAATTATTTCCTGACTCTTATTAAGAAGAAATTACACTTGTCCAAAAGTTAAAGGAAAGTAAAGAAAGCAGTTTGCCATTAGAAACTGACTCAGAAGAAAGGGTTTATGCCATCAAAGCTCCAGAAGAAAGGATCTCTATCAGCAAAGCTCTAGAAGAAAGAGTCTGGCAGAATTAATTTTACTGGCTATAAAGACACCATGTACGAAAATTACATAAATGCCCAGTATTCCTATTAGTCTCAGTAAGCACTCCAGAAGAAGAAAGCTTAAACAGAAAAGAAATTCTAGCTCTAGAAGATATGCTCTCCAGAAGATATGACTTGTCAAAGCTGAAGAGAGAGAAAAGCTGCCACATGAAAGTGACAACTCTTGAATGGCCAGCTGGGGACTTAACACCTTCTCCAAGGCTCTCCAATGACTAGTTTAGCCATCCTTGGCTATAAAAAGAACCTTCCTCTTGACCACAAGGAGACATAGCACCAGAAGAAGCAATTTGTGCATCATAATTACCATTTATACTTTCTAGAAGAATTCCACTTTCTGTAAATCTTGTAGTATCAGTTTTAAACATATAGGAAAGTGAGAAAAAGAGTGTGCAGGCTTATCTTAATTCAATTGTGTTATAATTGTTGTGATTTTGAGCCTTTTATCTTGTATTTTCATATCTCCATTCATTATAACTCACAAGATCAGCAAGAAGGTATTGAGTCCTTCTTAAGAGAGGCTGAGAAATATCTGCATAAGCTAGGGGTGCCCCGCTTGCTACAGAGTGCCTTGTATAATAGCTGCGGAAGCTACAGAAGAACCATTGGAGTGAGCCTGAAGAGGCTGCAGAAGAATACTAGTGGTGAAGTGCACCCGAGAGTTGTTGTATCAATATTGATATAGTGAAAAATCCTACTAAAGGTAGGGACTGGACATAGCCTCAAGGTTAAGAGGTGAACCAGTATAAATATTGTGTGCACATTTCTTCTCTCCTTAACTCTTTTATAGTTAATACTTCTTCTTAATTTAAATCATCATCTCATCTGCATAAAAGGAATTTGAATCTATCTAATACCTAAGTAAGTGATACTTGAAGAAAGTTTCTCAATAGAAGAAACTGTACTTTCTGCATACTATACATTCACTTAATATCACCTTTATTTGTTTATTCTAATCTTCTAATATAAGCCAAGTAATAAACTTGAGCATAATTTTATTAGAAGAAAGTGCAGATTTTTTAAAGATCACAATTCAACCCCCCCTTCTTGTGATTGCAACATTTACTTCATTTGTTTCATACTAATTAACTATAGATTGCATGCAAGTGAATTGACACAGACATTTTACCATAGAGATCCACTATTTATACAACAAACTCATACAACAATTTATACTACACATTTTTACTCTTTATCTCTCTCCATCATATCACTCATGGCATCTCACACTTTTCTCTCTTCTATCCCCGTCTCTCTTATAGTTGTATGAGATTGTTGTATAATATTGTTGTACAAAAACAATTTCTCTTTACGATAATGCTCGACACCACACTATCGCTATTCATTCAATGTATTTTCCCATACCCAACCACACAATTTCATACCTTATCCTATATGCCTATTCTAACACACACAAACTTGTCTTTCCCAATTTACAAGTATATCTCTGTTTTTGGTTGTTCCTTCAGAAAAAGTAAAACTACATATAGAATAGGCAGTGGCAACTAAAAAAAGTAAAGATAACTCATCATATCCATTTATCATAAATATTAAAACGTTAATTACTTCTCCTCTACGTTAAAATGTTTATTTAATAAGAAGCTACAACTCACCATTGTAGTTAGGGGTGAACATGGGTTGATTCAACACGATTAACCCAACCTGGCCTGAGATCATAGGACCAGGTTGGTTCTGGTCAACCGGGTAGATTGGTTTTAAAAATATAGAAACCGATCATAATGATCTGGGTACCGGGTTGAACAAATTTCAACCAGAGGCACTCGACGTGACCCGAGAACTTAATTAAAAAAACTAAGCTATATACTATAGGTAAAAATAAGTTGTCTTCATTTTTCTTTTTTCATTCAGAATCAGAATTTTCACTTTTTCCCCAAACTATTCTCCTGAACCAGTGAACCCTAGATCTGCTAATCTTTGAATCTATAAAGTGTAAAGGTCATTATAGAAGGCAGAAGGCAGAAGAAGACCGTTGCCGACGTGATTCGTGAAACCTCTCCTCGTCGACAATTTCTGGCGGAAGCAATCCCTCACGGAGTGACGATTTCTGGCATGAAGCCTCCGCTCAAGGATGCCATCGTTCATCAATGGCGTGACTCCTTTGGTCATTCAACGATGGCGCGACGATCATTGAAGTTCACCATCCCTGAAAGCTACAAGATGAGTTTAATTTACTGGTTGTGTGCTTGTGTTACACATACTTCCTCTCTACAGATCGCCCATTGTCTCATCATGTTGCCTCTGTTGTGAAGCTTGTGTTGTAACATCCCAAATTTAACTTTCATTTCCTAAGTAAATTTATAATAAAAAGAGTTTTCCTTAAAATGAAATAGGTTGGAAGGGTGAAAAAGCATTTAAAAATGAGGCAACACTGCCTCATTTTCACTCAAGCGAGAGTTGACTTCCTTGAGCAAAGGGAATCTAAAATCATGGGAGCAACACTGCCTCATTTTCGTTCTAGCAAAGGATTTCTCGGTTGAGAGAAAATATCATACAGAACTTGGAAGAAAACTGCTTGATAATTTCGCTCAAGTGAAGAATTTTTGCTCAAGCAAGTTTCAGGATGTGAGCAAGGCAAAGTTTCTTCCTGGTTTGCGCTTAAGCAAGGATGATCGCTCAAGAGTTTCTACCTGGTTTGCCTTGTTTTAACGCGTCTTTTGAGCTTTCAACTTTATATCTTTGTTGCTCTCAGTCTTATCCTCTTGCTGAAACTATGCTTTATTTATTTTGAATCTCAAGTGTTTTTTTTTCTTGGATACATCTTGGTTCAGCATCTGAGCTCAACTTACTCCTTTCAAGGCTTAACCTGCAACTCAGAAATCTAAAATCTGCAAACACTTAACACATAGTTAGTAAAACAATAATCTCTTAGATACACCTTTAAGCTTCAATACTTTTATGGGTTTGTTGTCATTAAAACACTTAAGGAGTGAGTTTGTCTTAACAGACCTTGCGGCTGAGGGTGGCGCGGTGACTTCAGAAAAGTCATGAACAGCGGCGGGGATGCGAGAGGCCACGATGGCGCTGAACACAGGAAAGATTAACAAGATGAAAACGAGAACGACTAGGAGATGAGTCATATCAAACCATCCGGGACTAAGTTGCGCGATAGATGACATGGCGGCCTACTGGTTTGCTTTGGAGTTCTGGGTTTGGTTTTCAGCTTGGGTTTCCTCCACTGATGTAGCAACAAAAAGCTTTTCTTTTGTTTATTTTGTGGCATAGTTGATTGTATTTTTTTTACGGTATAGTTTTTTTTCAAGGTTTGGTTTTCTGTTCCTTCTATTTATTTTGGTATACGGTTCAAATAAAAAAATAGGTTCCATTGTTCTATTGCATTTCTTCTTCCTTCCTTTTTTTTTGCAATACGTTATAGAAAAAAATTGTAAATTTCAATGAGCTGTGTTTTCAAACCGACAGAACCCACCCGACCCAACTGACAACCAACCTTCACTGTGACTTGAGCTAATCGAATGTACATGCGGACGGATCAGCCACAATTTATATGATATCGATTTTTTCGGTTTGGGATTTTTTTTTCCCGAAACTGACCAAAACGGACCGATGGATACCCCTAGTTCCTTACTCGGATACTGAGCACATGTATGGCTGAGAGGATAAGTGAAAAGATCCCTGGTGTTCGGTTAAGCATTGAGGACTGACTTATGCATTGAATACTAACTAATGTATGTGTATCTGATGTGAATGGCTTTGTGTGTTGTTCTGTTGCACCTACATTTGTATGTTTATCCTACATTGCATGCATGATTATACTCTTTGGAACGTTAGTCTCACTACACATTTTGTGGAATTATTTATAGATGTGCAGGACACTCAACATGACTTGTGAGTGGGGAGTCCTTCATGTTTTTCTTACTTGTATTAAAACACATATGTTTTGTTGTATAGGAGCTAAAATGAATTACTTTGTTAGGTTGGATTTAGCCACTTGTTGGCAAAGGATTGTTATTCTCAGATCATAATTGTTATTTTGGAATTGTGCTTATGTAAATGTTGTTTGGAATTGTGCTTATGTAAATGTTAGTTACTAAGCGAATTTATGTGATGTATGTTTTAACGATATCAGTAATGTGACAAAATAATTTTGTATATTATGGAATAATGCTTCCAGCGGGGATTATTCTTTAATTGAGGAATTAGGACATTACATGTGCACTGCTTACAGCTTGCTCACAACCTCTCCTTCTCTTCGCTATTCGCTGCAACTATAAAGCCAAGAGCCTAATAGGTATTGAACTATTTCCATGAAGTTAGGGTTGAACTATTTCTACTTCTATTGTGCCGATTGGTCTTCTTTATTGTAATTTTATTTTCTATTTAACTTTTTAATGACTCTTCTATAAATTTATTTCACTTTGGAGCTTTGCAAATATGCATGACAGAGGAAGTAAATTGCTAAGCGTGTTCTATCAATTACTGGTCTTGAGGTTTTTTCCCCTTTTCCCCCTACGATAGTTTTTCCTTTTTTTTCAGTTTTTTGGTCAAAATTGTGAACCCGACCCGATTCAACCCATTTGTAATTCATTCGGTTCAGGTCAGGTCAACCCGTAGAAAAATAAAGAACCTAAACCAATCCAACTTGTTCAGTCTATTTGGTTCGGTTCCAGAATTTGGGTGAACCGACCTGTGTTCACCCCTAATTGTAGTTGCACACTACATTTTAGGGATAAAGCTAAGCGCGATGAAAATTGTTATATGAAAAATATTAATACACTTCCTAATTAATATATTTTAAATTTAAATAAATAATTTATAGAATAAATAGAAATTTCAGATTTTATAATAATTATAAAATGTTTTTTATACTTTAATAATGTTTAAAAAATTTCATTAAGTATAAAAGATGATATATTTTAAATCTTAAATAAAAAAATCAAAAGGTAATGAATAGGGATGGAAAAAAGTCAAACCACTCGTCAAGGGCCTACAGTCTGACCCATTTAAAGTCTAACTTGCTTAACTCGTTTAATAAAAAGGTCAGGCTTAGGCTTTTGAAAATACTATTTTAATTAAATAGGTCAGGTTTAGGTTTTTTCAAAAGCTTATATATTAGGCATGGTGGGCTGACCTATTTATAAATAATATTATCTTTGATAAAAAATATAAATATATAGTATATGATAAATAATATAGTAATATATAACTTTTTTACTTTTTCCCATTGACCTATTTAGGGATTGGCCTATTAGCCTATTGTTTTGGATCAAGTTTCAATTTGTAATCAAACTTAAAAAAATAAAGACAAAAATAAAGTTGTCTCGACCATGAGACTAAGGCGACGGGAAAACGCCCAGGACCAACGATCGAGAAGGCGTCCTGGATGCGAGAACTTTGATTGGTAAGTGGCTTGGTAGGCTTGGGATGGGAAATGCTCCCCAAGACGTGTTAGGCCTTGAAGTGGGAGACATCATGGTTAGTGCATAGAAGAGGATAAATCTAATGATTGAAGGGCAAAGGATGCACAGATAGTGTATGCTCTAACTGAAGTACGCCCTGTTGAAATACGCCTAGCCATGATGCCTTACCCCCGACATTCCCAACATGGTGATACTTTATCGTTCTAACACTTCATTTTGGCCTATTTGACACCCTGTTAATACACACTGCCCAATGTCTTGCTTTACCTAAAGCCAATTTAGCTTAAGTGTTAAGACGACAGTCTGTCAGCTGACTGTGTCCCCCATGCATCCCAATGTCGTAACACCCACATTTTTACTTATATGAAATTGTATGACTAGATTATTAATGACGTTTTAATCATAATTTAAAGTTTAATTGATGTTACGAATTGTTTCCTATTTTTCTATTTTTTAGAATTTTTGTAGAATTTTTATGTAGAATTACTATTTTACCCCTACCATTACTACAAAATTACCAAAATGCCCTTTAACCTAATTCTCTAAATTTTACCTAACCTAAGACCTTAATCTTTATTTAAGGTTGTCTCATAAACTTAAAGTTGCTTTAACCTATCATTAAACTCCCTAAACATGCTTAATTAACCAAAAAGCAAAAGTAACTCTAAATACATTCATATTCTTCAAGAAAATAGACTAGAAGTTGGAAGTGGGAGAATCCACTAGAGGAGCTTCCAACCTTTCATCCAAGCATCCAGCCAGACAATCCTGCTTATCTAAAATGAACCCAACAACACGGGATGAGACTAATATCCCAGCAAGTACAACCATCCAATCATACAGTGTAGGGAAGGTAAGCAAATGAGATGCAACATATAGCTACACAGATCGTAAATGACATACTTTGATTACCTTTCATAATAATGTCATATCTCAACTCAATTTAAGAAAGATATAAATGAAACTCAAAATAGGTATGCTATGCATGACCTGCATTGCTCGGTAGAACGAGGTCTTTTCACTGGTTCTAAGGCTAGACCTGAGCTTAGACTACAAGGAACGTCTTCCTTGGGGACGTATCCTACCACTTATTCTGGACCGAAGTCAAGTCTTAATGCATGAATAACTAGGCCGACGACAAATAATCTGGGCCAAAGCCAACTATTCTGGGCCGAAGCCAAAACTCATAATCTGGGCCGAATCCAAACTCCTTTTAGTCTTATTTTGGACCGAAGTCAAGCTTGAATAGATTAAGGTTTGGTGGCCCATGGCCAAATTCATTTTTATCTGGGAGCCGAAGCTCAAATTCATTTTTCAAGCTATCAATATGAAACACTAACCAAGCCATATCCAATACAACTCATGGATGCTTAATCTAAAGACAAGATAATAGAAAACCCTAAGTATACAAGCCCTAATCATGTTTCTAAGGCATGCACCCATACAACAAACCAATAAATTGACCATGATAGGGAATAAACCTTCAAACAACCACATACAAGTCCATAAGAAAGGGAAGAAGAGAATTGGGTTCATTGGGGAACATTCATACAAGAATGGGTGAGAGTTTGTGAGTTATACTTACCTCAAGGGAGCTCAAAGGGAAGGAGAGAAAGGTTGGGGAAGACTTGGAGATAGAGTTCTTGACTTGAGATCCCTTTCTTCAAGCTTCAAGGACCCTTCCTCTCTCTAGAATCTCTTTCTCTCTCTAAAAGGTTGGAGAAGGGAAAAGAATGAGGAAGAAACCCTAAAAATATGTTTTAAGGGGTTCTGATGAGGAGCTCCCGCTCAGATTGCGCTTGGGCGAGCTCTGAGTAGGGGAATAAAATTCCCACTCGCACGCCTGCGCTCGAGCTCAGCGTGAGCTAGAAAACCAAATTGGAATTCCCCCTGATTACTGATATCCTCGCTCAGGCTGCGCTTGAGCACAGACTGAGCGAGCATATTAGCCTCCAAAAACTTGATTTTTACCCCTCTTTGATTCTAACTAAATTCTCTTCTACTCAAACCTAATTCCTTTCCCTAAAACCTCCTTCTAACTTAGCTTTTCTCATCCAAATTTCTCCCCACTCTAAACTTTGCCCAATCAACTCCTTTGTTCTTAAAGCCTATTCCATTGCTATTTTAACACACCTAATGACTAAAACATAGTGTGATTCACTTCTCCCTAACTCCTTCCAATAAAATACCTTTCCAATGTGACACCTTTCTACCCCAAACTCTTATACATTAAATAAATCGAAATATATGAAAGGTAACGTCCCACACGGGTAAAAGGGTTCACATTTCTCATCGTATAAAATGTCATTTATTTCAAAGTCAACTAACTTAAAATAGAAATAGAAGTCAAAGGTTTTCAAAATACTTAAAGCAGCGGAATCTCAAATATCAACATCAAATATCCTATAGGCCATGTAAGACACTTAGACAGTTTACAAAATCTCTTTCTAAGATAGAAAACATAGAATAAAAACCCCCAATAGTATGCCCTGATGTCACATATATCAGAGCGACTCTCCCTTCAATCAATACTTGACACCAGTCATGTCATCATCATCACCTGTAAAATTAACCACAGTATAACGGTGAGGAAAAGAATACCACTCATACATACACATAGGAGGCTACCACTTATAATCCTCATTATCATCAAGTAATCACATACTCAGGACATCTTACACCTTTATTATCAAACATCATATTTCAACACAATTATACGAATCACACTTTATAAATCATCAATCTCATTCTCAACACATAATAGTCATCTCAACAATGCATCTCATAATATCATAATATAATTCAACATCATCATCAAATACAATGCATATTCATCTATCATCATGCACACCAAAACATCATCAACATCATCCCAAGGATCATGATTTGGAACTCCGCACAATGGGCGCACCTCATCAATCTCCCTAGTTGTTACCAATGATGGCCTTACCGTTAAACACCACACAGGCTGGTAAGTTGTACATCGCCCCACTCTAGGCTTGTACAGAGAATATCTCCCATCATGGTCTCCTCCCTGAGTTGCACTCCACCCCTCTCTAGGCTTGTGCAATCTCAAGTACAATCACCTCCCTGAGCTACACTCGCCTCTCACTAGGCTTATGCATCCCAAGTACAATCACCTCCCTGAGTTACACTCGCCTCTCACTAGGCTTGTTCACCTCAAGTACAATCACCTCCCTGAGTTACACTCGCCTCTCACTAGGTTTGTGCACCCCAAGTACAATCACCTCCCTGAGTTACACTCGCCTCTCACTAGGCTTGTGCACTCAAGTACAATCACCTCCCTGAGTTACACTCGCCTCTCACTAGGCTTGTGCACCTCAAGGCTTGTGTATCTCAAGTACAATCACCTCCCTGAGTTACACTCGCCTCTCACTAGGCTTGTGTATCTCAAGTACAACATCACATATGCTCAAGATATAATCAACATCATAATATTAAGTACATCATCATCGTCATCATCATCATTATCATCATCAATCATCCTCATCATAAATCATCATAACATTAGCATCATAATTATCATCATCATTATCATCATCATATAAGAATCATTAATCATCATCATCATAAATCTTCATAAGCTCAATGCATCAATATATAATCATCATACACCTCATTCTTCATACACTCAATACATCAATACATCGTCATCATACATCTTAACAATATAGACATCTAACCTCAAGGGAGATACTAATATCATCATACTCAGACCACAATCAATATACTTTAAACATCCATTTAAATCTCTCAATTCCATAAAATAACACTTATATTTAATACATATCAATCTCAAATTCATGTGTTAAGGGAAACCATCCTTACTCTGAAAAGACTCATCAAATTACATCAAAACAGAAATTTGCGAGCTGCGCTTCACCTTGCGCTGCAGCGCAAGTTGCAGCGCAGATTCCAGAGGGCCACGCTTCACTTTGCGCTGCAGCGCAAGTTGCAGCGCAAGTGTCGCAGAATGCGACTGTACTGCGTTTTTGCCCCTTTTGAACCCTTTTCTTCAACCCTTAATCAATCCTCATTGTTAATACATCAATCATACACATTTATATCAAACAAACTCAACAAAAACACCAATCTTTAAACAGATTTTCACAGTTATTCCATCAAAATCCCAAATCATCAAATCCTTATTTGCCCTTTTTCACTATTCTCGCTACCCCTCTTCAATTCAATCAAGATTCATCAAGAACAATACATTTAATTATCAAACGACAGATTCTTATCATACAATACTCAATACACATATATCAATTTCGAATTTAAAGTCTTAGAGGGTCTTATGGTTGCCTTCACTACCCAAGCACTCCCACATGCACATACAAGCAGCACCCTTTCCCCCACCGTACCTTGAAGTGAAGATCGAACAACAAAGAAAACTCTTTCTTGATTCTTGATGATCACTCTGCAGCAACCTCCTCTTAAGACTTGGTTTCTCCCCTCCTTTGCGTTTCGCTCTCTGACGATTTGAAGAATAAGGATTAGGGTGAACTGAGAACCCCTCCTTAAATAAATACTTAATTGGGTTGGGCCCACTCTCAACCCACTTATTCTTCTTTAATTAAAACATTACTAATAAAATACTAATATTACTAATTCTATTATTTATTCCTCTTATTTTAATTAATTAATATTATTAAAAATAATAATACTATTATTTCTTCCTTTTCTTTTATTTTATTTATATGTCCTACAATTTTTAGGATGTTACATCCAACTTAGTTCTTCTTCATCTAACCTTCTTTTCTCCTCCTTATACCATTATAACTCTCTTTGACTCAGGGTGAGATTGCTTCTGAGTTCTGCCTACAACTATTTCACTTAACACTTGGTTATTCTTCCAAAATCTCTCAAAACTCGAGACTCTTGGTTTATTCACCTAATTTTTGTCTAAATTCACATCATAACCCCTAATTTCCTTTCCTATCTCTAACCCTCCTCTCTTGGTCGGATCCACAGCCTAAGGCTTTTACTATGTTTCTAGTCCCTAATTTTCGGTATGTTACAACTTGTGCATATTCTTAGCAAAAAGTAAAGTTGCACATATGGCGCGCGGGTCCAACAGGGATGTGCTGGAAAGATATCCTAGAAAGAAGGGTACATAAAGCTCAGAACGAGAAGTCCTCTAGGACACATTAACCAAAGATGGTTGCCTGATCATTTTGAAGAAAGTTGACCTGACACAGTCGTGTTAAGGTGTTCTAAGCAGGGGACGGGTGGAGCAGAGCAGAACAACTAGGCGTGCTAAGAAGGAAGAACAAAAGACCATCTCCTTAATGATATAAGGAACGATAAGCCTAGGGAGAAGACACCTTACAAGTAATATGAAACATATTTTGTAATCAAGTAGCATCAAAGTTAAGGCAAAAATATTTGGCGACTCCACTGGGGAGCTGGTTGCCTAGCTTGATGAGATGGAAAACTCAGGATCAGAACAACCTCGAGCCACACCTCAATGATTTGCAAGAGCTGAAACAGAAACTCTGCAAGTTCAGGTTCATGGTGATGGAGAAAGACAACTAAGAGAATTAGATTTGTTGAGTAGGCTACGTACCCAGGTGGTGCCTCAGGTCATCCATGCAGGGATCTCATTCCCCCATGTAGCAATACCAACATCCATGTTGGATAGCATACTGGAAAACTAGCAAAGCATAGATCAACTAGTTTCTGAGTTACAAGCTCAGAAGGATTCAACGACGCAGGCTACTCAGCGAACCCAACGACAACCTACGATGAATGGTAGTGGAACAATAGTAGTTGATGATGCTTTGGTAACCCAAAAGGAATTAAAACGCCTTCTATAGCAACGTAAGGAAAGTCAAGCTACATTTTTTTAATTGGAACCCCCACTAATGGAAGATGTGTTGTCTAAGCCATATCCCACAGGATATCAACCTCCCACTTTCAGGAAGTTTGATGGGACCAGGTATAACGTCCTAATTCCGTAAACCTAGAAATAATTCCCGTTGGAAGCATATTCCTAAATTTACATAATTATTTTTCGTGACATTACCGATATCGTTCACAATCACATACAAATCATATCGGTCAAGTAATTTCAACGATTACATAAGCTTAAATCGTAATTACATGCTCATAAATTACAATTCAAATTCCAACAAGTGGCCCAAATTATAACACTAACAATTCGGGTTAAATTCAAACTACAATTAAACATATTCAAATCCAAAAGCCTCATAACAAGGCAAAATAAGAAGTCAAGTGGACTAATCCACTAATGAGTTCCCAAGCCATCTGATCATGCTTCCGGTTGAGAACTCTACATATCTAAAATGAAAGCCACATATTCATGCAGATCACAATTATACCATGCAATTATTCAAGCACACGGCAACCTCTAGTGTAAATCCCACACTGAGGGTGTCTTTTCATTAATCCTCTTAAGAACCGAGTGCTCAAAACCTGAAAACAAGAACTGTCGTTCTTGCGGCCATGAAGACTTGAGATTCGTTTTATTAGAAATCTAGGATGCAATGCATTTTATTTTTCCTTGAAAACCTCATTTTCTCTTGGCCAAAGGCCCATGAAAATCCTTTTTCCTTTGGTCTAAAGACCCTTCAATTTCCTTTTTCATAAATACATGAAATTCGTGACATGTGTGATGTCATGATGCATATATGATTTAGATAAAACTACTACATTCAATCATGAGGATTAAGGCATAATCATGCATTTGCTACAATTTCCACATACCAAACCCTAGGCTAGAGTATTCCTTCAAGGCATACAAATTCAATCCACACATTACCCTAGCTAGGGCAAACATGTAAACTCATCAATCAAGTAAAACTTAAGCAAAAAGGGAAAGGGAAAGAGAGAATGGGGATCATTTAGGGGTTTCACACGGAGTCGTAGTTGGTGGGTGAACCACGCTCACCTCTAAAGTAGAAAATGGAGATCTTGAGGGGATAAGATAAGCCTCCTTGGTCTCCTTCCTCCTTGATTCTACACTTCCAAGCTCTGATTTCTCCTCCTCTTCACGTTTCTTCTCTAGGGCACAAAGGGGGCTAAAGAAGAAAATGGGAAATACGAGCCCTAATGGCTCAGAAATATATTTTAAAACTGTAATCACGAATTTCCACTCAAGCGAAACATTTTTGCTTCAGCGGTAATCAGACAGTGAGCTTTTTTCTGATTCTCGCTTGAGCGAGAAGCCTGTTTTCGCTCGAGTGAGCTTCTTCTCGCTTGAGCAAAAACCAGGCAGAAAAACCTCTGCTCTCTACCTCTTTTTCTCTTGAACGAGAGGGCTCTCGTTCAAGCGAAAAATCAGCAGAAAATTACCCCACTTTGTCTGATAATTTCGCTCAAGCGAAAATTCTCTCACTTGAGCGAAAATCTCATAAAATAGAAACTCCAAATTTCCACTTCTACTCACTTAAGCAAGTCGTTTCTCGCTTAAGTGAAAAACGGGCAGAGTTATGCCCTTTTTAACAGTTTTAAACCCTTTTTAATCCAATTCCCTTAATCAAAACCTCTTCCTTTTATTTCCTTATTTCTACAAACTTTAAATTCTCATGTCCTTGCTTAATTTCCCCTAAGTTCCATCAAAATTGATGTTTGGGGCTTAACAGTTTATCTCTCCCTTAAATCCCCTCTAAAATCCAAAACTCCCCTTCAATTCCCAACCTTCTTTCTTGACAGAGCCCTCAACCTATGATTTCTACCACACTTCCTAAAACTCTAATTTTTGGGATGTTACACTGTGAGCGCATGGGAACACCTAGACTATGTTTGGTAAAAAGGGAGAAATAGGGAAGAAAGAAATAGGAGAGAGGGAAATAGAAAAGAGAGAAATAAAGGTGAAATAGAGGTGAAATAAAGATGGTTTGGTATGAAAGAAATATGTGAGAAATATAGAAGAAATAGGGAATGTTATTTGTTTGGTTGGATAGAAATTGATAGGAGAGAATTGATATATATTTTTTACTTTCATAACTTACCTTTGCATATATTGTTACAAAATCGATTTTTGTTATTCAAAATCGATTTTTTCTGGAAAGTTGCATAATTTATAAATCAAAATAGTTTACTGCAACTAACGTTCTCAGATTATTGTCCTCATGCTAGATCGTTTCAAAGGGAATGGTAAGCACATATTCATCAGGTTCCCAAGGATGCATCGGCTAAAATTGGTGCTAAGAAATGTCAAGACTTGGTTATTTTGCAGGATGATTTATTTTCCTAAGCACAAAAAATAAAAAAAAATGACTGCATCTACGCGTCCCTTTTTTCTTATTTTATTCTTTGCTCGCTACTACAAGGTGTGACTCCGTCATCCCCTTCTTCCCCAACCAACTTCGTTGCAGAAAATAAAAAGAGGGGGGAAGTAAAAGAAAAAAAAAGACCAATTGCACACCGTGTGAACCATCCCTGTTCCGACCCTCGCGACCAACCCACCCCTTCTCCCTTTTCTCATTGTCGGAAATGTGCCGATCACCGCGGTTGTAGCCGTATCACTAACCAACAGGGGACATCGTTACGACATGACTGTCGTGCGCTCAGAAGGAGAAGATGAACAGTGCGACTCAAGTTCTCTCCTTTTCTCCGCTATCTCTCGCCTATGATAAGGAGAAATGTGAATCAGGTGGGACCCACATACTTTATCAACCTCCTTGCTATTTCTTCGTTACGAAGTGCTAATGTCCTTTTTGGATGACTTCGGCGTCCATCGTAACAACAAAGAATTACGTTTGAAGGAATTTTCCAAGTCCTTGTCTGGACATGCATTCACATGGTACACAAAACTGCGACCACGCTAGATAGATGCTTGGGAAGACCCGGTCATGGAGTTCTGCGAAAATTTTCTGGAAGAGGAAGGTGCAGCCCACATAATGGACCTAAAGAGAGTAAAACAAAAGGTGGCAGAATTATTGCTAGCATTATTAAATGCTACTGTGATAGAGCGTTGTAGTGCAAAAAAACACTACAAGAAGCAAATATAGTCTACGATTGCATAAAGAATATCGAGGATGGTTCCCAAATTTGGTAAATGCTATGGTGCCCTTTAGTCGAAGAGGGCACTAATGCCCTCCGTTGACTCACCAATCAGGATCCTCACTATGGTCCAACCCTTGTGTTTTTCCATTACCCCATATATTCTTTGTTATTTCTGTTTTGCCCCCTAACTTTTATTTTAATTTTTTTCCACCTCAGTAAAAGTCTAACATAATATTTCTATGTTATATATTTTTTAAAACAAACCAATTAATGAAACCAAAATTTCCCCAACGTCTTTTTTGACCCCTCAGATTACTTCTCTACTCTGCTTCTACTATTCTCAAGTTCTCCTCCTTTGAAACCCTAAACCAATTTTTGTCTTCCATTATACTCTGGTCCTACTATTCACATTCGTTTCTGTGGTTGTCATTCTCAATTTCCTGAGCCAACTATGATTTGTAAGAGAAACCCTAAACCGTACAGATAGTCTCATATGTCGTGGTATCCATTATCTGTTTCTTCATCATGATTTAAGCATATGGTGTCTTCGCAAGCGATAATGGTCCTCTGATTGTTGCCAAGGGGCGAAAGTATTCAAGGGTTTGGATCCCGAAAGTTAGTGGGACGTTGATCTGGTACTCCGCTGCCATTGCGAATCAGAAAGTATTACCCAGTAAGTTTAATCTCGTCCTTGTTTTTACTCTTACTTTGTTCTAGGGTTTAGTTAAATTTGTTCTGATTTGTGATTATGTTGTCTGATTATCTCATTTTAGGGGAAGTTTTGAAATTAGGGTTTTGTGAAATATTTTCGGAATTGGGATTTTGGGGATTGATGATCTCATTTTAGGTGAAGTTTTGAAATTAGGGTTTAGGGAACTATTTTCTGAAGTGTGTTTTTTTGGATTGATCCTTTCATTTTAGGGCAAATATTTGAAATAAGGGTTTAGGGAACTTGTTCTGAAAACTAATTATGTGGATTGATCATTTCATTGTAGGGAAATGTTGAAATTATGGTAGGGTTTAGGGAACTTGTTTCTGAATTATGATACTGTAGATGGATTGATCATTTCATTATAGGGGAAGATTTGAAATTATGGTTATGGGAAGTATTTTCTGAATTGTGATTATGGGTCATGGGAATCGATCATCTCATTTTAGGTGAAGTTTTGAAAATAGGGTTTATGGAATTATTTTCTGAATTGTGATTTATTGGATTGATCATCTGTTTTTAGGGAAAATATTTGTAATTAGGCTTTAGAGACCTTTTTATGAATACTGATTCTGTGGATTTATCATTTCACTATATGGGAAGTGTTGAAATTAGGGATTACATAGATTTTTCTAAATATTGATTCTGTGGATTGATCATTTCATCATTTCATTGTAGGGGAAGTGTTGAAATTATTTAATGGTTTAGGGAACTTTTTCTGAATTCTAAATCTTGGGATTGATCATTTCTTTGTAGTGGAATTGTTGAAATTATGGTTTGATTAAGGGACCTTTTGTGAATACTGAATCTGTAGAATGATCATTTCATTGTATGAGTAGTGTTGAAATTGTGATTCTGTGATTGATCATCTTGTAGTAGGTGAAGTTTAGAAATTATGGTTTAGGGTACTTGTTTGTGAATTATGATTCTGTGTATTGATCATTTCATTTTAGAGGAAGTTTTGAAATAAGGTTTAAGTGAACTATTTTCTGAATTGTGATATTTTGAATTGATCATATCTTTTTAGGGCAAATATTTGAAGTTATGCTGCAGGGACCTATTTATGAACACTGATTCTGTTGATTTATCATTTCACTGTATGGGAAGTGTTGACATTATGGTTTAGATACATTTTTCTGATTACTGAATCTGTGGAATGAT
Organism: Sesbania bispinosa; assembly: GCA_026901365.1. Taxonomy (NCBI): domain Eukaryota; kingdom Viridiplantae; phylum Streptophyta; class Magnoliopsida; order Fabales; family Fabaceae; genus Sesbania; species Sesbania bispinosa. Next base: position 14,971 of record QLOH01000754.1, on the reverse strand, counting down.
CATTTCGTTGTTGGGAAGTGTTGAAATTTTGGTATGGTTTAGGGACCTTTGTCTGAATACTGAATCTGTGGATTGATCATTTCATTGTAGGGGAAGTTTTGAAATTTTAGGTATGGTTTAGGGACCTTTTTCTGAATCTGTGGAATGATCATTTCATTGTAGGGGAAGTGTTGAAATCATGTTATGGTTTAGGGAAATTGTTTCTTAATTATGATTCTGTGGATGGATAGATCACTTCATTTTAGGGGAAGTTTTGAAATGATGGTTTAGGCATTTAGGCAACTATTTTCTGAATTGTGATTATGTGGATTGATCATTTCATTGTAGGGGATGTGTTGAAATTATGGATTAGGGGACTTATTTCTGGATTATTAATTTGTGGTTTGATCATTTCATTGAAGGGGAAGTTTTGAAATCAGGGTTTAGTTAAAGTTTTTTTGAATTGTGATTGTGGGGTTGATCATCTCCTATTAGGTGAAGTTTTGAAATTAGGGTTAAGCGAACTATTTTCTGAATTGTGATATTTTGGATTGATCATGTCACTGTAGAGTTAGTGTTAATATTAGGTTTTATGGACCTTTTTCTAAATTCTGAATCTGTGGATTGATAATTTCTTTGTAGTGGAATTATTGAAATTATGGTATTATAGGGTTTAGTGAATTAGATTAAGTGGCAAAGTTGATGAATGGCGAAGTTGGAGATTGAATTCATGTTATAGGCCCATTAGTTTTTTTAATTTATGTCGCTTAATTTTGGTTGTATTGATTGAATTCATTTGACGAAACATTCAGAATGGAGAATTATGCTTCATCAAGTGCTAGCACTGTGACCCCGTCCAGTTTGGTTTATTCAAATCAGTTTTGCATGTGTGGTGTCCCCTACAAGATACAGACTTCATGGACTGAGAAGAACCCAGGAAGAAGATTTTGTGGTTGTGGAAACTATGGGATGTTGAATCACTGTCAATATTTTTCTTGGGTTGATCCACCTAATTGTGAAAGATCGACCAAAGTAATGAATGGTTTATTGAAGAAAAAACAGAGCTTGGTTCGTGAAGTAGAATCACATAAGAAACAAGTGTTGGCATTAAACGAGGAACTCGAATCAAAGACTGCTGAAGTGGTGAAGTTAAAAAAAATGGTTCAGTCATATAAGTACCATCTTAGGAATTTAAAATTGTTTTTAATTTTTGCAGTTATAATGTTTGCTATGAAATGGAGCTTGATGATGTAAACTCATGATTTCATAATAGAATTACTGTTGAGCAAACATTATTGAAGCAATGTGTTATTGTTTTTTAGTACCTTGAGCAATTCCAATTTTTATAAATTTCAATACTGTTCCTTAATAGTTGTAGATCAGTGTATTATTGTTTTTTAGTAGTATTGCTAACTTCATTTCCATTTAACTTTAGTGAGATAAAAAATGTAAACATTTTTTATATTCAGAAATTTCAATGAGTATTTTATACACTCCTTATCTTATTTTGTTAAAGAAGTCAGTAGTAAAACATGTAAGGTCTAAACTATTAAAGGTTGGGATTTTTATAACAATAACTAGTTTAATTGAAATTATGTTATAGAATTTGTGATGTTTGTAACTTATTTTATCGTGGTGTTTGTAACTTATTTCATCTGAATACAATTTTACTAATCATACAGCACTTGTTATTCTGTAATTTAATAAGTTAGTTAGACTGTTTTGGAAACCCTAAACAATGGTAAAGTAATATTAACTAAAATAAATTGATGAATATAGCTGTTGAATAATTAGATTTGATGAATATAAATTTCATTCGTGATAGATGCAATGATAGGCATTGAAACAAATTGAGATTCTCATAGTTACATATTAGGCAACACTGATAGGCATTGAAAGAAATTGAAAGGAGCACTAATGAAATATTTATTACATGAACAGCCAATCAGGAGCGTATCATTTGCAAAATAGTTTTCAATATCCGAAGAAAAGATTGTGTCAATCTCTCCCGAAGATGAAGATCCAACTACTAATATGTTGTAGTAGTTAGGAAACTCTTGTGTGCTATGAGTTGAGTGGCAAAGAGTAGCACATTCCAGGAGGTTGGAAATCCTGTAATGCACCAATGGCTGCAATCCTGCACCATCCTGAGGCCTTTATTGAAAACAAGTAGTTCTCTGTATATTGAAGGATGACCATCTTTTCCTTAAGCAGTCATTGTGGTAATGTTGAGGTAAAACACCAGTGTCTTGATCTCTTCTATAACAGCTTGAATTCCCATTCTTCCTGAAAATATACAGTAAATATAGTTAAGGTTAAATCATATTTCAACAAATAAATAAGTAAAAGTATTGGTTGAGAATTTTTTTACCTTTTCACTTACCCTAGTTGCATATAGTAACATTTACCTCTATGGGTGATAAATTCTGACATTGATTCATTCACAAGAATATAACAGTAAAATTAAGGCTAAATCATTACAGAAACTAGTAAGAAACAAATACTTCTGGGCATATAACACAGATTAAATTGTCTTAGTCCCGAAGGACATATCATCCAACATACACAATTTGTCCAGATAAACCATGTCCCATAGGACATATCCAAAAAACATAATTTAAAAACACCACTGAATCTCAAAATATTGTTCATGATAAGGGGGGATTAACATTATATTCTGAATCACTTGAGACCGCATGCTTCAGCTTACAACTCTTCAAGCTTTCTTGTCCTTATGCAATTCCTTCCAAGCTTGTGTAGCTACACTCACAACTTGATCCTTCTTTATGTTGTAAGGCTTGATCAAGAGATCAATAGCAAGTCTCATGCGACTTACCCTATCAACCTGTAAATATAAATTAACAACATGTGAATTCCATTCTGTAAGTGAGAAATAACAAAAAGAATTGGCTGACTAATTCTCACCTTTATATTATAATTGTAAGTTAAAGTGTAGTCAATCATCCATTTGCAGACCCAAATCCCACAGTCATTTCTAAGTTTAATAAAATAATTTGATGGTTAATAATTTCTGAAGTTGCATGGTTAATGGAAGTAATACTAAAAAAGTAAGGTTAAGAATTTTACGATTCAGCAGCATGTTTTCCTATGTCAGTTGGGATCACAAGAGGAAATTCTGTTACCCTTGGCCTGTCTGTCTCACTGAATTCATAGAATGAGTCATGGTCGAACATTTCTTCAAGATACTCAGCCTATCCAAAAGACACAGTTACAGTTATGTTATAAATGAATATTTTACATAGATTTGTTAAGTTACTTTTAGTTTTTTGTAAACATTTTGAATCAAATACCATTTTCTTTGTTTGCAACTTCCTTGCTTCATTCCTGAGTACACACAGAGCTGAGTCTAACAAAATTAGTTTTTTAGCTCTCATGTCAGCCACAAGCAAGAACCAATGGTTGTTCTGGTCATTCATAGGGATGAACATCTACATGTTCAGATAAAAGAATAAGATAATTGTGTTCAGACCAATCTAGTAATGGCATTTGTAATAGCAAACAATGGAAATTACTAATTAAGGACAAACAAACCTTGGTCATGAACTCAAATTTACTCATGTAATCATCCTTGAAGCTATTCATTGCAGCACTTGGAGGCTTCATCCAGGCCAAGCAATATCTCTAATACTTTTTAGATGTATATTGTAAGAAATCTTCAAATCAAATGTATAAAAAATGAGGAAATTTATGTATAATGTTTACCGAAAAATCTGTAGGTAAAAACCAACAGATTGAGTAAGCATAGTTTGCTCTAGCATGATCAGTGACCATTGCAACAACCAAATTCAAAACTTGTGCAATACATATGTTTTGACATTATTAAAGTTTCACATGTTCTGAAATTCAGAATCAGAGTTGAAAAAAATTAAGTATTTATAGTGTAGATAAGAAACTTACATCTTGGTGCAGTCGCTGCCTGGGCATGAGAGTCTTCACCCTGCATCTCTCACCAAATATTCCAACCCGAGATGTCACCAGGACTTCATACCTGAAAGACATTCAGATAAGTCAACTATGTGATATATACAGAAAAAATGGTATTATTTGATATAAATTTAAGAATATTTAACCATCTTACTCATAATCTAAATCTTCGTCATATTTGAGTCCAAAGATGTATGTTGCAACATGGGCCTCTATCTCATCAAGAATCATCTCAGTTGGTGGCTTAAACAAGACTGGCATCCACTATAAAAAAAAACATATAAGGTAGAAGTAATAAAAATACATATGATGTGAAGTATGAGTCAGAATTTACCCATGGTATACGAACTCCTTCTGTCCTTCCATCAAATTTTCCTGAGTGAAAAGGTTGGAGGTTCATGTAGTAAGATGTATTATTGTCTTGGTTGGGTTTAGAGAAAAGGTTTTTTTTGGTGGTGCTTCCATGTTTAAGATTTTTTTCTTTTTCAGCGGTCTTGGTACTATTAGAAGTAAGGGGAATCTTCATTGTGTTTGGAGTTTCTGTTGCTTGTAAAGGGGTAGTTCCTTTCTTACTATCAGCAGAATATGCAAATGGTGGTGGAAAAGTGTTGAAGATTAGGGGTATTCCAGAAGAATTTGGGAAAACCTGTCATACTGTGTTGTGGTTGAAAAACGCAGTCAGTCCATTCACAACAGATGTTAGATGTTCCACAGATGTCCCAATCCGTGAAACCTTTTCATCTAACTCATAATGAAATTAAAAAGTAAAGGTCGTTTAGTTTAGGGTTTATTAAAATACAGAGCAGATCATGAACGAGAAATGACAAATTAATAAAGATAACTTACTACGTCCTTTTTTGTTGGTTGAGCAACCATTAGATCGCTTTCTTCATGAATGGGTGACTGAGATGCGTTGTCAATGTTGTCCTTGGGGGGAGTTTGTGCAGAGATTGGTCCTTCTGAGTCTCTTTCATTCAAAAAATCATTAAAAACGTTGTGCTGATTACTGGAAAGCACAAACAAAACAGAGTGATTAATCACTATAATCTGACTTAGGGTTAGCAATAAAGTGTCAAACTTCTAACACAACTAGGTTTTTGTGTGATTTTGAAATTTGTTTAGAGATACAATACCTTGATGAAATCTCAATGACTTCCTTTAAAGTCTTTTTACTCATAGATGATCTGATTTTGCTACCATTCTCAGTAGACGGGACTCCATGCAACCGTGTACTCCTCCTAAGTACAGTTTTGGTTAATGCCTTGGCCAAGTGAGTGAGTGGAGAGATGGGATTGTGGGAGAGAGATATGGGAGTATCAGAGTGACTCAAGAGAAGGGATTAGGGGAGAGAGAGGGGAGAGATATTGGTGTTAAGAGAGTGAGTGGAGAGAGATAGGGACGAGAAGGGATCAAGGGAGAGATGAGAGTGGGGAGATTGGAGTAACATAGTGAGAGGAGAGAGGTATGGGATTAAGAGAGTGATAGGAGAGATATAGGGACGATTCATTACTTATAGTCGTATGTTCCTTAGGTTATAGCTTATGATCTAAGTTAATCACGTAAAGGTCTTACTTGGTGAGTTACCACCTTACTTCTTATAAATTGATATTAAAATAGGAATGTTACATATTTATGTGGTCACTGCATGCATGAATCACGATCATGGTTTCATTACTTATAGTTGTGTGTTCCTTAGGTTATAGCTTATGATCTATGTTAATCACGTAGAGGTCTTACTTGGTGAGTTTTTTTTTGGTAAAAAAAATTTTAGGGTGAGGGGATGGTGCCCCAGTCCAAGGCAGGGAAAGCCTCCGGGCTCTTTGAGCACTTACAGAGGTACTTACATTTTACCTCACCCCAAGGGGACAAGTGGGGGTTCGAACCTGTGACCTGTCAGATACGAGACACTGTCTTGCTCCACTTGACCAACCCCTTGGGGTTCTTACTTGGTGAGTTACCACCTTACTTCTTATAAATTGAGATTAAAATAGGAAAGTTACATATTTACATAATTTTTATTATTATTATTATAATAAAAATAGTATATTGTATTTTTAATTAAGTAGTTGTAAATATTATTGGTAGTATAATAATAATACCCCAAGTGCATATTTTTAAATCCAATTATTTATGTGGTAACACTTTATTGCATATCTATGTATAAATTTTTTATTCAGGCATTTTTTATATATTAAAGTCTTACTATAGTAGTAGTATAATATTGATATAAGAGGGGCCAGGTAGGAAAAAAAAGTACTAGCAGGGGCCACTTCCCCAACATAACTGCTCTTGTAATGTGCTGACCTAGAAACTCATATTTCCCTCAACCTTCAATACTTAGAGTCCCTTCTCTCTGTAGTCTCCCCACACCCTTTCGTATTCCTCTAACCTGAACATACCAATTCATTTTGGTGGCTGGCAATTCTTCGTTTTCCTCAACGCATCCAATCATGATTCTTAAATTCCCAATGTTGTTTTTCAATTACACCTTCTACTCTCCTACGGACAAAAAAACAAAAAAAATGATAAATCACTTCAAATCTTTCGAAACCCTAGCACTCTTGCTCTTTCATTCCATTACTCCACTGAAGAAGGTCTTCGTCAAACATCAGAGAACATGGGTGGTGACGGAGATGGAAAAAAGCTTCGTACCCAGAAGGCAGAGAAAGGGCTGGATAAACGAATGGTAGAGGACGCCGAGATTAAACGAAGACGGTATGTGGTGGCAGTCGAGAGCGCGAATTGGTACTCTATGTTCCGGTGTTCATTTTGTTTGTTTCTTTTTTCTGTCAATACTTTTATGTGCTATGATTATAGGGTTACGCATGATGTGTTTTTATCTCTGCAAAATCATATAACTGATTATCTTGATTAGAGTAGGGGGAAAAATTTAACCTTCTTGTAATGTTGCTGAAATATAAAAATGGGGTTGGGGGGCCAGATTAACATAAAATTTTTGGGAATATCAACGTTAGGGGTTTCTTTTATCTATCTATATTTTTCTGCATTTTACGGTTAAAGGGTTTGTTCATGCTTTAAATCTGACAAGGGTTTAGGGGTTTGTTCATGGCCTAACCTGATAAGTGTAATATACTCTATGTATTTTAGTAGCCAAAAACCTGGTGACACAAGACAGACAATATTTCAGACTTCTAATCCTCAGCTATTCACTAACACTGAGATGGTAAGGCATATCCCTTTTATTTTCATCAGCATAAATCACAATTGTTCACGGTCTACTATTTTTGCTAAACTATTCCCTTTTTAAATTTATTAATTCATTACTAGGTACTTATTCGAGAAATAGAAGATATGAAGAATTGGCTAAGACAGCTTACAGCTTGCATGCTAAAAAACAACACCAGTTCCCTCATGGCTAGGTTAGTTTCTCAATCACCAAGAAAAACAGTGTCAGAGTCGCCTACCCTAGGATCTTCATCCAGCAAACAAGACTTCAAGGGAAAAGAGAATGACAAGGAACCCAATCTGAGCAACAGGGTAGTTTGGCGAGTAAAATACCAAAGGTTTGTAACATATATGGCCTCAATTATACACATTAATTTTTATTTTCATTCGGATTTAGTCTATTATTTACAATTTACAATGTTTAATAATAAATTTATAGTGGATGCCTGTGTCATTCAAACCTCCACAAGGAATGAGGATCACTAACACTGAGGAAGAGGTTGCTGCATATATATTTATGTCAACGGAGATACTTGAAGGGTAATAGTTTTATATTTTTAATGTAGTTAAACTATTAAATTAACAGTCTATAAATTACATTTAAGGTGCATTTTAAAACTTTAGGAAAGATATTTTGGTGAGATCCAGATTCGGTGGGAAATTTGGAATTGGGAATAGGCGATCCCTACAGACACTAATGCCTTCCCATTATGTCTCCAATGAGGTAAGAAACTATAAATTGAGTGGTCTAAGTAAAACAATTGAAGTGGTTTTAATTATATTCATGTTGACATCGTTTTTAGGTCATTGCAATGGTGGTTTGTATGATGACACATTATAGAGATATGATTTCTGAATATGCTTTCTGTTGGTATTTGCCTCCAAAATTTACGGTATGTATACTTGACATTATTATAGGACTAATATTAAACAACTTTGTTTTTTGAAAATATTGTCATTTAAAGAATTTATTAACTTTATTTGCAGCAACAAGCTTTGGAGTTGAAGGCTACTCTGAATACCCTTGCTCACCGTTATCGAACCAGTTTCATGGGATATGTTGATTTAATATCAAAGGTTAGTATAGAAGAACACTTACTATATAGTATACGGAATTCCAAATTACATTTTCTTCCTAATATATGATATTCTATTTCTAAATATGTAGATATTTTTACCTGTCAATGATGAGGACCTACATTGGTACCTAGTTGTTCTTGACATGGAAGATGAAAAAGTGATACTTTTGGACTCTAACCCCAACCCAGATAGGAGAGAGTGGTACTTACTACAGGCCAGGAAATTGGTGAGTGTGTTCATGATGTGCCTATCTATTACTGCATTTCAGATGGGAAATCATTTATGTTTCCCTAATGGTTGTGTCATTCATTTTAAAATTTCAGGCAATTTGTTTTCAAGAAATTTTAATGGACAGAACATTTTATGACCTCAGAACCAGTGAATGCCCCAGAATATCTGAATTTCCTTTGGTGGAGCCAGAAGGATTATTTCAACATCCATCTCCATAGTAAATATAATTAAATCATGTATCTTATACTCAGTTTACCCACTTTTTAATCATTAATTTTTCATTTGGTAGCAATGATTGTTGTGTCATGGTTGCAAAGTGGATGATGGATAGCAAAGATGAGAAGACTTATGATCGGATAATTGTATGTAATATATACCTGTATTCTTAACATGCATATATTTACAATTTTTTATCTCTTCCTTATATAGATTGACCTACTTGTTTTTTAAATTTTTCAACAGCTCAACTCTAAGAGCAGGATGAGGTTAGCTCTGGATCTGGTCTTGGATAGTCACAACAACATTAAAGATGAAGTTGTAAACATGGAAAACTTGACATTAACCACCTTTATTGGTGCTTGGGCCAACTTTGAAGATAAAGATACATGGAAGACAACCTTTTGGACCGGTTCTACTAGATAATATATGTGCAAATATTTTTTGTTTGTAATGGTGTAAGTCTTCATTTTTGTTGGTTGTTATAGCCACTTAAACAATTAACAACTAGCATAAACTTCTTATTATATATCTACGTTTTAATTAAATTAATGTTGCTTGTTACGCTGCTATCAACACGTCAGTTTTAATACTTTTTTTTACTCGTTTTTTAGCTATTTTTTGGGTAGCGATTGTATGACTTTAAATCATTGATATTTTATGGTAGTTTTTGGACCGTTACATTAATAAAAAACAATTATGTCTGACAGTAATAAACAAAATAATTGCGGAACCGTTATGCTCCTCTAAGAACTACACCAGCATCACAAAATTATCTCCTTTGCAATAGTATTTCATTCACATAATAAAAATCTTATCTTGTTTCTCAGTACCTCCATCACCATTATTAGGAAAAAATTAACAAGACAATAAATGTGTCAATAATCTAAAGTTAAGGATAATTTAATTATAATATACTCAAATCATTTTTTATTCTTAGTATGGGAAAATTAAGGTTAATTTAATTATAATATTCTTTCTTAATCATCATACTTTAATTTATTAAAGTCAATCACACTTTAATGTATTAATCTTACGCTTAAATATACATTTTTTAATATACTTAATAATAAAAATAAAAAAGTTAATATTAACTGCTATGTCATAATAATAAACATGTATTTAATTTACAAAGTATAATAGATTAAAAATAACTATGTTATTATAATAAACTGGATAAGTTTAAATATAGTAATGTAAATATTTCCAGGAATAATATTTGACTTGTGTTTATTCCAAACTAACATATCTTCTCAAAAGTAGGACTAAAGTCATGTCCTAGGGTCTATATGGCACTCCTTCTTATTTCCCTCACGCTTCAAAACTTGAGTTGCTCCACTCAGTAGTCTGTAGTCTCCTCCCACCCTTTCGTATTCCTCTCATCAGAACGCACCCATTCAATTTGGTGGCTGGTAACTCTTCGTTTTCCTCAACACAGCCAATCATGGTTGTTAAATTCCCCATGCAATGTTTCATTACCGTTCTCGTTTCTCTCACACTGTTTTACATTTCCATATCAGACAATTTGAGTCTCTTACAAATCCCTTCATTCACTACCTTCTTCCGTTCTTCTCGAAAATAAGATTACTCAAAAAAAGCTCTTTACAATCCCTTTCACAAATTGAGAAAAAATGACAAACACCGCAGAAGCAAACCAACGTGTGCAACAAAGACAAGAGCCAAAGCGTAGGCGCTACAATGAAGTTGAAGACACCTCCTCCAGGTAAACCCCATTTTTCACTCTATCATTTTAAGATTGTGGTTTAGGGTTCTTGCCCCCATTTTTTCACTCTGAGAATTTAGGAATTTGAGTTTTAGGGTTGTTCCACCGATTGTTCCAGTCTGTCACTTTAGGAGTTTGTGTTTTAGGGTTGTTCCACCCATTGTTTCACACTGTCATTTTAGGATTTACTGGTTTATGGTTGTTGCCCCAATTTTATCACTCCGAGATAGTAGCTTTTTGTGTTTTAGGGTTCTTGCCCCAATTTTTTCACTCTGGCATTTTATGATTTAGTGTTTAGGGTTCTTCCCCCCCCCCCTTTTTCACTCTGTGATTTTACTAATTAGTGGTTTAGGGTCCCCCCCCCCAAATTTTAAAACTCTGTCATTTTAAGAGTTTGTGGTTTAGGGTTCTTGCCCTCATTTTTTCACTCTGAGAATTTAGGAATTTGAGTTATAGGGTTGTTCCACCGATTGTTTCAGTCTGTCACTTTAGGAGTTTGTGTTTTAGGGTTGTTCCACCCATTGTTTCAGACTGTCATTTTAGGATTTAGTGGTTTATGGTTGTTGCCCCCATTTTATCACTCTGAGATAGAAGGTTTTTGTGTTTCAGACTGTCATTACTCACTGACATTAATGTTTCTATTGTTTTTTTCATTGCAGTAACCAATTACCATCACTTGGCAGACACAAAAATTTTGTAACTGATAATGGCCAATGTTCATCAAAGCCTCAAAGGGTCAGTCTTTTAATAATTTAAATTTTAATTCGCAGGATTGTTTGTTTGCATATAATAAGGGAAAATAGTAGATTAATGAATAGTGAATTATATACATGTAGGTTGAATATAATGAAGACATGGAATTGAAGGAACGCCTATTCAGATTACACACCACATTGCTGACACAAAAAATCAAATCCCCTACCAATTATGCTAGTGACATGGTTTCTCTATTGAATAGACCGTTTATAACAAGTACTGAATCACCTCCATGGTTCAATCCATCATCATCTCACACACAAAATCCTCAAGTACCTCCCCCTCCCATTAAGATTCCAACGGTCAGTAGTAGGAAAATTATAAGTATCTAATTTAACTTATTTATACAATTGCTTTTTATATAATTTCCTCATTTTTTCTTTCAATTTTTTTCAGTGGATGCCCCTTCTTTTCAGACCCCCATCAGACATGTCACTCAGTGACACTGATGCAGAGTTAGCAGTATACATATTTTTGAATTCTCAAGACTTGGATGAGTAAGTTTAATATAAATAATTTTAGATATGAAAATTTATTTTGTAGCAACATTGCCATCTATGTATTTGACTTACAATTCTATTTTATAGCAAGGAAGTTTTAATCTTATCGTTTGCTGGTTTAGCAATCGGGGATCGGGAGACCCTGAGATCAATAATGCCAACAAATAACATCTCCAGCCAGTTCATACATATGGTTGTATGCATGCTAACTCACTACAAAAATTTGCTTGGTAGATATGCCACTTGCTGGTTTTTACCACCACAATTTACGATGAGGTCTTCCTTTATCTTTGTATATAGTAGTAGAAAAAAAAACAAGTGCATGGGTATTGAACTAACTTTCACCACTAATTTGTAGGAACTTGCACTAAACAACAAAACTACTTCAGAGCTTTCAAGGGAGTACAAAGACACTTTCATGGGTCATGTTGACCTAATAAAGAAAGTGAGTATAATATTACTATATGTGTAATGATTACTTCATAATTCTTCATTATCATCGTACATTTTTGTGTATTAATTGCAGATATTTTTACCTGTGAATGAAAATGGAATTCATTGGTACCTTGTTGTATTTGATCTGGAAGAAAAAAGTCTCTGGTTCCTGGACTCTAATCCCTTTCCTGATGGTAATAGATTGCGCAGGCTTCATGTGAAAAAACTGGTAATTTTATTTGTACTACAATCTCACAAATTCAATTAATGAAATTCTTTAAGATACCTATAACCTATAATGTCTTCAATAGTTACTGAAATTGGTTTAAAATAAATTTACAGGCTATTTTTTTTGGAAGAGATGTTAATGGAAAGATCCTTCTACGAGTTGACATCTAATCAATGCCCTACTATATCAGATTTTGATTTAATTGAGCCTGAAGGATTAAAGAAACATTTAACCTCATAGTAAGCAGATTATGTTCTCTTGTGTCAGTTTACATTTTATCAAATTTAGTTCAACCGACAGTTAATTGGAAAGATTGAACATGTATATATCTGTATTTTGTAGTAATGATTGTGGAGTGCAAGTAGCTAAATGGATGATGGAATGCATCTCCAATCATAATTATCAGAGTATCGGGGTAAGTTGTTAAACTGTTACTACTTTCTTTTCCTCATATTATTTAACTTTATAAATGAACATTGTACTAAGTAAATCTATTTTTGTAGGTCAATGCTCAAAGTAGGATCAGATTAGTATTGGACCTTGTGCTCGATAGACACAATCACATGAGGAATGAGACTGTCAGGAAGGCACATGAGAAGTTCAAAGATTTTAATGAGGATTCAGACATCTGTGATGATATTTAATTTTTAAAAAATAGTTTAGTTTTTGGCCCTAGATTGGGTTTTCTTTTGGGATGTAATTAACTACATTATTTGCCCATCGGTGGCATATGTCATGACTGGTAAACAATTCACTGTTATATATGTAAACAATATATGTTAGTCTATTTTTCTGACTTTATTACTTTTGAAGAAGTAATTTTCCTTTCATTCATATGGTGACCCATATTTGTTTAAACCGTTTTACACTAGACAAGGAAATAATCGATGTGTTTCCAAAATCAAAATCAATGTTTGATACTGCTATCATGAAACCAAAGTTTACATAGATTGTGTTAATAAATTACTATCCAAAAATTGTTTTCAATATCACTTGATGGTTTACCCTGCATTACTTTTTTCCTGAAACAAAATTAAACTAAAACTTGAAATCCTTCTTCACAATGTTTTCCATTCAAGTTAAATTTACTTTAATTTGTAAATACACATTCGTTCACACAGGGTATTGTTAAGTTCTAATTAAATTTCATTTCAGACATTTGATTAATCTTGTAACTTCAACTCATTGCTGAGTCTATATAACTTGCTTCTTAAATGTTTTAATTCATTAAATACCTATGATAAAGAAAAATTTTAATATCAATCTCATGAAATGCTTCATTCCATTTTTTTTAATGGATGGATATAAAATAGAACCAATTAATTTATACAAGGTTTACAAAACAAAAAAACCAAATAGTGCCATAAAGAGTTCTGAAAAGAAATTTATACAAGGAAACTTAATCCCAGCACAAAATTTAATGATTTTATTAAACATCTATGTACAAAGGTCAGCCCCGTCTCTTCAAAACAACAATCTAACATTGATTTCATCATTTTTTTCCACTATTGTCACTTGGACCAACACTTTTTCTAATTACTTCTTGCAGTAGATCATTCCAAACACCAGGCCTACTAGCATCTTCAGTTCCTGCTACATGTTGTGGATAAAACACTTTATTAACAAATCTAACTTAGAAATGTTTATTATAATTGTAAAATTTCCAAAAAAAATACTAATCGTGGACTGTTGAGAATTGGTATCAACTGTTGATTGATTTGGGAACAAAGGAAATAAGCCATGATGCATAGATCTGCCTTGACTTGGTAATACAGGAACATGGGATGAATTTGGAAAAGGTAACGTAATGGACATTCCCCCACGTATTTGTATGTTTCCAACAGAAGAAGGTCCCATAATTGGTAACTGGTAGCTGAAACATGGTGCAGATACATTGTTATGATAGTCATAACTAAATGTACCATTCTGGTCAGGGGGATTCACAGAAACACCTCCTTCAACTTCCTGCTTTGCTGTGGATAATGGACCTGCAGTATCTCTCCCAACTCTATGGGGACCATTCAACACTTCAGTGGGACTAGGTTTAACTTCCTCTAAATAAAATAACAAAATTTAAAAATAAACAGATGAACAATTTCTTTCAAAAGGAGAACCAGTGATTCAATTCTAATCATTTCAATTATTCAACAACATACACAGACCGTGTTAGAAATCTGTGAAAGGGACTTCATCTTCTTTTTCCTAATATTCCTTTTATCAGTAGTTGGATGATTCTCCACCTGTTTAAACAAATTTATAAAACAACATTATATGACATTGTAAAAGATCAAAAAACAGAAAAAAAAAATACTTTAAACCCTAAACATTACACTCTGACTATGACTATTGCTTCCAGACACATGATTAGAGCTACTGTCAGGGAAATTTTCATCTGATGAGATTCCATCATCATTCTGCAGCAAAAAATGAAGGTGCATAAGACAATGGAAAATATGAAATTTATATATAATATAAATGTACTTACAAACAGTAATTTTGGAATAATAAAAACGACTAGGAAATTACTTGGGAAGCATCCCTCCTAAGAGTTTGTGACTCAGGACCATGGTCTTCGTCATTAATGTTGACTTCATCAACTTCTGGTGGAAACAACCTAGGACAGGTTGTGATAACATGTCCAGAAATGTTACAGTTTAAACACCTCTTACTCTTACGCCTCTTCCTTGTCTT